>OY757013.1:74149529-74547753 GCA_963580285.1 Lucinisca nassula
GTTAACCCTAGAGCAATGACAAAGTTTTTCTAAAAATAGCCACAGTGACCTTGACCTTGATGCCAAGACCTTAAAAGTCAAACTCGCCAAAGATATTGTCATAAGGAACATTTGTGTGAAGTTATATTGAAATCGGTCGAGAAGTGTAGGCGCTAGAGCAATGACAAAGGTTTTCTAAAAATAGCCACAGTGACCTTGACCCTGAGGCCATATCCTTGAAAGTCGAACTTATTCTAGATGTTGTCACAAGGAACATTTGTGTGAAGTTATATTGAAATTGGTCAAAGGTTTTCTAAAAATAGCCTCAGTGACCTTAACCTTGAGGCCACGACCTTGAAAGGTAAACTTGCTTGAGATATTGTCATAAGGAACATTTGTGTGAAGCTATATTGAAATTTGTCAAGAAGTGTAGGCGCCAGAGCGATGAGTTTTTCTAAAATTAACCACAGTGACCTTGACCTTGAGGTCACAACCTTGTAGTCGAACACGCTTGAGATATTGTCATAAGGAACTTTTGTGTGATGTTATAATGGAATCGGTGAAGAAATGTAGACACTAGAGCGATGAAAATGTTTTTCTAAAAATAGCCACAGTGGCATTGACCTTGAGGCCACGTCCTTGAAAGTTTGAAGTTATATTGAAATCACTCAAGAAATGTAGGTGCTAGAGTGATGACAAACGTGCGTACGATAACTACAAGGTCAAAGATAGGCATTTTCTGTTATCAAGGGGGACAACTCTCAGAAATATAGGCCCACCGCCCCAGTTTTTAACTCAGCCGAGGTTTTATCCCTTACTTACACAAAAGTTTCAAAACATTTTTCCAAAAACTGAAGGGACTACAGTGATGACAAGGTCAAAAATAGGCATTTTCAGTAATCAAGGGGATGTAACTCTATGATAGATAGGCCGACCTCGCCAGTTTTCGAACTCACCCCTTATCCCTTACTTACTTGTTTGTAAGTTTCAAAAAGATCCCATCAAAACTGAAGCGGGTACAGTGATGACAAGGTCAAAAATAAGAATTTTCATCAAAGCAGGGGACATAACTCCCTGGATAATTGACAGACACCGCTAGTTTTCGAACTCATTCTAGCTTTTAACCCTGACTTACTTGTATTTAAGTTTCAGGAAGATCTGATCAAAACTGAAGGGGCTACGGTGATGACAAGGTCAACAAGAGGGCCCTGAATCGCTCACCTGAGAATTAGTGTCTCCAGTACATTCTAGGCCCAAGGGCTATAATTTGAACAAACTTGGTAATGGTCCACTAGATGAAGCTTCATACCAAATATCAAAGACCTGGGCCTTCTGGTTTCAGACAAGAAGATTTTTAAAGATTGTTCCCTATATAAGCCTATGAAAAACCAAAGGGTCCCGGGGTGGGGGCATTTTTTGCCCCAGGGCTATGATTTGAACAAACTTGAAAGAGGTCCACTAGATGAAGCTTCACACCAAATACCAAAGATCTGGGCCTTGCGGTTTCAGAGATGAAGATTTTTAAAGAATTTCCCTGTATAAGCCTATGTAAAACCAAAGGCCCCCGGGGTGGGGGCATTTTTGGCCCCCAGGCTATAATTAGGGCCCCGCACTGAAAGTGTGGGTGCCCTATAGTAATCACTCTGTCCGTCCGTCTGTCTGTCCGTCCACAAATTTCTGATAGCGCTGCCGGGGCCCTAGTCAGTTTCACTGACAGCTCTAGTTTGAACAATCTTAGTAGAGGTCCACCAGGTAAAGCTTCACACAAAATATTAAAGACGTGGGCCTTGTGGTTTCAGAGAAGAAGATTTTTTAATGATTTTCCCTATATAAGCCTATGTAAAACCATGGGCCCCCGGGGCGGGGGCATTTTGGCCCCCAGTACTAAAACTTGAACAATCTTGGTAGAGGTCCACTAGATGAAGCTTCACACCAAATATCAAAGATATGGGCCTTGCAGTTTCAGAGATGAAGATTTTTAAAGATTTTCCCTGTATAAGCCTATTTTAAACCAAAGGCCCCCGGGGTGGGGGCATTTTTGGCCCCAAGGCTATAATTTGAACAATCTTAGTAGAGGTCCACCAGGTAAAGCTTCACACCAAATATTAAATACCTGGGCCTTGTGATTTCAGAGAAGAAGATTTTTTAATGATTTTCCCTATATAAGCCTATGTAAAACCATAGGCCCCTGGGGCGGGTCATTATGGCCCCCAGGGCTATAATTTGAAAAATCTTGGTAGAGGTCCACTAGCTTCACACCAAATATCAAAGATCTTGGCCTTGTGGTTTCAGAGAAGAAGATTTTTAAAGATTTTCGCTGTATAAGCCTATGTAAAACCAAAGGCCCCCCGGGGCGGGGGCATTTTTGGCCCCCAGGCTATAATTTGAACGATCTTAGTAGAGGTCCACTAGATGGTGCTTCACACCAAATATTAAAGACCTTGGCCTTGTGCTTTCAGAGAAGAAGATTTCTTAATGATTTTCCCTATATAAGCCTATGTAAAACCATGGGCCCCCGGGGCGGGGGCATTTTGGCCCCCAGTACTAAAATTTGAACAATCTTGGTAAAGGTCCACTAGATGAAGCTTCAAACCAAATATCAAAGATCTGGGCCTTGCGGTTTCAGAGATTAAGATTTTTAAAGATTTTCCCTGTATAAGCCTATGTAAAACCAAAGGCCCCCGGGGTGGGGGCATTTTTGGCCCCAAGACTATAATTTGAACAATCTTAGTAGAGGTCCACCAGGTAAAGCTTCACACCAAATATTAAAGACCTGGGCCTTGTGGTTTCAGAGAAGAAGATTTTTTAATGATTTTCCCTATATAAGCCTATGTAAAACCATAGGCCCCCGGGGCGGGGGCATTTTGGGCCCCAGGGCTATAATTTGAACAATCTTGAAAGAGGTCCACTAGATGAAGCTTCACACCAAATATTAAAGATCTGGGCCTTGCGGTTTCAGAGAAGAAGATTTTTAAAGATTTTCCCTGTATAAGCCTATGTAAAACCAAAGGCCCCCGGGGCGGGGGCATTTTTGCTCCAAGGCTATAATTTGAACAATCTTAGTAGATGTCCACCAGGTAAAGCTTCACACCAAATATGCAATGTCGGGTAAAAGTCCCACAAAATTGGAAGCAACGTCTCCAAAATGACCTTTACAGTGTTAACGGGGACGTTAAACCTCAAATCAAACAAACAAACACACCAAATATTAAAGACCTTGGCCTTGTGGTTTCAGAGAAGAAGATTTTTTTTACTGATTTTCCCTATATAAGCCCATGTAAAACCAAAGGCCCCCGGGGCGGGGGCATTTTGGCCCCCAAGGCTATAATTTGAACAATCTTGGTAGAGGTCCACTAGATGAAGCTTCATACAAATATCGAAGACCTGGGCCTTGCGGTTTCAGAGAAGAAGATTTTTTAAAGTTTTTGTTTAAAAAATCTATTTTTAGCTCCTGTGACCTAGATGTGCAATGGACAGGAACCGTTTGAACAACTTTGAAAGGGGACCACCTAAGGATCATTCCTGTGAAGTTTGGTCAAAATCTGGTCAGTGGTTTAGGAGGAGATGTCATTTGAAGAAAAAGTTTACGCACGCACACACGCACGCAATGCTGACGGGCGACAAGTGATCACAAAAGCTCACCTTGTCACTACGTGACAGGTGAGCTAAAAATAGGCATTTTTAACAATCAAGGGAACGTAACTCTACAATCAATGGGCCGACCTTGCCAGTTTTCGAACTTATCCGAGCTTTCATCCCCAGTCTATTTATATATTAGTTTCAAAAAGATCCGATCAAAGCTGAAGGTGATCCGGTGATGACAAGCATTTCCCATTGTAAGTCTATGGGACCTTGTGGTTGCCATAGCAGCCAAAGTTTGCATTTGATTGTCATCAATGCCCCACCACAGGCATGCTACAGATAAGAAATGATTGAGATCAGCCTGCAGGTTGCAGAGATATAGCTGGTCAAAAGTGTGGACGGACGGACGAAGGAGGGACAACCATCCTATAAGGAGCCTTCGGCCCAGGCTAAAAAGTATGGGGTTCAAATAAGAGTACCGGGCACGGAGGGGGTGTGGTTGGTTGGGGCAGAGAACCTAATCACTAGTTACCTTAACTCACCTTTTCCACGAGCCCAATCTCGCCCAGTCACAGCGGCGAGTACCGACTGGGACAACACGAGCTGTCGCATGACAGCAAGCTCATCTTTTTTGCGTCTTCAAGATATAAGGTAAAATCACTGAACCATGGATTATAGGTCAAACTGACCTAGATATATTTTGAGGTCAATCTTCAGATCACGTGGAACTTATATATTCCAGGTATGACATTTCTCCACCAAATAGTTATAAGGCAAAATCATTGAACCATGAAATATAGGTCACACTGACCTTATTATATTTTTACGTCAATTATCTGGTCACATGGAACATATAATCCCGGTATAAAGATTTCCCACAAAATAGAATTCAAAATATAAGGCAAAATCACTGATTCCTGAAATATAGGTCACACTGACCAAGATATATTTTGAAGTCAATCATCGGACCAAATAGAAGTAATATCCTATGACATTTCTCCATCTTATAATGTAAAATCATTGAACCGTGAAATACAGGTCACGCTGACCTAGATATATTTTATATCATCATCGGGTCACTTGGAATATATAATCCAGTTATGAAGTTTTTCCATCGAATAGTATTCAAGATATAAGTCAAATTCACTAAACTGTAAAATATAGGTCACACCAACCTAGATGTATTTTAAGGTCAACAATCATGTCGCATGGAAATAATATCATGGGGTAAGGTAAAATCATTGAACCATGAAATATAGGTCACTGACCTAGATATATTTTTATTCCATTGGTCGGAACGTATGGAATTTATAATCCTGGTATGAAGCTGCTTCATCAAATAGTATTCAAGATGTAAGGCAAAATCACTGAACCGTGAAATACAGGTCACACCGACCTTGATATATTTTGAAGCAAATGATCTGGTTGCCTGGTATGACATTTTTTCCATGAATAGTTATTCAGATAAAAGGCAAAATCACTGAACCATGAAATATTGGTCGCACTGACCTAGAAAATCTTTGAGGTCATTCATTGGGTCACATGGAACTAATATCCCATGCAGGTATGACATAGTCTTCAAGATACAAGGTAAAATTATTGGACCGTGAAATGTAGGTGACCTGAACCACGAAATGAAGGTCACCATGACATTCACTCTTTTACACTTAAATTAATGTCACATAGTTGGCTGATGTATATCCAGTTGTGTCTATAACTTGTTAACATAATGGGAATGCATATAACATATTACACATGTGTCTTAAGATTTTGACCCCTAGACCCACCCCGGGGCATGAACCCAGGGTATGTTCTCTTGGAATCTCAGAAGACCATCCCAGGTACCCAAGTTCCCAATATGAATGCTGTATGAAGGGAATGCGCATGAGCACGCGCACGACTTGGATGACTACAATCCTTGTACTTCGTTTTTGTTTGGTTTAACGTCCCCGTCAACACTATTTAAGTCATTTTGGAGACGTTGCTTCCGATTTCGTAGGACTTTTACTCGACATTGAGATGAAATGATATCTCAAGCCCTGCCGGTCTGCCGCCCAATGAAACCAATGGGGTTGATATGCATGGACGATCGACTCGCACCACTTTGCCAGGGCAGACTTAGATTACCGAACTCATGTCGGTGGGTTCCAGCTCTGCATGGAAGCATTATGCAGACCAATCTATTTCTCAAAGCCCCGGTGGGCGGGGGCCGCCTTGTACTTCGTACAGGCGAGCTAAAATGGATGCGAAAAGTGTGGAAACTGATGAGACAGCTATATACGGATAAAAGGTTAAGCGTAGACCACTATTGGAGGAAGAACAAAATTTGATTTTCGGATTTGTTTCCCCTTTAGTGCGTTAAGATTATGCAGACCTGACCTAGGACTACCCGGTTTGCCTGACCCAACACGTGCGCAGCGTTGTTTTTTACCCATTTAGTACCAGAAACCCCAAAACGGGTAGTTGGCAAACAGTGCAAGCCCAGATCAGACGCCGCAGAACGCGGCGTCTGATCAGGGTCTACACTGTTTGCAAAAAGTTCAGCCATTTTCCTACTAAATTTTGAAGAAAACACAACCGGACACCCCTAAATATTGAAATGGACACCTGCTACATATAAGAAGGAAGATTCCATTTGGTACAAAAAGGGTTAAGGAGAACCAATCTATCCTAACGTCAAGAACTATCCGTTAAATGCATTGCTAGGCACGTGGATATCAGATATGTAAAGCTACCGATTTGTTTGTTTGAGGTTTAACGTCCCTGTCAACACTGCATAGGGCATTTTGGAGACGCTGCTTCCAATTTTGTGGGACTTTTACCCGACATTGAGATCAAATGACGTCTCAAGCCCTGTCTCCCAATGAAACCAATAGTGTTTATAAGCATGGACGGTCCGACTTGCACCGCTTTGCCTGGACAGGCTTAAATACCAGCACTCGTGTGCGGTCGGTTTCAGCTCTGCGTGGAATGATCATGCAGCCCATCTATTTCTTCAAGCCCCGATGGACGGGGTCGAGCTTGGTAAATTAAGGTCGTTTAACAATCGACACAAAAATCTTCTATGTTGTTTCAGTTCGTTTTTGACGTATGATATGTGATATAAGTCACGTAATACAAAACGCTTCGCTTAAGGATTATTAACCCTTATCTTGCTGAATACACCAATTTCGGTCTATCAACCAATCAAATTACTTGATGTAATTTATTAGTACAAATTCATAAACTGAATGTCAAACAGTGTAGATCCTGATCAGATGGCCATCTGATCTGGATCTACACTGTTTACAAAGATAGGGGTTGTCGTTAACAGCAAGATAAGGGTTAAACTGGCTAGCAGTGGGTTCTTCCGACATCTGCACCAGGCTACTACTTGGGGTTTAACGGCCCAGTCAATACTATTTTAGGTCATTTTTGAGCCGGTCAGTTTACCTATCCACACTAGGCTTATACGTAAGTGGTTAACCGGTACAGTGCACATTCTTTCGCCAGAAACTGACAACTGCCCTTCTTGAGAGAGATTTCATGCTTAATCTCCACGAAAGACTGTTGCCGATCTCAGCAGTCCTCCTGATCAGACGCGCATCCGATTGAGCTACTGAGGCCGGCTTTTGCGCATCCGTGCAGTCTGATCAGTCCAGTATGGGCGAATGAATCGGCTTCTTTCACTGATGTAAACAAGTATGCCAGTGCACAATTAATCTCTAAACTACGGTTTGAACTTAGGCTAAACAGGCGCAGCGGCACAGCACTCAGGATAATTCAGCAGACGACCAGTTCATATTTTACATGCGACGGAGACAATTGTGCATGAATGTCAGAATATGCTAAAAATAAGACATTTTTAAACTGTCTGCTGTAGAATGTTACCCCAAAACAACCTTGTTCGCCCACCAAACGATCGGATCGATGTGAAACTCTCGTCGGCCAGTCTTTGTTTGTGTTGAGGTTTTACGTCCCTTTACCCCCACCCCACCCCTCGTCAACACTATTTTTAGGTCATTTTAGAGACTTTGCTACCGATTTTGTGGGACGTTTACCTGACATTGAGATGAAATGACAACTCAAGCCCTACCGCCCAAAGAACGCTAGGGTTTACGAGCGGTCCGACTCGCACCACTTTTCCTGGGGAGCAACCTTTTATTCCCTTTATCGGGACCGTCGGTTTCAGCTCCACACGGAAGCACTATGCAGCCCAGCCCCGATGGGCAGGGCTTCATTGTTGTTCTAATGCAGGCGAGACAATACTTTTGCCAGCTCAGCACACATTTTTTACACACATTAAGAGTTCAAGGCGATACGAAATGCAGAAGACTTGTTTACTACCCGCAAATTGTTTGTTTAGAACTTATAACATTGCTTTATTGAGCCTTTATTTTCCATAAATACCTGGGTCGAAAAAGGTTTTAGCTAACCTGGAAAATTGGCGACCTTTCAAATTAAATAATCGAAATAAAAAGTGTTTTCATTGCTTGCTTGAGGGTCGTTCATGAAGTTCTCTCTATTGAGTGTCGTATAATTAATCCATGTATCTGCTGAATGAATTTTGACAAACCCATTTCTAACTACTAGTCTATCAAATTTTTGATATGATATTTGTTTATTTGATTTGAGGTATAACGTCCCTGTTAACACTGTATGGATCAACTTGGAGACGTTTGCTTCCAATTTTGTGGGACTTTTACCCGACATTGATGAAATGACTTCTCAAGCCCTGTCCCCCAATGAAATCAATAGGGTTTATAAACATGGACGGTCTGACTCGCACCGCTTTGTCTGGCTAGGCTTAGATCCTCTAAGCAGTATACCAGTACTCGTGTGCGAGCAGTTTCAGCTCTGCGTGGAAGCATCATGCAGCCCGTCTATTTCTTGAAGCCCCGATGTGCCGGACCTATTTTTGATATGATAGATCCATTGGCATCTATAACAGAATGAAAGTAAAGATCCTGATCAGATTATCTTATCTAGATCAGCACTGCAAACGCATGGGTTATATTCCCGACGACATTGAAGACCAGTGAAGACCCTGAACAGACGCCGTGTCTGATCAGGGTCTTCACTGTCTTTGCTTAAAGTACAGACGTTGATGTAAAACTCATACCGAATCAAAATACAGTAAAATTCCTGTGTTAAGACCACCTTTGGGACTGTTCAAAAGTGATCTTTAAGACCACTTTTGAACAGTCCCAAAGGTAGTCTCTGACCAGAGGACACTGTATGCAGAAAACACAAAGAAAGAAGAACTGCAACCTACCAAATAAGCTTTTAAAAGCAGATTTTGTATTACTTTTAGCGAAATTTTACTGTATAACGTAACTGGACCTTTCCAAAGTATTTAATGAAATGGAATAGTCTACCGGTCAATAATTTGCGCGCGATTTAACTTTATCAATTTTGTCGGGCCCATTTTTTGACTATCAACCGATCAAAATAATTGATGTAATTTATTCCAACAAATTCACCAACTGAATGGCAAACGGTGAAGATTCAGATCAGATGGCTTTTCCGGAATTCATTTAATCTGTATCTACACTGTTTGCGAAGCTAGAGCATGCCCTGGTTCAGCACGAAAACACGTCTGTTCAAATACATGTCGGAATGTAGATGGAAGACGCCTATTTTGATATTCACCATATTTGCATTATTTGCTGGCTCCCAGCTTGCACATTGTCAATATTGGAAAAAACAGGTAACCAGACCCCCCCCCCCCCCCCCCCCCCCCCCCCCGAATTATTGATTTGTTCAGTGGTGGAGTTTGAAACAATTTGAGTAGGCATGTTCTCGTGATGTTTTTACCCGCCTACTGTTACTGTTAGTTTTATGCATGCTGCTGATACCTTGTCCATTGATGATGCTGTTCGGCATGCGGCGGTACATTGGAAAGTACAGTGGACTCTCGTTATCTCAAACTTTGATATCTCAAGCTACTGCTGAGGTCGAAATGAATTTTTGGCACTATTATTCTAATTTAAACTTAAGCTTTTTTGCTTCTAAACCATTGCTACCTTAAGCCAAAAATTTCCAGTCCCTTTGTGTTTGAGATGACGAGGGTCGACTTAAGTATCTAGCCTTCTACAAGAGTGTCATTTTTGGACTTGTGTATTGGCACTTTGGTCAACTATAATGCGAATCAGAAACTTTAAAGCTGTCTCCTATTCATAACATATGTATCCCATTTCCCTTATGGAAACCTGTTTGTTACAAATGCTTTATTTATATGTACATTTACTATTGTATCTCCTTAATGCTTGTATTCTCCTCCACGGGGATTCCATTCCTAAATATCGAACCTTCTGCCTCTGTAATGTGACAGTCATGCCCGGTCCTATACGTGTGTCCTTAAAGCAATTCAGATTTCTTGTCGATTGTATAACATAATGAACATAGATATTACTGAATATAGGATGCATATAGGTCTGCATTATTGTCATCACATGAAAATCAAAGGTCTATCCCGGTTCACAGACTTTGAATTTATAACATTCCTATCGCTATTGCTAATTAGTTGTGGGGATGTTGAAACTAACCCGGGCCCGAACTCAGATGAGTCAATAACATCTGATAACTCATCGACATCTCTAAACGACACTGTTCTAAGCGAAAAATTCTCTATTGTGCACTATAATGTTCAAAGTCTAACAAACAAAAAGGATATTATATTCTCTGAACTTTGCAATTTTAGTATCATTGGTATCACTGAGACTTGGCTTGATCCTCGAACTTCAGATGAAGACATTGCCCTTGACGGCTACGTCACGTATCGACGTGACCGTATTGGTGACAACCATGGGGGTGTATGCGTCTATGTACGCGATAATTTATTTTCCAAACGCAGACAAGATCTTGAATTCCTTGACTTAGAATGTGTCTGGGTAGAAATTTGTATTAATAATAGAAAATTATTAATTGGAACTTTCTATAGACCACCAAACTCATCACATGCAACATTTCAGGCAATCGAAGATTCTATAGGGCTAGCCACAGACACAAACCCCCATGAATTACTGGTTATGGGAGATTTTAATATAGACATGGCTGACAACAGAAGTAGTAGGAAAATTTCTGATCTCTGTCAAGAAAACGGTCTGGACCAACTAATCACTGGCTACACTCATTTTACGGAAACTTCACAATCCACTATTGACCTTATTTTGTCTAACAACAGCAAAGACATCTTAATCTGTGGGGTGGGAGAACCTTTCCTTAACCAAAACATTCGCTATCACTGTCCTGTATTCTGTGTCCTCAACTTTGATAAACAAAAAACTCATGTATTCAAAAGACATATTTGGCTATTTGATCAAGGTGACTATCAGTCGCTCTCTGACGTCATGCGAAATACAAATTGGGATAATTTTAAAGACCCAAACATCAACAAATATGTTAAAAATTTAACTGATCACCTAACCCAATGTTCGTCTAAGTATATTCCTAATAAAATAGTAAGTGTAAGACCATCCGATCCAAATTGGTTGACAACTAATATAAAAAGACTCATTCGGAAAAGGAAACGTTACTACAGCAGATACAAGAAAACACAATCCATCACTAATTTTGAAGCCTATAAACAAATTCGCAATCACGTTAATAACGAAATAAGAAATTCAAAACAAAAAATGAATGAAAAACTGGCTGATAAACTAAACAATGGTTCACTAGGTCCAAAAGACTGGTGGAAAACACTTAAACATGTAATAAAACCAACACGAACAAGCAATATCCCTCCCTTAAACACACAAGGAAATATATATTCTGACGAAATGGACAAAGCGGAAGTGTTAAATACTTTCTTCTCCTCACAAACTATTATAGACGAAACTAATGCACACTTGCCTGAAAGCAATCCAAATAACATTCAAAATGAAACCCTCCATTCTGTTCACCTGTCACCGTCGGAAGTTGAAACCTGTCTGAAGTCCCTTCAGACTGGCAAAGCTGTAGGACCCGATGCGATTAACAACAGACTCCTGAAAGAATTTTTCTATCCCTCTTTGTGATCTCTTCAACTTTTCGCTATCATCAGGCCAATTTCCTGAGTCATGGAAACTAGCGAACATCACTCCAATTCACAAGAAAAACGAACCTTCTGACCCAGCTAACTACCGCCCTATATCTCTCTTAAGTGCAGTGGGAAAAGTTCTTGAGAAACTTGTTCATAAATATATTTTCAACTTTTTTCGGGACAACGGAGTTATCACATCACTTCAATCTGGTTTTGTACCAGGCGATTCTACTGTTAACCAACTTATTGATATATACAACTCTTTCTGCAAAGCTCTTGACGTAGGCAAAGAAGTAAGAGCCGTCTTTTGTGATGTAAGCAAAGCCTTCGATCGTGTATGGCATAAAGGACTTCTTCACAAGTTGAATAGCGTTGGCATAACTGGTTCTCTTCTCTCATGGTTTAACAGTTACTTAAGCGATAGATTACAAAGAGTCGTTCTTCCTGGGACCACGTCCAGTTGGCAACCAATTAAAGCTGGTGTCCCACAAGGCTCTATCCTTGGTCCTCTCTTGTTTTTAGTATACATTAATGATATTGTTGAAGATATCCATTGCACGATACGTCTGTTTGCAGACGACACGAGTCTTTACATAATTGTTGAAAACCCGGTTGAAGCTGCTCACCTCTTAAATGATGATCTAGAAAGGATACAGCAATGGGCAAAAAAGTGGCTAGTCAGCTTCAACCCTACAAAGTCTGAATCTCTCTTGCTCTCTCGTAAAATCAATAAACCCTACCACCCACCAATTTTCATGGACACTCAAGAAATATCTGAGGTCAGTACTCATAAACACCTAGGCCTTACATTTTCTAGTGATTGCACGTGGCATGAACACCTAGCCGAAATCAAATCAAAAGCATGGAATCGGATTAATATCATGCGTAAACTAAAATTTCTACTTGATAGAAAATCACTTCAGACTATTTATTGTTCGTTCATTAGACCTCTTCTAGAATATGCCGACGTGGTATGGGACAATTGCACCCAGTATGAAGCATATGAACTTGAAAAATACAGATTGAGGCAGCACGTATAGTTACTGGGGCAACCAGACTGGTTTCTCTAAATCTTCTTTACTCTGAAACTGGATGGGATACGTTGGCCTCACGAAGAAATAAACATAAAATTGCTATGCTTTACAAAATGTATCATGGCATTTCTCCAGCATATCTATCTTCACTCTTACCAGCTACAGTGGGAGAAAATGTTTCGTATAGCCTTCGTAATTCTACCAACATTCAAACTATTCACAGTCACTCACAGCTCTACTTTAATTCTTTTCTTCCAAGTGCGATAAGAACTTGGAACTCTCTGTCTGAGGAGATCAGAAACAGCTCCAGTTTAGCATCACTTAAACGTCAACTCAATACTAACTTAATCCCTACGCCTCGTCATTTCAACGCAGGGAAACGTCTCGGACAAATTTATCACAGCCGGCTTAGAACCAAATGCAGCTCCTTAAACGAACACCTCTTCTCAAGAAACATTGTCCCAAGTGCTTTATGTGTATGTGGTCTCGTCGAAGACACCGAACATTTTCTTCTTCACTGTCCACGATATGCGAACTTTAGAGAAGAAATGTTAAGATCAGTTTATCAGTTTTGTCAACCAACTCTCGATACTCTACTTTATGGTGACCAAACACTAAATTACAACGAGAACAAACAAATCGTCCTCCTTGTCCATAACTTTATTTTAAAAACTAAAAGATTCCAAACCAACCATAATTAGGCGATGAATGCACGTATCATTTCCTACCGTATTAGACACACTTTCACTTCTTTTTTTTTTTCCTTTTTTGATGTTAGTCCGAGAACAGAGTGTGGGGCTAGAATATGTCTTTTTTAAATCTACGGCAAGTTTACTTGTCTAACCAGGCTCTTTTCTGTGATAATCTCCCGAACCGGTAATTCTCCAACAAATACACCTAAATATTTTGGTTTGTTAATCTTATTTTGTTTTTAGAGAACTACCTCGCAAAGTTAACCATACGACCTTAACCTAATTTATATCCAACCTTCAGAACGACAAACCTATACGTTCCGCCTTTGAAGAAATAGTTTTATTGGTACTTGATAAAACACCTTTGATTTGAATGTCTCAGACCTTTTACATGAGAGCGGCAGAAGCTGTATTGTTTTTTCTTTGTTATTTTTTACCCTGATGGATTCCCCGTGGAGCCCCCCCCCCCCCCCCCCCCCCTCCCTCCAACGCTACCTTCACCTTAACCATTTTTAGTATGTAAAAATGCTACAAAATAGCTTTGAACATAGTCGCTAATTCTGTACTTACAATAGTTACTGTTTTGCATCGACAATTATATAGATTTAATTCAATGGTATTATCGCAAATGTTTAGGGAAACAGATTCAAATAAGTCTCTGACTTTCTTCTGAATCCCTTTTTGTATGATTTCAGTCATATTTGCTTTGTATTGTACTTGTAGAATACGAATAAAATATGTTTAAACCAAAAGGTCAGGGGGGTCTGGTTACCTGTTTTCCAACACTGATAACCTTCAGACTAGGAACCAGCAGATAATGCAAATAAGGTGAATAGTTATATTGACGAGGCCAAGTTATTAACTACAGAAATCATACCTGCTGATAATCCATGTGACTATCGTAAGGGTAACGGCCAATTTTCTTTTGTCCCAGTGACGTCAGCGGTGCGGAATCTGTGAAATTTGGACTTGGCAAAGTGTATACTTAGATCAAACACCGCAGAACTACGGCGTCTGATCTGGTTTACCTTGTGGTTCCAAAGGTGGTCTTTTTCTAGAAGACACTGACTGCAGAAAATACACAAAAGAATGACTGAAACCTTTCAAATATGCTTTATAAAGGATAATCAGACCACGGAAGGCTATATAACAAGAGGCCCATGGGCCACTATGCTCACCAGAGCTCAGGCGGCACTGCCCCACCGGCAGCCAATTTATCGTTTGCAAAGTCTCCCAAAACGAACCCCTGTTTCCAAATGAGTACCCATGTGAACTGTATCTGAAATATTAGGCCTTTAATAAAGTGGAGGGGATGGGGAATGGATCCAACAGAGCCCCAGAGCCCAGGTTGGTATCAGTGAATGCGTCGTATCATAAGGAACAATATATATATATATATATATATATATATATATATATATATATATATATATATATATATATATATATATATATATATATATATATATATATATATATATATATATATATATATATATATATATATATATGGTTTAGGGGTGGGGATCTGTATAGTTCCTGAGATATAAGGCCTTTTAAGCTGTGGAGGGGTTGGGGCATGACACAGACAGACCACAGGAAAGCCAAGATTGTTGTCACTGAGTGTGTCTTATCATTAGGACCAAGAAAATATATTGTTAAGTGCCGGGGATCGGAACTGTTTCTGAGACATGCGGCCCTTTTACGAAGTGAAGAGGAGAGAAACTGCCCATGTGGACCGCCAAGCTGGTGTGAATGAATGTGTCTAATCATAAGGAACACGAATGTATATGATTCTGAGGTGGGGATACTAATGGTGTCTTGAGATATATGGCCTTTTATGAAGTGGAAGGGCGGGCCATCGCATCAGCGCATTGCCCTAGCACAAAGAATCCCAAGGTTGATGTGATTGAATGAGTCTTATTATAAGGGACACAAATATACATGCGATAGGGGTAGGGATCTGAAAGGTTTCTGAGATATATGTCATTTTATGAAGTGGAGGGGTGGGGCATGGCCCCGGCGCACCCTGGGAGACCCCTTGGTTGGTATCACGGAATGTGTCTTATCATAAGGAACAAGAATATGTATGGTTTAGGGATGCGGACCTGGAAGGTTTCTGAGAAATTGAGCCTTTTATGAAATGCAGGGGGGTGGGGCATGGCCCAGGCACATCCCAGGGGACCCCCAGGTTGGTGTCGCGGAATGCGTCTTATCATAAGAAACAAGAATATATAAGGTTTAGGGGTGGAGTTCTGAATGGTTTCTGAGATATATGGCCTTTTATGAAGTTTGGGGTGGGGCATGGCCCCGGTGCACCCTGGGAGACCCCTAGGTTGGCAACACTAAATGCGTCTTACCATAAGGAACAAGAATATATATGGTTTAGGGGTGGGGATCTGAAAGGTTTCTGAGATATTGAGCCTTTTACGAAGAGGAGGGGGTGGGGCATGGCCCCCGCACATCCCAGGGGACCCCCAGGTTGGTGTCACTGAATGCGTCTAATCATAAGAAACAAGAATATGTATGGTTTAGGGGTGGAGTTCTGAATGGTTTCTGAGATATTCGGCCTTTTATGAAGTTTGGGGTGGGGCATGGCCCCGGCGCACCCTGGGAGACCCCTAGGTTGGCATCTCTAAATGCGTCTTACCATAAGGAACAGGAATATATATGTTTTAGGGGTGGGGATCTGAAAGGATATTGAGCCTTTTACGAAGTGGAGGGGGTGGGGCATGGCCCCGGCACATCCCAGGGGACCACCAGGTTGGTGTCACTGAGTGCGTCTTATCATAAGAAACAATACTATATATAGTTTAGGGGTGGTGATCTGAATGGTTTCTGAGATATAGGGCCTTTTATGCACTGGAGGGGGTGGGGCATGGCCCCCCACACACCCTGGGGGACCCCGGGTTGGCATAAAAGCATTTGGCTAAAAGAAGTTCACTCAAGGAATATTTCTATTAAACTTTTGTCAAAATATCTGCAAAGGCTTTGCAGAAAATGCCAGTTTCTCTTGATTTTCCCCATTATGAGTCTATGGAAACTCTTAGTTGCCATAGCAACCCAATTAATGAGCCAATTTTCATTAAAAACACAAACTTTCAATCCCCCAGCCAAAGGATGCTACAGATGAAATTTGGGCTGAATCAGCCCAGTGGCTTCAGAGGAGATGTCGTTTGAAAATGTTGACGCCATACGACGACGATGGACTACTGCCTATCCTATAAGCTCCCCCGGAGCCTTCGGCTCTGGTGAGCTACAACATTGAACCCTCACTGGTCGAAGATCGTGACGCGGTTTGTTTTAACCCACGACAATGGTCGTCAGCTTTGCCGTCTGCCGGTTCCGTTAAAAGTATTTTTTTTTTTTTTTTTTGCAAACAGTGCGGACCCAGATCAGACTGCTTCTGAAGTCTCACAAAATTGGAAGCTACGTCTCCATAATGACGTACACATGTATATAGTATTGGCGGAGACGTTAAACCTCAAATATCGCCTCCGCCCATCGGGACTTGAAGAAATGATGGGCTGCATGATGCTTCCGCGCAGAGCTGAAATCGACCCGCACACGAGTACTGGTAAACCGCTTAGAGGATCTAAACCGCTTAGAGGAGCAAAGCGGTGCATGTCGGCCCGTTCATGCTTATAAACCCTATTGGTTTCATTGGGCGGCAGGGCTTGAGATGTCATTTCATCAATGTCGGGTAAGAGTCCCACAAAATTGGAAGCAACGTCTCCGAAATGACCTTTACAGTGTTGACGGGGACGTTAACCTCAAATTAAACAAATCAAATCAAACAAACAAACAAATGTTTTTCAGCGGATTTTAGCCGTATATAATGATGTAACTGTTGCAATATCCCTTAAATGCCTACATTGATCTTGACAAGTATGTAATTTTTTTTATGCGTGAGTCATCTCTACACAAGCCAGCTAGCGAAGTAAACAATCTGGCCTTGATATGTGTGCCTAACTGAACTGGGTCGATGGGACTTTCCAATAACCAGTTTTAAATAGATTGTGGCGATCTTTGCATAATTTTTCAACGATCCGTTTTTTTCAATTTGCAATTTGATCCGTGAATATAGGCATAGAAATTTTAAGACCAGAAGACGCCAAGCAAAACCATGTCACCGGTATCTTAAAGGAATGGATACACCTTCAGGGGAGGCAACTCCAGCAAAAGTACGACATGGGGCTCAAGACTTTAAACCCCCAATCATCCTAATACAATGCAATGTAATATTTTCGGCTCCCATGTCAACAGGGGGTCAACTATTAAAAGAAAAGAAAACAGGAAGTCCCGAAAGTTGTATCCCTTCGAAACATAACTGAGTCCCCCCCCCCCCACTCTCCCCGTGACACTCTAAAATAAGCCGGTGTACTTGTAAAAACCTATAACAAGGCACGTGCAGCCAATGAAACCCAGCGTGTGTCTTGTGTCTCTAGTTGGGATAGAAGCAGACACCGATCAGACTGCGTGGATGCACAGGCTGAACTGCGTTTTCGCGCGTCGCAAAGGCTTTGTGACCCCAAAAGACTCAGATCAGCCTGTTCATCCACGCAGTCGGGGCCCCGCCACAGACTCAGATCAGTCTGCGCATCCACGCAGTCCCCCTCTGAAGTTGGAGCAAAGGCTTAGCGATCCCAAAGACTCAGATCAGCCTGGGCATCCACGCAGTCTCACTCTGAAGTTGGAGCAAAGGCTTAGCGATCCCAAAGACCCAGATCAGCCTGTTCATCCACGCAGTCCCCCTCTGAAGTTGGAGCAAAGGCTTAGCGATCCCAAAGACCCAGATCAGCCTGTTCATCCACGCAGTCCCCCTCTGAAGTTGGAGCAAAGGCTTTGCGATCCCCAAAGACTCAGATCAGCCTGTTCATCCACGCAGTCCCCCTCTGAAGTTGGAGCAAAGGCTTAGCGATCCCAAAGACCCAGATCAGCCTGTTCATCCACGCAGTCCCCCTCTGAAGTTGGAGCAAAGGCTTAGCGATCCCAAAGACCCAGATCAGCCTGTTCATCCACGCAGTCCCCCTCTGAAGTTGGAGCAAAGGCTTAGCGATCCCAAAGACCCAGATCAGCCTGTTCATCCACGCAGTCCCCCTCTGAAGTTGGAGCAAAGGCTTAGCGATCCCAAAGACCCAGATCAGCCTGGGCATCCACGCAGTCCCCCTCTGAAAATGGAGCAAAGGCTTAGCGATCCCAAAGACCCAGATCAGCCTGTTCATCCACGCAGTCCCCCTCTGAAGTTGGAGCAAAGGCTTTGCGATCCCCAAAGACCCAGATCAGCCTGTTCATCCACGCAGTCCCCCTCTGAAGTTGGAGCAAAGGCTTTGCGATCCCCAAAGACCCAGATCAGCCTGTTCATCCACGCAGTCCCCCTCTGAAGTTGGAGCAAAGGCTTAGCGATCCCAAAGACCCAGATCAGCCTGGGCATCCACGCAGTCTCAGTCTGAAGTTGAAGAAAAGGCTTTGCGACCCCATAGACTCAGATCAGCCTGCGCATCCACGCAGTCTCACTCTGAAGTTGAAGCAAAAGGCTTTGCGATCCCAAAGACCCAGATCAGCCTGCGCATCCACGCAGTCCCCCTCTGAAGTTGGAGCAAAGGCTTTGCGATCCCAAAGACCCAGATCAGCCTGCGCATCCACGCAGTCTAACTCTGATGGTGAAGCAAAAGGCTTTGCGATCCCAAAGACACAGATCAGCCTGTGCATCCACGCAGTCTCACACTAAAGTTGAAACAAAGGCTTTGAGATCCCCCAAAGACTCAGATCAGCCTGTGCATCCACGCAGTCTCGCTCTGGAGTTGAAACAAAGGCTTTGAGATCCCCAAAGACTAGATCAGCATGTACATCCACGCAGTCTCGCTCTGGAGTTGAAACAAAGGTTTTGCGACCCGCAAAGACTCAGATCAGCTTGCGCATCTACACAGTCTCACTCTGAAGTTAAAAGGTCCGTCATATTGCAGGTTTTGTCGAGCGCTGGCTTCAAAGAAAAGAGCAAGCAGACCCATAACGAAAAGGGCCACAGAATATTTTGGAAGACTTGTTAACCCTGTCCTGATCATAGCCCCAGATTTTCTTATTTCCGTATAGAAACATACGTTGTGGGTACTCATTTTAGAGTAGCTTTTATGCAGAAATAAGAAAAATATCAGCACTTTTTTGATGAAAAAGCATCTTATCTGGCGTCATGCCTGATGGTGCATCAACTTCACTTAATAAGACCTGAAAGAGTGTTCGTGAACGTTTGTTGCCCTTCTTCCGACTGAGAAGGTCGCCTCTTCGGACAGGGATGTTTCTCTTTGCTAGCTAGCTTTGGATAAACAAGAATTTCTATGTCGCACTTGTACAAACTTGGCGGGTAGGATTGTCACAAATGTTGATGGAATGACACATACATGATCGGATGGACACAGACTCCTGTATGATATCACGCCATGCTTAACCCAAGTCTTCCTCCTCATATACCGCAGGAGTCTATTTCAAAATTTAGGGGTGTTAGGTTGTGTTTTCTTCAAAATTTAATTGGAAATTGCCAGAATGTTTGGCAAACAGTGTAGGTCCTGATCAGACGCCGCGTTCTGCGGCGTCTGATCTGGGCATGCATTGCCAATCGCTCCTTTGGGGAGTTTCCAGTACAAAACGGGTTAAAGCAGGGGCCACAAAAAGGAACAATGTTGTGTGTTTTAAAATTTTTATTGAAAAATACAATTTAACTGCTTCATAGAGAACTGCCATTTTTTCAGCAAGCAGAACGTAAGAACTAAGACACTGCTTTAATCCAGCAATGATGAAAAATCAGCTGCAGATTCGGATGGAACTTGCACCCTAGCGACAGAAAAGGAGGAGTGACATTTACATTGACCCTTTTTGTACCAAATGGAATCTTCCCACGTATATATAGCAGGAGTCCATTTCAAAATTTAGGGGTTTCAGGTTGTGTTTTCTTCAAAATTATTTTAGAAAATGGCTGAACTTTTTGCAAACAGTGTAGGTCCTGATCAGACGCTGCATTCTGCGGCGTCTGATCTGGGCCTGCACTGTTTGCCAAATACCCCTTTTGGGGTTTCCGGTACAAAATGGGTTAATACACCTGGTGAATTTGTTTACGTCCCGAAAACAGACTTTTTCTGACGCTTTTTTTTTCTCTTAATCAAACATAGTGTGAGAGCTCATGAAAACTGCCTCACTGAGGCAGTTCTAACGAGTACCCATAGTCTATGTTTTGAACAAAAATGAGGAAAATAATACATATATACCTCTGCAAACCCCACATTCCTTTTGTGTTAATATTCATTACTTCTCCTTATCTCATAGCAACAGATAAGGTGCATATTTATTGAAAATTGAAGCATAGTTTTCCTTATTTCTGCATATAAACCTATGTTGTGGGTATTCATTAGAACCGCCTTGTCGAGGCGGTTCTAATGAATACCCACAACATAGGTCTATATTGAGAATTGACAAAAACTATCTTTCAGTTGCGTATTTTGTGAGAATTGTTGGATAGTTTTCCTTATTTCTGGATATAAACTTATGTTGTGGGTATTCATTAGAACCGCCTCGTCGAGGCGGTTCTAATGAACACCCACAACATAGGTATATATGGAGAATAGACAAAAGCTATCCTTCAGTTGCGTATTTTGTGATAATCGATGGATAGTTTTCCTTATTTCTGCATATAAACCTATGTTGTGGGTATTCGTTAGAGCCTTTGTTGTGGGTATTCGTCAAGGCGGTTCTAATGAATACCCACAACATAGGTCTATATTGAGAATTGACAAAAACTATCCTTCAGTTGCGTATTTTGTGAGAATTGATGGATAGTTTTCCTTATTTGTGCATATAAACCTATGTTGTGGGTATTCATTAGAACTGCCTCATCCAGGCGGTTCTAATGAATACCCACAACATAGGTCTATATTGAGAATTGACAAAAACTATCCTTCAGTTGCGTATTTTGAGACTTGATGGATAGTTTTCCTTATATCTGCATATAAACCTATGTTGTGGGTATTCATTAGAACCGCCTCATCCAGGCGGTTCTAATGAATACCCACAACATAGGTCTATAGGGAGAATTGACAAAAACTATCCTTCAGTTGCGTATTTTGTGAGAATTGATGGATAGTTTTCCTTATTTCTGCATATAAACCTATGTTGTGGGTATTCATTTGAACCCCCTCGCTGAGGCGGTTCTACTGAATACCCACAACATAGGTCTATAGGAAGAATTGACAAAAACTATTCTTCAGTTATCACACAATACCACCCTATTCTGTTGCTATGTTATCTCTCTATGAGACTGACAAATTATTATCAAAGAACAAGTAGGCTACTTAACAATCAAATGGAAGTTATTATTAATATGTACAGACATGAAAATATAAAGCAAAGAAAAAGCTGCCAGTAAATACCCTTCGGGAGCCCTCTTAGATCCCTTACCCTACTTAGGGTTTGCATTGTCGCTAACTGCGATCTTTCGCTCTCTTGCCCTATCTTGGTTTCAACATATTAAACAATAATACAGAAAAAATAGCGTATACACGAATCACACAAAGCTCATCCATAGCCCTTTGATCTTCTCAGAAGGCCAAAAGCATAACCTCAATAGATGACATTTTAACCCACATAACAATTGCCAATCATGACTATTGTCATCTGCTTTCCTGTCTGCCGGCTACCTTTTTGCAAACAGTGTGGACCCAGATCAGACTGCTGAAGGAGCAGTCTGATCTGGGCCCACATTGTTTGCCTGTGTGCAAAAAACATTTTTAAAAAGTTTGCAAAACAATCTGCAGACAACATTAGCAGGTGACATTTTCAGATGTAGTTTTTCTCAGCCTCTTAAGGGTTAAGATACAATCTGTTCTATTTTTCACATAATTTATTTTCTAAGCCTTGACATTTTAATGGGAAATGTGTGCCCACAATTCAACTAATTTCTCTGAAAAAAACAACAACAAAAAAACAAAGAAAAACAAATTGGAATGTCAACTGCACTAAACTGTCCTGGCTCTTTTTAGGATTAGACCTCTTCATCTTGAAATGCAAAGCCTATGCCATTGGCTGTCGTAGTCAGCCTTGTACCAGAAGTGGATAACCATCATGTAAGAAAAACCAACAAGTAATAAACCCCACTTTATACAGAAAACTATGCTGTATACAATGGTTTCTATCATTTATTTCTTCTTTTAGCTCTAAAAATACACATATTATATTGTGGGTACTTGTTAGAAAAAACAGCCATAATAACTGAAGCATACGGTAATGTTCTTAAGTATTGGGACGGATACATGTAGGCCTAAGCAAACAGTGTCGACCCAGAGCAGACTGCTCCTGCCTGAAGGATCAGTCTGATCAGGGTCTACACTGTTGGCCATTCTGTCTACACCCTTTGGACTCCTTGCTGGACTGTGAAACAAATTTATTTAAATTTTAGGAGAATTACAGCAAGTACTCAAGGTGTCCAAACTTTAAGGATTTTTACGGTAGCTGAGGACAAAAGGGATAAGCTGAGGATTGTTTTCAAACTTCTCTTTTAAAACATATGTTGAGGGTGCTTGCTAGAATTGCCTCAGAGAGGCAATTCTAACAAGTACCCACAACATACTAGGCTCTAACAAGTAGCCACAACATACATAAATGTTTCTAATGAAATCTGGAAAATTGTTAAATCATCCTTTGACTCTCGACATTCTAAGTTTGAATTAAATTCACAACCTAGCATCTCAAAAAGCCATTAAAGACAGAAATATCCAACACTGACAATA
Source organism: Lucinisca nassula (assembly GCA_963580285.1). Classification (NCBI taxonomy): domain Eukaryota; kingdom Metazoa; phylum Mollusca; class Bivalvia; order Lucinida; family Lucinidae; genus Lucinisca; species Lucinisca nassula. The sequence continues at coordinate 74,172,592 of OY757013.1, forward strand.
ATGAGACATGTAATCTTAAGTCTTACTGCACCAATCACAACTGCAGAAAATGATATATTTTCATTTCTTTTTTCCACTCTGGCCCAAGGCTTGATTCTCTCCAGTTTTATTTTTAAGCTTCATCATAGCAACAGATAAGGAAAGTATTTTGTTATCAATTAAGGATAGATATGTCAGTTCTGCTGGTGGTATTCATTAGAACCGCCTCACCGAGGCGGTTCTAATGAATACCCACAACATAGGTTTTTATGGCGAAATAAGGAAAACTATCCTTCAATTATCACAAAATATTTACTTTATCTTTTGGTATGACTGCTTGTTATTCAACCCCAGATGTGCTGTAAATACTCTCATAGAAAGTTGAAAAAGAATCACTGAACAATTACATGATGTGTACATTGTAAAAAATTTAAGAAAATACATGGCTTTAGTTAAGGAGTAAATACAAGTTTGGGATAATTTCTTTATTTCTCCATGCAAACATGTTGTGTTGTTAAACTGCCCCAATGAGGCGATTCTTACAAGTACCCACACCCTGTTTCCAACAACTGAAGCAATAAGGAAAGTTTTTCGCCTGAGGCTCTGAACCCATTTTGAACTGAATGAAATCCTCGCCACTTATCATAAAACAGCAGGAGTCGCTTTCAAAAAATATTTAGAAAAAGGTTTAACTTTCTGAAAACAATGAAGGCCCTGATCAAGCCCCGCATTTTGCGTTGTCTGATCTGGACATGTACTGTTTACCAGTGTAGAAACCTCTGTGGGGTAGTGGTTATGCCACTCCCCTCATAAACTAGGGATTGTGGGTTCGATTCTCTACTTCTCCAGACTTTTGGATGAGTCTTTAAGTCAAGGTCTTGTCTCTGTATCACCTTAGCTGTTGGTGGGACGTAAAACTCAACACTGGTTGCCAGTGACCTGTTTTGGCATTTCCCTTATATAATGGGTTAATTATCTTCATTTACTCCTCAACAGGAGTTATGGAAATATCATAGCTCCAGACAAGATGCTTTTTTATCTGAAAAGTACTGTTATTTTTTCTTTTTTTGTGCAGAAATAAGAAATTATCTACATACAAACGTGTTGTGGGTACTCATTAGAAGCGGCCCAGTGAGGTGCTTCCAGTAAGTAAACACAACATGTTTTGTGCAGAAATAACAAAAATATATGTTGATACCCACCTCTTAACTCAGGGCTATGAAATATACAACACACATACATATCAGTAACATAAAAAGACAAATAAAAGCTAATGAATACCTAATAACAGGACTTGCTACTCTATCAGACAGTGGCACCTATGTGTAAGACACAGAGGTCACAGCTCAATGAGGTGTTTACAGTAATGATCCTAAGTACATGTATTGGGACAGATGGGGCTAATCAAATAATGCAGAGCCAGATCAGACTGCTCCTATAAAAGAAGCAGTGTAATCGTGGTATCTGGTCCCCGCCTATCGGGACTTGGAGAAATAGATTGGGCTGCATGATGCTTCCACGCAGAGCTGAAACCGACAGCACGAGTACTGGTAAACCGCTAAGAAGATCTAAACCCGTCCAGGCAAAGTGGTGTGATATAAACCCTATTGGGTTCCTCGGCAGCAGGGACAGATGTCAGTTCATATCATTGTTGGAAGCAACGTCTCCAAAATGACCTAAATAGTGTTGACAGGAATGTTAAACCTCAAAACAAACCAAAACTAATCAGGGTCTACATTGTTTGCCATGATTCCATCTGCAACATATGGGCTCCTTACAGGATCATGATGCAAATGTGTTAAAAAGATTTAAAGAAAATTACAATGCCCTAGGCTATCTTAAAGGATTTTTACGGTTTAACAAGTACCAACAACAGAAATTAACCCTTGTCCTGCTAATTCCGGATATGTCTTATCTTTGAAACAATGTAGATCCAGACCAGATGGCTTCTGACGAAGCCATCTGATCAGGATCTACATTGTTTGTCATTCAGATTATGAATTTGTTGCAATAATTTGCATCAAGTAATCTGATTGGTTGATAATCGGTAGTGGGTGAGGCATATATAAATATTCAGCAGGACAAGGGTTAAAACTAATAATATTTTTAATGCTCCACAAATTACATAATGTGGGTATGTTAGAGATGACTCGACAAGTACCCACAACATATGTTTCTAACCAGAAATAAGAAAAATTATACCTTTATAAAATTTAACTCTTTTTGTACCAAATGGAATCTTCCACCTCATATATACATGTAGCATGTACCAAATGGAATCTTCCACCTCATATATACATGTAGCAGCAGTCCATTTCAAATAATAGGGGTGGCAGGTTGTGTTTTCTTCAAAAACAATGTGGAAATTGGCCGAAACTTTTGCAAACTGTGAAACAGTGTAGACCCTGATCAGCCCTGTGTTCTGCGGTGTCTGATCTGAGCGGGCAATGTTTGCCATGGTACCAATTTTAGGGTTTCTGGTACCAAATAGGTTAACCTTGTAATACCAGGGATCCTGATGGAAGTCTAAAATCTCAATGGTAGACCAAGTCTTAGATTTTACCTACAGTAACAGTCAGTAAAACAGCTTCCATGCACTTGAAGTTAACCCATTTAGTACCAGAAATCCCAAAACGGGTACCCTGGCAAACAGTGAAGGCCGAGATCAGACGACACAAATGCGGCATCTGATCAGGGCATCCACTGTTTGCATTTCCAAATAGATTTTGAAGAAAACACAACCTGACACCCCCTAATTTTGAAATGGACTCCAGGAAGGATTCATTTGGAACTAAAGGGTCAATACCCTACCAAGGCCAAGTCAATAATAATTATATTTAACCCTTTCATCCCTAAATTTCTGAAGATGACTCATCCTATTTCAGATAAAACATGTATTTTAATCAAAATCTAGAAGCAGTTAGATCCTGATGAGACTCATTACGAGCCGCCTCATAATAATCTACACTGTCTGCTTGGGTATCTGCACTGAATATTCAGCTTAGCCACACCCATTTCTGACTTTGAACCAATCAGATTACTTGATGCAATTTATCCCTACAAATTCATAAATTGAATGTCAAACAGTGTAGATCCTGATCAGATGGCTTCTTCAGAAGCCATCTGATCTGGATCTACACTGTTTCCAAAGATAGAGGTTGTTGTGAACAGCATAATTAGACTTAACCTTTCCAGCCATGTAAGTCTAAACGAGGTCATCAAGATCTGAACTGTTTGCCATTTCATGCTTCAGTTTATGCCTACAATGAATATCCCTGTTTGGGACACGGAACACCTGTCCAAAGGGTTAAAACAGTCCACTTCAAAAACTCTGGACTGGAACCCAGCAGGCACATGACGTTAATATGACGTTGAATCAACTTGCTAATAAGGACATGACATTACTGCAACGTCAGTGCATGCAATGTCATTACGATGCACTGACGTTGATATGACGTCTCCCTAGCGACGTATGTCTGCTGGGAAGCAACCTAGCAAAAAACAACATCTATACTGAACAACAAAATTTAGCACTATTTTATTATTAACCCTTATCTTGCTGTTTGCGACAACCCCTATCTTTGCAAACAGTGTAGATCCAGATCAGATGGCTTCTCTGCTCAGGATCTACACTGTTTGGCATTCAGTTTATGAATTTGTAGCAATAAATTACATCAAGTAATTTGATTGGATGATAGACAGAAATGGGTGTGGCTTAAATGAATATTCAGCAAGAGAAGGGTTAAATAAGATGAAAGGAACACTGGAAACATACGGAAGAGCAATGATAATAATTGTGGGATAATAACAGAAGTGAAGGCAATGATCAGGAATCGTCATTTGTCATTTCAGGGGTGCAAGGCCCATTTTTACATTTTTCGGACGGAGCGTAGCTTTGATAATTTGATTTAGCGTCTGATTGGTATTTTAATTCAGGCTCATATTGATCCAATGAACACAGCTGTTTGAAGCTATTCTGGGCCAGAAGTCATGTTAAAGCAACAAGACCTATATTGAAATTAACTCACGCTAAGGTGTAGACCCCGCAACAACCATCACGAAAACACGCCTGTACAAATACATTGTCAATTTTTGGGCAAAAAAAATGAAAATTTTAAGATATAAAATTGTGATATTTTCTTATCTCTGCTCAAAACATTGATTGCGGGGACTTGATTGAACCGCCTTGACGAGGCAGTTTTATCAAGAACCCACAATCAATGTTTTTGAGCAATACAGCAACCATGCAGTTCTTTAGTTTACTTGAAGATTTCTGCTGAGCCATAGTTCGTGCAATAACTGCGGCTTGCGCAATTGTTTGGCGGCTTTAAAGTTATTTTATGTAATCAGTTTTTGAAAAATTACCTTGGGGAGGTTATTTATCTTGCATTAGACATTCTTCATGGTTACGTCTTGATGATGTTTATCTTCATATGAAAATTTAACATACTTTTCCCAGCAGTTTATAAGTTATACATCCGTAATCAGTCTTTAAAAATTGCCTCGGTGAGGCTGTTTATAAAGCGATCTGGCATTAGACAATACCATTAGCTTGGTCTTGTCAATTTACATGTACATCTGCATGCAAAACATTATAAAAATATACCCGTCGGGTTGAAAGTTATACGACCGTGTCAGTGGGTGAATAAAGAAATTGGGCATTCAGGAATCGCGTTGGTTAGATCTGTACATTATCTATCTGTATGCTAACAGTTGTCAAAAATATTCCAAGTAGATTAGAAGATAATTACACTTCGAAATAATTTTTCAGTTTGCCTAGGCAAGGCCGTTTGTAAAGTAATTTGGCATAAGACAATTTTGCGGGTTATGTATTGTCAATATCAACCTGTATGCCGAAAAAGATCAAAGCCGGGTTTAGATGTTATACTCCGTATTCATTTTTTATATTATTTTGCCTCGGCGAGACCATTCATAAAGTAATCTTGCATAAAACAGCCTCATGGGTTAGGTACTGTCAATATCAATCCGAATGCCAAAAATGATCGGAATATTCAGAGAGGTTTGAACATTATACTCTGTTAACATTTTTCTAAATATATATTGCATCGGTGAGGCCATTTATGGAGTGATCTAACATACGACAGTTTCTTGGGTTAGTTATTGTCAATATCAATCCATAGGAATATTTGAAGAGGTTTAGACATTATACTCCGTTATTATTATATAAAAATAAATTGCCTCGACGAGGCCATTTATGAAATGATCTGGCATTAAGGCAATTTCTTTGTTTAGATATTGTCAATACAGCACAGTACAGTCTTTTACCGGAAACCAACAAATGCCCTTCTTGAATCAGCGCGAAAGGGATAGAATCACCGTGGAACAGATTTCACGATCAATCTCCTGGAAAAATTTTGCCGAACCCGGCAGGTATCGAACTTGCGTCTGAGCTGATAATTTGCTTTATTTATGGCCACATGCCTAGGACGCAGATAGGTCTCTTTAAAAAAGTAACATTGCCACCCCCACCCCCACCCCCACCCCCACACAAACATTAACCCATGCTCTGAGTATGTGTCTAGCAGCCTTCTTAGGGACAAACATAGCAGACCCAGATCAGACGCTGCAACAAGTGGCGTCTCATCTGTGTCTAAACTGCAAAATTTACTCCTTACAATATAAGCCTTGACGTGCACCTGTCCAAACTCATTCCAACTGTCTTATTTTGGTAATACATTATCGACCCACATTGCGTACTTTTAACCCATTTTAAACGAATGGAATCCTCAACACCTTATTTCAGTATGGAATGAGTTCATTTTAAAATCAGGGATGTCAGGTTGTGGCTTCCATGAAATATTTGGCAAAAATGGCTTAACCTTTTTGTAAGTATGCAGTGAAGGACATAATGAGACTCCGCGTTCTGTGGTATCTGATCTGGGTTTGTCCTGTTTGCAAGTTGCCAGGTTTGGGATTTTATGGTACAAATGGGCTGTAAACTGAACTATAAAACGATTAGACTGCTACACAGTTCATCTATTAAAAATATTCATCTATTCCGTTTGAAATAGGTGGTCTGTGAAGCAGTCTATAAGAAGATACCGCATGGCGTAATAATCTACTACGTTAACACGGGATACTATGTTCTCACTGGTGATTGGGTCATATGCATTAACACCGAAAGTAGTGCCGAAATCACTTCTCATCTCTCTGGAGCTACGCTGCAACAGCTACGCTCCAAAAATTGAAAAGAAATGGAAGATAGAATATTTGGTAAAATTCTGGAAGATTAGACCAATTAAGGATGCCTTTTCAGTTGAGCCATGCACATGTAGTTTAAAAACAAAAAGCAAAACCTTTGCAGCCCTCTGCAGAATAAGCATTTGCCTATATGCCAGACCACTTCTTGCAACTCATCTCATTTTATATTATTTGGCTCATATATTATGGTTTTCGTGGGGACACACATATCTCCAGATAATGACACTGACAGATTGTACATGTCAATCCTTGTCATACTGGTATTCCAGAAAAAGGGAGAAAAGAGACAGAGGAGATACCGAGTTAGTGAGAACTCTGTAGAGTGTGTTTTAGTTTTTATCCAACCAACAACTGAGGTCATATGGAGAGGGGAGCTTGGTCTAAAGACTCATCATAAAGTCTGGAGAAGCCCATTATCAATCCCACAACCCCTGGTTTGCAAGGTGAGTAGCTTATCCTCTACACCATGGGGGCTTTTACTAAACATGCATGTTGTAGCTATATTGGTTCACATCCAACATTGATTAACCCTTATCTTGCTGAATTTTCATTTAAGCCACACCCATTTCTGTCTATCAACCAATCAAATTACTTGATGTAATTTATTGCTACGAATTTGTAAACTGAATACCAAACAGTGTAGACCCAGATCAGATAGGGGATGTCGTGAACAGCAAGACAAGGGTTAAAAATAATCACATTACGAAAACACGCCTATACAAAAACACTATAAATTTTACTGCCATAAAAATGAAAAATTTAAGATGAAAAATTTTGATTTTTGTCTTATTTCTGCTCAAAATATAGATTGTGGGCACACGTTAGATCCGCCTCATTGAGGCGGTTCTAACGAGTACCCACAATCTATATTTTGGAGTATAAATAAAAAAAAAAGTTTATCCCTGTAAACCCCAGTTTTACTATGTAGGTACGTTTGCGTGATATGAATTATATCCAACTAGTTGAAATTCAGCACATCAAGAGAATATAATCAAAACACCACAGATTGAACTATAAAATGGAGAAGAAAATGGATTCTTTAAAATATATTTTTTGAAGGCAATTGTTGTTACTTGTTGATAGTTGATACCTGACAGAATCCTCAATTTTCAAGATTATTAGCCTGCAAGACTTGAGAAAACTAACATTCTATTTTAAACCAGAAAAAAGAATGTGCACCACAACCTCTTTATAACACGATTGCTGGGGTCCAAAGCTTAAACCGTGTTAGTTAAACAACAGTGTTATATTCAAATAAAAATGTGAAGATTATATAGAAAAATGACCATAAATGGTCATTTTTCTATATAATCTTCCCATTTTGGGGATCCATCTTGAAACCGTGTCATATTCAAAACCGTGTTATAACAGACCGTGTCATAACAAAGTTGTGGTGAACCACTATTTCTAAACACAAATATTAGTAATGAAAATAAGGTTTTGTTGTCAAATAAAGGGATTAATGTACAAGATTAATATAACAATCTCCAAATTGTTCTTTAACTTACTCAAAACTGCTTATTTCTGAAGCTATATCTTTCACTGGCCCCATGCGTACTTTCTCCTCAATATAATACTGACTCTGGTCCCAGAGGCATCCATTTACATGTATACTTTGGCTACATGTAATGTATGCAGTATTCAAACAATATAGTGTATGCACCAAATTTTGCCGAGATACTTGAAAATATTGCTACATGTTAGAAAATCCATATAAAGACCCATGTGACCAGTCAGACGACTGTAGATTCAAATCAGCCTGCACGTCCACCATAAATTTTACAAATTAACTTGAGTTTCAAAGATAATTTTGAGACAGTTTTTTTTTTACTTTCCTATTCAACCTTATATGTGAGTGCTTATTAGAATGGCCTCAATGCATGTTTTATTTCTATAAAGAAAACCATCCTCGTTACACCCCTTGAATGAATACCAAACAGTGTAGATCCTGATCAGATGGCTTCTGAAGCCATCTGATCTGGATCTACACTGTTTTCAAAGATAGGTTCGTATTTTGTGATAACTGAAGGATAGTTTTCCTTATTTCTCCATATAAACCTATGTTGTGGGTATTCATTAGAACTGCCTCACCAAGGCAGTTCTAATGAATACCCACAACATAGGTTTTTATTAAGAAATGACAAAAACTATCATTTAATCACCACAAAATACGAACCTAATCTGTTGCTATGTTTGCCGTCTTACTTGTATATTCACCAAGTTATATAACCAATGGACTGGACAGAATTATGTGCTCATGTGGGTATCCAGTATCCAAAGAGCAAAAATGCCAAAACTGACCAGGGCATAGCAACAGATAAGGTTGGTATTTTGTGGTAAGTGAAGGATAGTTTCCTTATTTTTCCATATAAACCTATGTTATGGGTATTCAATAAAACCACCTCGCCGACGACACCGAGGCAGTTCTAATGAATACCCACAACAGGTTTTTGTGGAGATTTGACAAAAACTATCCTTCAGTTATCATAAAATACCAACCTTATCTTTTCCTATGCCAGGGTGGCGGGGATGGACAGGTTGGTTGCAAATGTCACCCCATTGATTTGGTCACACTTTGGGTCATATAATTATCCCATTTTGTACCAAATGGAATCTTTCACCTTATATTATATAGAACTAGAATTGTGCAGTCGATGGCACGCCATCGCATATCCCCACACCACATAATCTACTCATCATTTTCAAGTTTCTATCTATAACCGTCTAGGAGGAGTTATCCGGTAAGACGGACGACGAAGACCATTACAATATCCCCACTTTTTCTTCGAAAAGCGTGGGGATAACAAGTCCATTTCAAAATTTAGGAGTATCAAATTGTGTTTTCTTAAAAATTTGTAACTATAGAAAATGACTGAACTTTTTGCCAATAGTGTAGGTCCTGATCGAATGCAGCGTCTGATCCGGGCCTGCACTGCTTGCCAATTACCCGTTTTAGGGTTCCTTGTACAAAATGGGTTAACTGTGACTGCTTAATGATATGATAAACAATTAACAAGAAAGCTCAAAATAAAAGAGTAAAAACAGCACTTTTATCCACATATACATGACTAGTAATGTCAATACAACTTGGAATTAAACACGACGACCCGTCAATACGTTTAATAGCGATAACAGGAAGAAGGCGTAGGATTACATGAGGTCAGCATGACTTCCTAAAATAAGCTAAAGATTAATTCCATATACTTGGTGACATCTTCAAGGAGAAGGTTTCGGACAGCGGCCTGATGAAATGGTAATCGTATGCTTTGCAGTATGGGCATGGTATCATATGGCTGTACTCACTGAAGTACTGTAACCCGCTGGCTACATCCACGACAGCACGCCTACAGTGCTTACACGTCAGCCGCTTCTGACAGCATGGCATCGCAGCAAATATATCATAGGAGTACATTGTCCCAAGGAGAAGAGAGCTTCCATCCCATTTGCGTTTACATGATGCACATCGTATATCAGTCGCACCTTCCAGACAGTTGACACAAACAGCATTGATAAACTGTAGTCGGCCCTCAGATATAACCCTCAAAACCTGATCATCATATGCCTGTGGGGACAGGAACAAAGTTCCATCCACCAGTGGATAATGATCAAACACACACATCTCATTTTTGCAAAGAACACAGCTCAGTGTAGACATCTTATAGGAACTCAGGTGATCAAGTACAAACGATCGCACATCATCATTTCCATTAGCAGTGTCTTCTTCCATTTTTATATGGTAAGAATTCTGTTTATGTTTTGGTAAAATGTTAAAGGCAGAGAGATCATTTCGCTTCCTGAATATAGTTCCAGCAGTTGAATTGTTGTTTGAAGCAGCTTCCGAAAAATCAAACTTTGATCGGGCATTTCCCATCCGTCCCAGATTTCTGATCTGACTTGGAGACTGTGGTGTCGGAGAGCCTGAGCCAGAGTTGCATGAAGACGCAGAATCTGGTGGACTGCTCCCGGTACTACCAACGCTGTCTGCTCGCAATCTACCATTACCATTTTGGAGGACTTCTACATTTGATGGAACCTTCTGCAGAGCAAAAGGTCCATTTCCATTAACAACATCAGCCCTGCTGTTCACAATACCAGAATTAACGTTGGCATTACTATCAGTGTAAACATTTGTATTGTGATTCATGCCACTGCTGGCATAGTAAGCATTTGCTGTTGTGTTACCATTACCAGATGGTCGTCTTTCACGAACTGCTGTGTTGCTCAATTCTGGTTTATTTTGCTGCTTTTTCTTCTTTTGTTTTTTCTGGGTATTATCCACTACTGGGGGTATATAATCCAGATCTTTACGTATATGACCTCGACCACAGTTGCAGTCACAGGCTTTGAATGCTAGATCATATCCCTTCTTAGTCCACAGATTCTGCAGCCGCTGTTTCTCACTCCAGCTGCGCGCCCTGCCACAAGATCTTAGATACGAAAGAACAGACTGTTCCCATTCATCAAAACAGCTCTTGTGCATCCAGTTGCTGTTGTCACAGGTCTCACTGTTGCAAAATACTCGCACAGCATCACCAACATTTTCAATGTCAATCAGTTCTCCACTCACTGGACATAGGCCTGGGACACAGCATTTCACCATCCTTGGACCTTGTCTTCGATTCCGCACAGCGGCCGGTGCCGGCTGGTTGTCAATCTGCTGAGGATGCACGTTGTTATTTGCATCGTTTCTATTCACATTCTGACGATTGTTTCTTACATGCTTTTGGTGCGGCATGATGTAAATCACAAAATGTCTCACCTTAAACTTTCCAATTCGAATGACAGTCTCTCTGTTAAACAGAATTCCTCACTTCTTGCAATACATTAGCTTTCCAACCCGGCGAAAATGCCGAATGTTTATGTATTTTTGTGAGAGATTTTCCTCTGCTTCATTTACTTGCAACGTTATTTCTGATTGGTTTATAATTGGTTCAGACATAAGAGACCAATTTTCATTGGCTAACGTAAACGTCCCTGACCTTCCATGGAACTGAAATGTTAATGAGCAGGAACAAGCCTTGTTTACTACAAAATTGCTATGTAGGTCAGGGATATATGGGTCGTTCAAAAAGTAAAGAGGGGAAAAAAGACGAGCTCAGTGCACATATTTCGGACGCATGCGTAAGTGTCGGGTCGAACCCACGACATGACTAAGCAACCGATGTATGGGTGCGCGTATGTCAGAATGTGTGAGTATTTATCATTTTAATTCGAAACAAACACACACCTAGATCTACGCGCACACACGATAAGACCCTTCGCTGTGCATACATGTAGCCATTGGGCCTACTTTTGTGTACAATTAATAAGCTTATCATCCAAACATTAAAGATTATCTGTGCGAGCTTTGCGCATGTCCTAAAATCCTTTTCGCTCGACGTGGCTCACGAATGCTAATTCCTAAAAATTCGGACTCCTAAAATTTTGAAAAATTCACGATCTAGTAGTAATGGTGCAGACGGAATGCCATGAGAAGCAGTCTGATCTGGGTCTTCACTGTTTGTTTCCAAATACTTAGGATCAATTTGTTGATGATAATAAGTCGAAAAACTGCACCTGTTTACTCTTTGAGTAAAGCCTAAAGATCTGTTGGATGTATGTCCGACCAGTGATCAAGTGAGTCTGTAGGTTTGATACCTGCCGATCGACAACATTCTTCCGTGGAGATTAATCATGTAATCTTTTCTGCTATCCTTCGCTCCCTTCCGACATATTCAAGAAGGGCAGTTGTCAGTTTCTTGCGAAAGAAGGTGCACTGTATTGGTTACCCGCTCTCCATGAAAAGTGTGGTTTAATAGCTAAACTGACCGGCACAACATGGTCCAATGTAAACAGCCACAATGTACTGATATGGTATACATTGATACTGGCCGTCGCTAAAGTCCATTAAGTTGTCTTGAGTGTCAAAGAGGTTATAAATCCGCGATCCACACGGAATATTGTCTTGCATTATTTACAAGCATCATTAAAAGCCACAAAACCCGAAGGCACTGAAATGACAGATTCGATGAGACTGAGTCTGTATAAAAATGTTTTCAGAAATAAGAAACTACAAATTTAATTATGAAAGGTTTGAAAAATGCATGTTTCCAATATGAAGTGCAATGGTTTGCTTGATTGGTTTAGGTTTAACCCATTTAGTACCAGAAACCCCAAAACGGGTATTTGGCAAATAGTGAAGGCCCAGATCAGACGCCGCAGACCGCGGCGTTCGATCAGGGCCTACACTGTTTGCAAAAAGTTCAGCCATTTTCCTAATTAATTCTGAAGAAAACACAACCTGACACGCCTAATTTTTTTAAACGGACTCCTGCTATATATATCGTATAACAAACACCAAACACCACCGAGTGGCCACGGTGCCACCATGATACAAGATACAAGATATTTATTACGAATTTTCGGCTCACATAGGAGCATATACAGATGTATCATAATGTAACTATACTAACAAATGAATAATCTAGGAAAGAGTTCCAAATGACAGATTCTCAAAAGAAAGCCAAAAACAATAGAACAAGACATAAATGACCTATATGGTTTAGAAAAGGTTGCTTTTCATAAATCTGTATCAACCTATTCCCCCGGTATGTTTTCATTGGTGCATTCATTTTTAACAAGGTGCCCACAATATAAGGAGGAAGATTCCATTTGGTACAAAAAGGGTTAACGACACGTCAGTCATCGTGGGTCATTTTATGTCGTCTCCCTGAGAAAGGACAGAAAAAAAGAACAAGAAATGACAACATCCACCCCCCCCCCCCCCTCTAGCAAGTACAGCAGGCCTTCGGGGTTTGAAGCCTGCCCAGGCAATGCGGTGCGAGCCGGCCCGTCCATGCTTATAAACCCTATTGGTTTCATTGGGCGACAGGGCTTGAGATGTCATTTCATCTCAAGTTCGGGTAAAAGTCCCACACAATTGGTAGCAACGTCTCCAAAATGACCTTTACATCGCCCCCGCCCATCGGGGATTGGAGAAATAGATTGGGCTGCATGGTGCTTCCACGCAGAGCTGAATCTGACCACACTGGTAAACCGCTTAGAAGGACTAAGCCTGCCCAGGCAAAGCAGCGTGAGTCAGATCGTCCAATGCATATAAACCTTCTGGTTTACCTCAATGTCTGGCAAAAGTCCTACAAAATTGGAAGCAACGTCTCCAAAATGACCTAAATAGTGTTGACGGGGACGTTAAACCCCAGTTCAAACAAACACACAAACAAAATGACCTTTACAGTGTTGACGGTACGTTAAACCTCTAAGTGATGTATAAGTTTACCTGCGATTGTTCGCGTGACCAAATTGGACCGCGCGCACATTGCGTTTGTAACGATTATTTAAAGTCTCACTGTCACCAGAGTCATGTGTAAAGAAAGTCTGCTTGGACATTGGCAAACAGTGTAGTCAAATATTAGACGCTGCGTCTGATCATGGTCTACAGTGTTTGCTTTCAACAGAGGAAATCATGGGAACGAAACAGTCTTGAAGACATTAATTCCACCATACTTTCAAAGACAATCGACCCACTAGTGCTGTCAGTACTTTGATTTTTCTCGCCCCCTCCCATCGGGGCTTGAAGAAACAGATTGGACTGCATGGTGCTTCCACGCAGAGCTGAACCTGACATCACATGAGTACTGATAAACCGCTTAGATGGACTAAGCCTGCCCAGGCAAAGTGTTGTGAGTCAGACCGTCCAATACATATAAGCATTTTGGTTTTATTGGGTGGCAGGGCTTGAGGTGTCATTTCATCTCAATGTCGGGTAAAAGTCCTACAAAACTGGAAATGACCTTAATAGTATTTATGGTGTCGTTAAACATCAATTCGAACAAAACTTTTATTTTTCTGAGACATAACTTTAGTCTTATTGATGTGGCCGAACGTTCTCTGATTTTTCAATATTTTTGTATGACCATAATTTAGGTATTATATGTCAAACTGTTAGTTTTTAAATGAAAATGATATGTCTTGTTTTCATGGCCGAGGGTTCATATTAGTACTTCGATTTGTGTGACATGTTTACCCAAGCGGAATCAATGTAAAAGAGAGAGAGAGAGAGAGAGAGAGAGAGAGAGAGAGAGAGAGGTGGTTCGTGTAGTGCTGCAACGGTTTATGGAGTATTTTTTTTCTCTTGATACCGTAGAATCGCGGGTCCAGCCCGGATACTAGTGTCAATCGCACAATTTATTGGGCAGTCGTCGAGCCCAGGTAGATTGCGGGCGTGCGATGTTGCCAGCTCATCGTAGCCAAAAGTATCAGATTATGTTACGACCCGGCCTTTTCCTCCCTCCGCTTAGCATGGTCCCCGTGCATGGTGGCATTCCGGAATATTAATTAGAAAAGATAGTGCAAAACGTTAGGCCCTAGGCTTAGTCAGCCGAGAAAGCAGATGTTACCATGTATACCTCAAAGCTGATTACCCTTCACATGAGCACTAATTTGTAAAAGAGGAATTCCCTGCAAAAATAAGGCATACATCATAGCCATGTTTTATATTCATTTATTTATATGACGTCGCTTTTGTTTGTTTGTTTTGTTTGATTTGGGGTTTAACGTCCCCGTCAACACTGTAAAGGTCATTTTGGAGACGTTGCTTCCAATTTTGTGGGACTTTTACCCGACATTGAGATGAAATGACATCTCAAGCCCTGCCACCCAATGAAACAAATAGGGTTTATAAGCATGTATGGGCCGACTCGCACCGCTTTGGCTGGGCGGGCTTAGATCCTCTAAGCGGTTTACCAGTATTCGTGTGCGGATCGGTTTCAGCTCGGCGTGGAAGCATCATGCAGCCCATCTATTTCTTCAAGCCCCGATGGGCGGGGGCCGCGTCTGAGAATGTAATATTTACATTTCCAGTGTAAAGTCTAATGTAAACCTATAGAAAACTATGTGGTTCATAGGTCCATGAACGCAGTGAGTCACATGATTTTCAGTGACGTCAGTCTAAACCATGGTTCTCTACGGACGTTGGTGACGTCACTTTGTAGAGAAACAGCGTGTTTATGTTTTTCAGCAATAAGCGTTTTTTTCGCCCAGTGATGAGGGGCAAAGAATGTAAGTATAAAAAATAAACTTAATTATACCCCCGGCATACGAAGTATGTCAGGGGGTATATAGTTTTCGTCTTTCCGTCCGTTCGTTGGTTCGTTCGTTCGTACGTTCGTTCGGTCGTTCGTCAACCTTTACGTCAAAGTTTTGCGTTAAACCTTTTTGATTGCTCATATCTCTGTAACCACAGGTTGGATTCTCTTCATATTTGGTACAGGATATCTCTATAGGATTACCTTTCATATGGAGTATCTAAGCATATGGGTCAAGCCCCTGGGTGGGTTGTCTGTCTGTCCGTCTGTCTGTTCATCTACTTTTACGTCAAAGTTTTGTGTTAAACCTTTTTCATTGCTGATATCTCTGTAACCACATATTAGATTCTCTTCATGTTTGTTACAGGATATCTCTATAGCATTACCTTTCATATGGAATATCTAAGCCCCTGGGTCAAGCCCCTGGGTGGGCTGTCTGTCTGTCTGTTCATCTGATTTTACGTCAAAGTTTTGTGTTAAACCTTTTTCATTGCTGATATCTCTGTAACCTCATGTTAGATTCTCTTCATGTTTGGTAAAGGATATCTCTATAGCATTACCTTTCATATGGAATATCTAAGCCTCTGGGTCAAGCCCCTGGTAGGGCTGTCTGTCTGTCTGTTCATCTACTTTTACGTCAAAGTTTTGTGTTAAACCTTTTTCATGGCTGATATCCCTGTAACCACATTTTAGATTCTCTTCATTTTTGATAAATGATTTCATGATGCATGTCCCTTCGCCCACCCATGGTGACCTTGACCTCAAGGTCATGGACTTAGAAATTTTTGCATTTGGTTAAAGTTTTATGTCAAAGTTTATAGATGCCTGTATGTTCTATTTGATGCCCTCACTCCCTTGGTCCATTTAGAAATTTTATGTTTGGTTTAGCTTTTACAAGCACATTTATAGATTCTTATAGCTTCTTGACTTCATTCATATCACATACAAGCTCGAAAGATATATCAGAGGGTGACGCTGGCCGGGGGTATACGTGACCCACTGGTCACTTTCTCTAGTTTTTTCTGCTTTTCATGAAGGTGTACTCATATCAGAAAGGTGACTATGAAACTATGAGGAAGGATGCACTCAGATTTGCAAAGGAGAATTACTTTAATGGTCATTCAGATGCTCGGTCTATACAAGAGAATTTTGATTTGATAACTTCTTTCATTCATACTTCGGCCGAAAATCATATCCCCTCAAAAACTAGTAGGCCTGTATCTTCTATTCCCTAGATCACTCCAGAGATAAGAAGGAAAATTCGCAGAAGGAATAAGATTCATGCAAAGGCAAAAAAGACGGGAAGTGGTAAACTCCGGACAAAATTTGAAAACTTGAGACGTGAAATCAAGACTGATATAAAAAAAATCAGCATGATTTGTATGTGAATAACTTGGTAGGTGATGTAAAGGCAAATCCCAGAGACTTCTACAGATATATTAATAGTCAGAAGAAAGACAGGCAATGCATCCCGCCCCTTAATAAAAGAGGAGGGGACGGGGTTGCTGAATCAGACTCTAGAAGATCGGCCCCATTCATGAATAATATTGTTGTGACAGCTGCAGGAGTGATCAAATTACTTCAAGGCTTAAACCCCAGTAAGGCCTTAGGACCTGACGAGCTTCATCCCAGAGTCCTGAAGGAACTAGCAAATGAGTTGGGTCCAGTTTTCGCACACTTGTTTCAACAGTCTCTTGATACGGGTGAAATCCCCAAAGAATGGCTCTTAGCAAACATTTGTCCACTCTTCAAAAAAGGAGATAGGGCTCTTGCCCGTAATTATCGCCCTGTGTCTCTGACTTGTGTTCTGTGTAAATTGCTGGAACATATAGTCTGCTCAAACATCATGGCCCACTTGGACGAGCATAAACTTTTGTCAGACAGGCAACATGCATTTAGGAAAAGGCACAGATGTGAATCTCAGCTAAGCACAGTTATTAATGACTGGGCAAAAATCTTGGACAAAGGGGGACAGGTGGACACATTTATTCTGGACTTCGAGAAGGCATTTGACACCCCTCCTCATGAACTACTTAAATCTAAGTTATTTGGTTATGGAATTGGGGGAAAGACCCTCAAATGGATAGATTCCTTTCTTTGCTACAGAAAACAGCGGGTTGTTGTTAATGGTGAATCTTCGGAGTGGGCTCCAGTTTTGTCTGGAGTCCCGCAAGGGACCGTTCTTGGTCCACTTTTGTTCTCCCTGTACATCAATGATATTTCCACTGACATTGACTCAGAAATAAGACTGTTCGCAGATGACTGTGTTTGTTACCGGGAAATTAGAGATACAGATGACTCATTGAAACTTCAGGCTGACATAGATAGATTAGGATGTTGGGCACGTAAATGGGGCATGAGATTTCAGCCAGTTAAATGCAATATTATGCAGATAACTAGGAAGAGATCTAATAAAGTTGAGGCTTCTTACACCTTAGAGGGAACGGTCCTCGAAAATGTGGACTCCATTAAATACCTTGGAGTGACAATCTCACACAACTTGAGATGGAATACTCATATTAGCAACATGTGTACTAAGGCAAATAGAACGCTTGGTTTCCTGAGGCGAAATCTTCATCAGTGCCCTCAAGATGTAAAAGAGGCAGCATATAAAGGTCTTGTTCGCCCAATCTTGGAATATGGTAGTTGTATCTGGGACCCCAGTGGAGTGGTCCTTAATGATGAAATTGAGAAAGTTCAGAATAGAGCTGCTAGATTTGTAGCAGGCAATTACTGCTTTGAAACTGGGAGCATGACTGGAATACTTGGAAAATTAAAATGGGAGTCTCTCAAGAAAAGGAGAAAAGACAGTAGGCTAATCCTTTTATACAAAGGTCTAAAGGGTGCTGCCAGCATTCCAACAGATGACCTTGTTCCCCCAGCTAGACACTGTAGAAATCACCATTCGTTGGCGTTTCAGACCCTTAGCGCAAGAACCGACATTTATAAAGAGTCGTTCTTCCTCAGAACCATTAGAGATTGGAATGCCCTTCCCGATTCGATTATCTCGACAGCTGAAGGTGCTGATGATTGTGTAGCTAAATTTACCTCTTTGGTTAGAGCTAGGGACTAACTTCCCACATCACAGGTCCTGGTGTATGAATGTCATTTGACGTGTCACCAGTAACAATTCTGATTCTGAAAGTATGAACGACAGCGGGTCGCTAGCAAAGTTTACATGAACCCCTTCGTGTCCATTTGCTTTGCACGCGACCCACTGCGTTCATACTTTCATGAACCGCAGAAAAATAAAATTCATTTCTTATATAAATTCGGTAATACACTAGAGGATTAAATATGCAAATTGGTTAGTTACGGCCCGTAACATTACATGTGCGACGTCCTCGCGTTACTTATGGTGGAGTATTGAAACCGTGAATAAAATGCGTTTCAAATTTCATACGATAAATAGAATCTTGCAGGCCCCTGAAGAAAAAGATGGGCTGCATGATGCTTCCACGTAGAGTTGAAACCGGCCGCACAGGAGTACTGGAAAACCGCTTAGCGGATTTAAGCCTGCCCAGGCAAAGCAGTGCGAGTCCATGCTTATAAACCCTATTGATTTCATTGGACATCGGGGCTTGAGATGTCATTTCATCTCAATGTCGGGTAAAAGTCCTACACAAACGGAAGCAACGTCTCCAAACTGACCTTCACAATGTTGACGGTGACGTCAAATCTCAAATCAAACAAACAAACAATCGTGCTCATGTATTATTGAATTATCGACTCGGCTAAACCAGACATCATTTTGGGGAATGAGTCTTGGTTAACCCCAGATATCAAAAACTCGGAAATTTTCCCAGATTCATTTGAGGCCATCCGGAAAGACAGAGTTGGAGATGCCCATGGTGGTGTCTTCGTGGCATTTAAAAGAGACCTGCTCTGCACAGAAACTCCGGAGTTGGACACCGACTGTGAAATAGTTTGGTGTAAGTTGAACATTATTGGGTGTAGGACTCTGTACCTTGGATCTTTTTATCGTCCACCAGATCAGATTGACCCAGATTATCTTGAGGCTTTCAATACATCCTTGGCTAGGATAATGTCAAATGGAAATGCCCACATATTGGTAGGAGGGGACTTCAATTGTGGTGATATTGAATGGAGCAACCAGCAGGTACCCCATGGGGTGTCTAAAAGGCAAACACAACAACAGCTTTTGGATATAGTAAAAGAACATTGCCTCTCTCAAGTCGTAAATATACCCACCCGGCAAGAAAAAACCCTAGAGTTGCTATTTACAAATTCTCCATCCCCAGTTAGTCGTGTCAAAGGGATGCCCCCGATCGGCAAGGCCGATCATGATATAGTTTATATTGAGTATGACATAAAAGCAAAGCGAATCCGACAGGTCCCGCGTAAAATATATTTATATAAGCGTGCGGATATGGATGGTCTGCGAGACCATATGGCGCGATTTAAGGATTCCTTCCTTTCCTCTGACCTCTCTCGCATGTCAGTAAATGACTTGTGGGTCAGTTTTAATACCGAACTTATGACGGCCATTTTCTATACCTGTGTTGTCGACCGAGCCGGTACTGTGTAAAGCTGCTGTCGACCGAGAAATACGGTTTTCGACCGAGCAGTACGGATGTCGACAGAGGAGGGTCTTCGATTTTGATGCACTTGGAGAGGCGAAAACATTAGTTTAAACATTTACAAACGATGTCGGTGTTTTAAAGAGACAAGCTGTTAATTGTCTGTTCACTTATAGAGAGTCGTGAGTCTGAATAACACTATAAAATACCGGTTCTTTCGAAAAAAAATCAGTTTTCACAGAATATCATTAATATAATGCTTTATGAAAAGTAGGAAAGCAATAAAACACCATATATATTTTAGCTACCATTTACGCTTCAACAACAACGTGGGTTTGACATAATTCATGCACTCTGGGAGTTTTTATAGACCTTTGAAAAATGTCGGGATACGGATGTCGATTATTAGAAATACGACCGTCGATGGTATCCTAGTCTGATTGATACGCCTGTCGACAAAATATAAAAACTACATTTCATGTACTGCTGTTAAAATACATGATTTATTCTATGATATTGCACGACCCGCAGAAAAAGCGACCGACTGAAGTCGCTGGATTTCTAAGAGTGCCCTAAAATCACCGTGTCATTCTGTCATTCGGTCATTCTGTCAGTCTGTCTGTCCATCCGTAACCCGTTTGTGAAAATTGATGATTTAAGAAATGAAATTTATTTTTCTGCAGTTCATGGAAGTATGAACGCAGTGGGTCGCGTGCAAAGTAAATGAACTCCGAAGGGGTTCATGTAAACTTTGCTAGCGACCCACTGTCGTTCATACTTTCATGAAAAGCAGAAAAATTAAGTTTATTTTTTATATTTACATTATTTGCCCCTCATTACTGGGCGCAAAAATGCTTGTAGTGCAAACTTTCAAAGCTGAAAAACATTTACACGCTGTTTTTCTACAAAGAACGGAGCAGCGTTGACGTCATCAACGCCCATAGAGAACAATGGTTTAGAATGACGTCACTTAACGTCACTGAAAATCATGTGATTCGATGCGTTCATGGAAATATGAACGCAATTGTTTTCTATAGGTTCATATAAGACTTTACACTGGAAATGTAAATATAGTGACTTAACCGCTTGGAATATTTAAACAATTTTTGGCATACTGATAGATATCAATGAGATCTAACCAATGAACTTGCGAAATATTACATTCCATTTAGTATAGCCTCGCCGAGGCGAAAAATGTGAAAATTTTCGAACTGCTTCTCCTCGGAACCGTTGGGCCGATTGAAGTCAAATTTCATATGGAGCCTCTATGGGATGGGGGAAACCAAAATTTGCTCATGGGGTCCAGATCACATAACCAAAATGGCCGCCAAGCCATATATGGTCTGTCTGTCTGTCCGTCCGTAACCCGTTTGTGAAAATTGGTGATAGTGACTTAACCGCTTGGAATATTTAAAAATTTTTTGGCATACTGATAGATATCAATGAGATCTAACCAATGAACTTGCGAAATGTTACATTCCATTTAGTATAGCCTCGCCGAGGCGAAAAATGTGAAATTTTTATAACTGCTTCTCCTCGGAAACCGTTGGGCCGATTGAAATCAAATTTCATATGGAGCCTCTATGCGGTGGAAGAAACCAAAATTTGCTCATGGGGTCCAGGTCACATGACCAAAATGGCCGCCAAGCCATATATGGTAAAAACCCTTCAAAAACAGTCTTCTCCAGAACCACTGGGCAGATTTCCACGAAACTTGATAAATAGCATCTGGGACGTAGGCCCATCATAAATTGCTAAAATGGTGACCCTGGGTTGACCTTGACCTTCTTTGTGCCTAGGTCAAACTTTGACACATATGCTTTTGTATTGAAAAAGTGAGAATGCATTTTATCCTGCAAACGATTCAGAATACAGTACTAAAGTATAAGATATATTTTTGCTCCTTACGATAAGGCGCATTTATTGGGGGAACTGTTTTAGGTCCAGGTCACATGACCAAAATGGCCGCCATACCCATATATGGTAACACTCATAAAGCTAAAAGCATCCGGCGGGTCGTGCACTTCAGCTGAAGCACTGGTTATTACTGAAATCTGCACTATTAGGCAGATTTCACTGTGAGCCATGAAGAGAAATGTATGTTTTGTGCGAACTGGTGTCTTAAAGTCGCAACAATCACCAAGAATAACTCCATCCGTAACTCTCCCATATTTAGTTTACACAACAGGCTACAAGGATGGTCACTATACTTGAACACTTGAACATGTAAATGCCAAATCAAACTGAAATTAAACTGCAAAAAATGTTGTAAACCTGTGCAAATGCTCTTGAAGAATGATGTCGGAGTGAGTGAGTGAGTTTTAGTTTTACGTCCCACTAACAGCTAAGGTCATACGGAGACGGGACCTCGGTTTAAAGACTCATCCGAAAGTCTGGAGAAGCCCGGGATCGATCCTGCGATCCCTGGTTCACAAGGCGAGTAGCGTTACCACTACACCACGGAGGCTTCTAGAATGATAACGGAAAGAACACAGACGTTTGAAGTTTAAATGCTTAAACATTTCAAATTTGTTTAAAAGGACCATAAAGAAATTGAATATCATGTTTAGGGTTTTTTTTTTTTTTTGGTTTTGTTTGTTTTTTGTTTTACGGCCCTTTCAAGATTATTACACTCATATCGAGCCGATTGTTAATCAGAGGTGGGCGAAAACCGGAGTACTCGGAGAAAAACAAACCCGACCTTCCGTTACAGAACTTGGCGTCTCACATGGGACCCGAGCGAGGCTCGAACCACAGCGGTGAGAGACTCAGTGATCAAGAGTCAGCGCTCTTAACCACTAGGCCACTGAGGCCCGTTGTTTAGGTTTTGAGCTCAGGACTTCAAGCGCATGTGCAGAGATGAATATTTCTCAACAAATGCCGTGACAAACAGTAGGGTTGATCAGCAGACATTACGAAAACATGCCTATTAAAATAAATTGAAAATTTTACCCTAAAAACAAAAATGAAAATTTTCAGAAAAAATATCTGATACTTTTTATATTTCTGCTAAAAAATAGACTGTGTGAACGCGCGGTTCTAACAAGTACCCAGAATCTATGTATATGAGCAGAAATATGAAAAATAAGATTTACCACTGTAAACCCCAGTTTCACTATATAAAAGTGGGGTTCAAGGGGGTCAAAATTATATAGGCGTGTTTTCCGTGATGAGCACCTTTTCTGACTACCCAAAATTCCTAAGCAGAAAAGCTCTTCAGTCCACGTGACTGTCACAGACTTGTCCGAATAACTTTTTTTTTTATATAGAAAACAGCCGCAGTGACTGAGGTCAGTGTTGTGTAAGAGGGTTATCTTGGAATCATAGGCTGGGCTTGGCAAACAGTGAAGACCCAGACCAGACGCCACAGAATGCGGCGTCTGATCAAGATCTACCCTATATACTTAAAAATCGGATTTCAAGGGTAAATTAAGCAGTTTAAATCACAGTCCAGGACTTTTCCGACATATAGTCGGCGACAATCGACCCACCAGTACTCTTAGTGCTTTGATTTTGCGTTTGTTATGTGTGCGCAAGTGCATATTTAAGTAAAGGAGGTATAAATGGTTAACGCTGAGCAGAAATCGACCGTACATGAGTAGTGGTAAACCGCTTAGTGGGTCTTAGCCTTCCCAGGCAAAGTGGTGCGAGTTGGACCGTCCGTGCATATAATCGGACATTTTATCTCAATGTCGGGTAAAAGTCCCACAATATTGAAAGCAGCGTCTCAAAAAATGACCCAAATAGTGTTGACGGGAACGTTAAACCTCCCTAAAACAAACAAACATAACCAGATAACTGTACCGACATGTTAAGATAGTTTATCAGTTGTCTATGTTGATATTAGAACAGACTTTTTGTCATTCCTAACGGGGATGACATGTTGGTTTTCACTGGGCAATGTCTTGACATGTCCCGTGCTTAGCTGTATTTGAAACAAAAGTCACCTATCAGCGGTAATATGGTTTCTAATAAGTTGTTTGGAATTGTGGGTATACAAATGCTGACGGGTGGTCAATGTTAGTATTGCCGTCGTGATTTGCTCACCAGATGCAGTTTTGCAGCCAGTGTCGGACCCTGGATAACTCAACACAGAACTGTTCAAGACCGCTGTATCCTATAACTTGTCTACGGAAGGCTTTCTAAGATTTTTTAAAAAGCTACACGTGTATATTTAAACGAAATTTAGTAATCGGCATAATATGATTTAATAGAGAAGAAGAAGAAGAAGAAGAAGAAGAAGAAGAAGAAGAAGATACTTCACACATGTGATGAATCGGTACCAAATCCACACAGAAGCCTCCGTGGTGTAGTGGTTACGCTACTCGCCTTGTAAACTAGGGGTCGCAGGATCGATCCCTGGCTTCTCCGGACTTTCGGATGAGTCATTAAACCGAGGTCCCGTCTCCATATGACCTTAGTTGTTGGTGGACCTAAAACTCAAACACTCACTCACTCACCAAATCGACACACATGTGAAGAATCTCAATTAGTTGGCTACCAACTTTCACCGACTGTAATAGTTTCTGAAAAATTTATGATGTGCTGGAGTACTATCTGTTACATAAAAAGCTTCTTGACTGGTCCTAGAGAAGCTTTTCAATGGTTTAACCATATATGGGTGTGGTAGCCATCTTGGTCATGTGACCCAGATGCCGTTAACAAACTAGCGTCCCCCCACCCAAAGAGGTTCAAAACATATTGGCTTTGATTTATGGGGCGCCGTTTTACTATTTAATCCGTATTTATAGATATCCATAATTATTTATGGATATCCATAATTAGAATTATGGATATCCATAATTCGAATTATGGATATCCATAATTCGAATTATGGATATCCATTATTATTTATGGATATCCATAATTATTTATTGATATCCATAATCGAATGATGGATATCCATAATTCGAATTATGGATATCCATAAATCGAACTGAATTAATGATATCCATAAATCGAATAATGGATATCCATTATTCGACTTTTTGATATCCTTTAATCGAATTATGGATATTCATTATTCGGGTGATTTATGGATATCCATAAATCAAATTATGGATATCCATAAATCGAATTATAAATATCATTAATTTAGATCGAAATATGGATATCCATAAATCGAATTATGGATAGCCTTAAATCGATTTATGGATATCCATTATTCGGCTGATTTATGGATATCCATTAATCGAATTAT
Source organism: Lucinisca nassula (assembly GCA_963580285.1). Taxonomy (NCBI): domain Eukaryota; kingdom Metazoa; phylum Mollusca; class Bivalvia; order Lucinida; family Lucinidae; genus Lucinisca; species Lucinisca nassula. The sequence goes on from OY757013.1 coordinate 74,197,617, forward strand.
GGATATCCATAATTCAACTCAGCCGAATAATGGATATCCATAATTCGAATTAAGGATACCCATAATTCGATTAATGGATAATCATATTCGATCTAAATTAATGATATCCATAAATCGATTTATGGATATCCATAATTCGATTTATAGATATCCATAATTTGCTTTATGGATATCCATAAATCAGCCGAATAATGGATATCCATAATTCGATTTATGGATATCAATAAATCGAATAATGGATATCGAATTATGGATATCCATAATTCGATTATGGATATCCATAAATAATTATGGATATCCATAAATTATAATGGATATCCATAATTCGAATTATGGATATCCATAATTCGAATTATGGATATCCATAAATAATTATGGATATCCATAAATACGGAATGAATAGTTAAACGCCGCCCCATAAACACGCCTCTCAATAAGAAACTTTTCGCATGAAAAAACTGAATTTTGCTTATTTCTGCTCTAGATTGAGGGCACTCGTTAGAATAGCCTAGACGAGGCGGTTCTAACGAATACCCACAATCTGTTTTTGCTGAAATTAGAAAAATAATATATACGGCTGTAAATCCCAGTTTTACTGTATAAAAGTGGGGTTTACGGGGGTCAATATTACATAGGCGTGTTTTCGTGATGGCTGAGATGTTCGCAGAATGTGAACGGACGACGACGGATGTCGGGGCATGAGTATACTCACTTGCTGAGCTTGCGGCTAGGGTGAGCTAAAAACCTAATGACCAATCTCATTGGGGACGGGCCTCCGTGGCCTAGTGGTTAAGAGCGCTAACTCTTGATCATTAGGTCTCTCACCGCACTGGTTCGAGCCTCGCTCGGGTCACATGTGACCGTTAAACCTCAAACTAGAATCGCGCAGTCGATGGCACGTCATCGCATATCCCCACGCTTTTTTTAAGATACGCCACTATATAAGTCCTCAATTGCAACTCCCATCCAATCTTAAGATCAAAATTCCGAAAGTGTCATGCACTCCTCAGACCAAAGACCTATCAGTTCCCAAAGTTTCATGTTTCTATCTGGAACGGCGTAGGAAGAGTTATCCGGTAATCGTTAAAAAGGGGGTTATGGGGGTGAAAATCCAAGTTTTTGACCTCTGGTGACCTCAAACCTGATCCTAGGGGTCCAATTTTGATTGTTATGTATTCTACTCATTATGCCGTTCGATTTGATATGTCACACGACCAGGTTATGAAAACTTTAATTTTTTACCCCCGGGGCACCCCACCCCTGGCCTGGCCCCTAGGGGTAGGATCAAAATTCCGAAAGTGTCATGCACTCCTCAGACCAAAGACCAGTTCCTAAAGTTTTAAGTTTCTAGCTGTAAAAGTGTGGGAGGAGTTGTCCGGTAAGACGGACGGACGGACGTACGGACGACGGAGACAATTACAATATCCCCACTTTTTCTTCGAAAAGCGTGGGGATAATCAAACAAACAAAACCAAGCAACGATAGTTTATTATCAATTAGCCTTTTATAACAAACAAACAAAGCCTGGCGAAGAATGCAACAGTTATTTCATTGTTTAACTGGGGTTAATTTCCAGTAAATCTGTCCCTTACACTCTCGTTGAATCATCGACATCCGTACCCAGTAACGTCGACAACTGTACCCTGCAAACTTTCACTTAATCGACAGCAGTATCGATGAAACTTTAAACAGTTCCACAGATGCATATAAAGACATGTTGACACACAAATAAAAGGTTATCGCGTATGTTAATGATGTATCTGCATAATTTCGTCCTCGATATTCCATGACACTGAATAAGAGCCACGCATTTCCCCGGAAGTACTTATTTTATATATTTTCCCGTTTAATTCCGCTCAGCATCAAAACAGGCTATTAGTCAGACTTCCAAAACACTTGAAACAACAGCAAACTATTTCACAAACGATTTGACACCACAAAAATGGACAGACATACACAAAAATAACACATTTACAGCGAATTTATCGACTACCCTCCTCTGTCGACATCCGTACTGCTCGGTCGAAAACCGTATTTCTCGGTCGACAGCAGCTTTACACAGTACCGGCTCGGTCGACAACACAGTATAGAAAATGGTATTACCCCCGTGTGGAAAGGTACATACCAATAAAAATGACCAAAACAAAGCATAGTGTACCATGGATCGATAACACGATCAAACACCTAATCAGAAGACGTGACAGAATGTACTTTCGTGCTCGTAAGTCTAGCAATCCCGACGTGAAGAACCATTACAAAAGGTTCAGAGCACATGTACAAAAGGTAATTAGAGATGCATATTGAAAGCATGTTTCCAGCATCTTTACCTTTGATGATGAAAATATTGATCCCGAGGGCCCCCAGAAGAATGGAAAAGTTAAGAAATTTTGGTCATTTGTAAAGTCCCTGAAAAAAGAATCATTTGGGATCACTTCACTTAGGGAAAATGGAATTTTGAAAACTGAATCGCGCGAAAAGGCGAATATATGTAATACGCAGTTTCAATCGGCGTTTACACGTGAAGCTGACGGTGAGCTACCATCAAAAGGTACAAGTCCGTTCCCCTCTATGGGGGACATAACAGTTGACCCCAAAGGGGTCGCAAAACTGTTGGACAAGCTCAACATACATAAGGCATCTGGGCCTGACGGTCTGCATGCCAGGGTGCTTAAGGAATGTAGTGCTGAAATATCTCCCCTGCTGGCCTTTATTTTCAATGAATCACTTGCTCGGGGCACTGTACCAGATGACTGGCGACAAGCAAACGTAACCCCGGTCTTTAAGAAAGGAGAAAAATATGATGCTGCGAATTACAGACCGGTGTCGCTCACATGCATCTGTTGCAAAACCCTGGAGCATATATTAGTTAGCAACACTAACAAGCACCTAGCCTCTGAAAGCATTCTTGCTGACTGCCAGCATGGTTTCCGAAGTCGAAGGTCTTGTGAAACTCAATTAGTTCAGTTCTACCATGACATAGTGAGCAATCTGGATGGGGCCATTAATCGTGGCCACAAACAGACTGACCTGATTATCATGGATTTTGCCAAGGCCTTCGACAAGGTACCTCACAGGAGGCTATTGTACAAACTAGATCATTATGGGATTAGAGGATCCACACTTAAGTGGGTTAGCTCATGGCTCTCTGGACGCACTCAACAAGTTGTACTTGACGGCCAAGCGTCGGATCCAGTCCCTGTTTTGTCCGGTGTCCCACAAGGTTCGGTACTTGGACCGGTCCTTTTCTTGATATTTATTAATGATCTTCCTGATAATATCAGGTCATCTGTTCGCTTGTTTGCTGATGATTGTGTTTTGTACAGGAACATATATACTACTTCTGACTGTCTTATCTTACAAGATGACCTGGATAGCCTAGCACGTTGGGAGGCCGATTGGCAAATGAAGTTCAATGTGGCCAAATGTCATTCAATGAGGGTGTCACGGCACCCTCCAGACAAGCAGATTAAATTCAACTACTCATTACATCAGCATACTTTGGAACATGTCCAATCCGCAAAATATCTTGGTATCACCATTACTGATAATCTTGATTGGGGTCAACATATTTCTGAGATTACCTCTAAAGCAACTAGGACATTAGGGTTTCTTAGACGTAATTTGGCTTTTGCACCTAGGCAGACAAAGGGTGTTGCATACAAAACCTTGGTTAGACCTCAATTAGAGTATGCATCACCTGTTTGGCATCCCCATGTTAAAACTCAGGTTCAGCAGGTTGAGAAGGTTCAGAGGACGGCTGCCCGATGGACCTGCAGGCGATGGCGGAACAGAAGCAGTGTTGGTGATATGCTCGATGAGCTGGAGTGGCCATCCTTGGAGGCCCGTCGCGAGCAGTCCTCTTTAACCTTCTTTTATAAGATACACTCTGACACAGTGTCTCTTAATAAAGATAAATACTTGACCCCTGTGACTACTTCAACTCAAACAAGGGCATCAAAACTAAACAACAGTCAATATCGTAGGTACCAGGCCTATAGTGATGCCCTGAAGAATTCTTTCTTCCCTAGAACTATTCCTCAGTGGAATAGTCTTCCCTCCTCTGTGGTAAATGCCAAAACTGCAGAGGAGTTCAAAGCCCGCATGGTGTAGATTGGGATCCAGAGGTGTGCGTTTTAGTACACCTCTGAAAGCAGATTGTAAATAGTTTTAAGAACTCATCCAGTGGGTGTGTTTTTTTTTTTTTTTTTGCTAAATTCTAAATTTAGCGCACCACCCAACTGAGGTAATGGCCAAGTTCGACCGACTCAGTATATGAAGATAGATAGAATTTTTAAACTCGTTGTGGAAAAGGCATGAACAATGCTCGGCGAAGCATTTTATCCCTTTTCCTCATTCATTGTTACATGAGAACTCATGTGAGATCTGGTATATCATAGTCATGTGATGCCCAGACAGTAACAAAATGCCAAGTATTGCACACGCTCTGATTAAACGCCACGTGCAATTTCTTCGCAGTTTCACGTGCAGCGTCGCCTTTGTTAACGACAAACGGTTCCATGTTACTTTATGTCCCTTAAGACGTGTCGTCTGTTTTGTTGTCGATTGGTTCCTTTAAAAGCCGGCAGTATCCAGACATTTTGCAACAATGCAAAACTCAGCGGACAGCATTTTCAGATGCGGATTTTTTTTGTTTCGTCTTAAGTGGAATGGGAACACCTGGCAGATTTTTTTTTCCGCCATTTTTCAAAGGGAGACACTTTTCGGAACTTCCTGTTCGCTTTTCTAAAAGGGGACCCCTTTGACATGGGAGACAAAAATACTTTACCCATTCCCCTTAAGTGGAAACGTCGTCAAAAGGGCAATAACATAGGTTACAAGTGGCCCCCGCCCATTGGGGCTTGAAGAAATAAATGGGCTGCATGATGCTTCCACGCAGAGCTAAATCCGGCCTGCACCCGAGTACTGGTAAACCGCTTAGAGGATCTAAGCCTGCCCAGGCAATGCGGCGCGAGTCGGACCGTCCATTCTTATAAACCCTATTGGTTTCTTTGGGCGACAGGGCTTGAAATGTCATTTCATCTCAATGTCGGGTAAAAGTCACACAAATTGGAAGCAACGTTTCCAAAATGGCCTGTACTGTGTTGACGGGGACGTTAAACCTCAAATCAAACAAAACGTGTTTTAGGGAGAAATCATTAAACCAAAAGCTTTGGCGGTGATTTATGGATATCCATAATTCGAATTATGGATATCCATAAAACGATCTGAATTATGGATATCCATAATTCGAATTATGGATATCCATAAATCAGAGGAATAATGGATATCCATAATTCGATTTATGGATATCCATAATTCGAATTATGGATATCCATAAATTGAATTATGGATATCCATAAATCGATATGAATTAATGATATCCATTAATCGAATCCATAATTCTAATTATGGATATCCATTATTCGGCTGATTTATGGGTATCCATAAATCGAATTATGGATATCCATAATTCGATTTATGGATATCTATAAATAAGGATTAAATAGTAAAACGGCGCCCCATACATTCCCAGATTTGGTGGCTGGTTGCAAATCTTTCAAAACTTCACAAATTCTTAACAAACAGTGACGACCCTGAATACGCGCGGCGTCTGATCTAGATGCCCACTGTTTACCAATGTCGCTGGACTAAAATGGGCTAATAATGTTCGTTCATTCAACCCATTAACCCATTTGGTACCGGAAACCCCAAAACGGGTAGCCTGGCAAACCGTGCAGGCCCAGATCAGACGCCGCAGAACGCAGCGTCTGATCAGGGCCTCCACTGTTTGCTAAAAGTTCAGTCATTTTCCAAATAGATTTTGATGATAACACAACCTGACACCCCTAAATTTTGAAATGGACTCCTGCTATATATAAAGAGGAAGATTCCATTGGTACAAAAAGGGTTAAATAAACAAGATAAATTAATTGTTTTCTTAATATCCAACTTAAAACAGCTGTTCTTGACAAGATATATATTCCTGCGTTCAGCATACCGAGAGCAACAACCTTTACATGTACCACATAAAACAGCATTCAAAATTCATTCCTAAACATTATTTTATTGACATTGAAGTCTGATGAATGGTCCATTCTTTGACAAGTCCCTGTTCCATATGAGCGAGGCAATATCATGATGATCAGGCCCCTCACCTCCCATCAGAGACACCAAAGGGAAAGAAATGCGAACGTGCATGTGTTTTGTGGGAAAGGAATTGTCCTTTTAGCTGTATGCTTGTGATGTTTCCATTAGGATTTAGTTATTACATGTTCCAAGATAAATGACGAGGTGGTTCTAACGAGTGCCTACAATCTATGGCCGCCAGAGCTAAAAATAGAAACCATTTTCTCGTCTGTCAACAATTACTTAAAGACATCTCCCCTTGGTGAACTGATTTTAAATAAATTTACAGGAATGTTCCTCGGGTGACCATCTCCCAAAATTGCCTAAATGGTTTCGCTCCGCCAAACAAGATGGCCACCAGAGCTAAAAATCGAAAACAAAACAACAAAGAAAAAAAAAAACTTAAAATGCCATGTCGCCCAATTTAGAAATAATTTCCCAGGACTATTCCTTGGGTGACACTCTACCAAAATTACCCAAACCGTTCCGCTCAGTTGAACAAGATGGACACCAGTGCGAAAAATAGAAAAAAAAAAAAAACACCTTTGCATTCGGATGAACAAGACAGCCGCCAGGGCTGAAAAAAATCGAAAACAAAACAAAACAAAACAACAAAGAAAAAAAAACCTTAAAATGCCATGTCGCCCAATTTAGAAATAATTTCCCAGGACTATTCCTTGGGTGACACTACCAAAATTACCCAAACCGTTCCGCTCAGTTGAACAAGATGGACACCAGTGCGAAAAATAGAAAAAAAAAAAAACACCTTTGCATTCGGATGAACAAGACAGCCGCCAGGGCTGAAAAAAAACAACAAAAAACAACAACAACAACAACAAAAAAAAAAACACCTTTAAGAGACTTCTCCATCTTAACCGGTGGGTGGATTTTGCAATTATTTCCCCAGGAATATTCCTTGGGAGACTCTCTGTACAAAATTGCTCAAACTGTTACGCTCTGGTGAACAAGATGGCCACCAGAGCTAAAATTAGAAACAACCTTGAAACGACTTCTTTTGCTTAGCCAGTAAGTGGTTTTCGAAATTCGGAATGTTACTTTGGTGACCCTGGACCAAAATTGCTCAACACGTTCAGCTTGGCCGCCAGGGCAAACATAGAAATAAAGCCTTTAAACGACTTCTGCTCCATAACCAGTGGATGGATTTTGAAAAAAATTGACAGGAATATTCCTGGGGCGACCCTCTACCAAAATTGTCCAAGATCGTTCCCCTTGGATGAACAAGATGGCCACCAGAGCTAAAAATAGAAATAAAAAACAACTTTTAAATGTCTTCTGCTCCCTAACCATTGAATGGATTTTGAAATAATTTCACAGGAATGTTCCTTTGATGACCATCTACCATATTTGCCTAAACCGTTCTGCTCTGATAAATGATTTCAAGATTTCAAAGGAATGATCTTTTTTTTTTTTTTTGGAGACCAGACCATCTGTCAAAATTGTTCCAATTATTCTACTCTACCGAACAAGATGGTCGCAACAACTTAAAATAGAAAAAAAAACAAACTTTTAAAAGACTTTGTGTAAAAGGAAGCAGTTTTTTGGGTCGATTGTTTTACATTACAATCGACCCAAAGTTATAAAGGGCAGAATTTGAATTAATGCTGCACGCTAGGGAAACCAAGGTTATGTTTATCAATAGAAATTAATCACACTATTTTATGGTTATCGACAGCAGTTTATCGATGTTACATGTTGGTCAGCATGTTGCGTGTACCCAGATCAGCTCAGCCGGCTGGTGTGAAATTGTCTCAAAATTAAAATTCAGTGTGTTTGAAATAGTGACAGTATTCATACATAGAATGTACAATTTATCCCTATGTTGATATCCCTTACAACCCGATACAGATACTTATGCAAACAGTGTTGATCCTGATGTGATGGCTGTGAGCCATCTTATCGTATATATATTGCTTATCCTTCAGCTAGACGCCCTATTTAGTAGAATGGATGTGCCCAACTTCAGTGATCCAGAAACTCAACGGTGAGAGGGTTTGAGGGTAAATAAATCAAAGCACTGACAATACTGGCTGATTGTCATGAGTGCAGGCTTGGAAATTGGTCCTGTTTCGCTAACACATCTATTTTTGGGTCTGACCGAAAGTTACTAAGCAGAAAAGCTCTTCAGTGCTAAAGTCCAAGTGACTATCACTAACTTGTTGGAATAACTTTACAGAAAATAGCCACACTGACTGAGGTCAGAGTGTTGCATATGAGGGCTATCTTGGAATTATAGGTTGGGCTTGGGAAACAGTGTACACCCAGACCGGATGCCACAGAACACGACCTTAAGTTTGTCTATTGCTCTATAGAAGAAAAATTTCATTTTTGATAACTTGCCCTCATCCAACTTAGGACCCTAAAGGCGAGCTACGTTGTCAGCTGACAACTCATATTTGTGTCGCTCAAATTTAATCATGCCGTCTCAGAATTTTTCAACTTCACAGCCCAAAAAATGTCTGAGCTTTCCACAAAGAGGTTATAATTCATCGCTGTCAAAATGCCTCCCTCGCAATTATTATTTTTTTTTTTTTGTGTGTGTGTGTTTGTTTGAATTGAGGTTTAACATCCCTAGCAACACTATTTAGGTTATTTTGGAGACATTGTTTTCAATTTTGTGGAACTTTTACCCAACACTGAGATGAAGTAACATCTCAAGCCCTGCTGCCAAATGAAACCAAATGGCTTATATGCACTGGACGGTCTGTCTCTGATTCATACCTCAGTTTGCCTGAGCAGGTTTTGTCCGTCTAAGCGTTTTTTTTTTTTTTTTTTTTTTTTGGTTTTGGAAATAGGCTAAAATCAGAGGGACAAAAATCAGGGGAATACCAGGGATAAGGATTTTGAAGCCGCTCTCGGCAGTTGCAGCTCCTGCAACTTGTAGGATGTGGCATTTATTGGTACATTAAGTCCCCTCCATGGCCTTTTGAATTTAGCTGTGACCTTTGTCCTTCCTTTTTTCACCATAACGTTTGTAAGATTTGCCATACAACTTTCATATTTGGCATGTATATTAATCCTTGTCCTGCTGAATATTTTAATCTGCCACACCCACTACTGATTATCAACCAATCAGATTACTCGATGCAAATTATTGCAACAAATTCACAATCTGAATGGCAAACAATGTAGATCCTGATCAGATGGCTTCGTCAGAAGCCATCTGATCTGGATCTTCATTGTTTGGAAAATAAGGCATATCCGGGCTCAGCAGGAGAAGTGTTAATTGTAAACCTTTCTGTTGCTGCAAAATGTTTTTTTCCCAGTACCTTTGAAAACAAAACAAAAAAGTAACTTCAACGTTCACCATATTAATCCTTGTTCTGCTGAGCCCGGATATGCCTTATTTTCTAAACAATGAAGATCCAGATCAGATGGCTTCTGACGAAGCCATCTGACCAGGATCTACATTGTTTGCCATTCAGATTGTGAATTTGTTGCAATAATTTGCAACAAGTAATCTGATTGGATGATAATCGGTAGTGGGTGTGGCAGATTAAAATATTCAGCAGGACAAGGGTTAAATGTTTGAACCATTTGCCACAGCTTTCATATTTGGCATGAACATTGCTTTTTTGTTGATAACAATGTTTTTGACCCTCTGATCCTGACTGAGACCATTGGCAATCAAGTTTGAACCATTTGCCATCCTGGGTTTTTCATTTTTGGTATTTATATTGCTATCTGTTGGTCCCATTTCTTTTTTTCTTCACCCTTAATCTTTTTTGCTGACAAACAGTGTCTGGGGACATTTGTGATTAATAAACATATTTTGTCCTGCTTTTTTGTTAAAAAAAAAAAACAAAAAAAAAAACAAAACAGAGAGGGCCATTATTGGCCCCAGGGCTTTAATGTCCATAATGTTGAGGGAGGTCTTAAAGGTGAAGCTTCATACCAAACTTCAACAAAGGCTATAATTTGAACAATCTTGGCAAAGGTCCACTAGATGAAGCTACACATCAAATATCAAATACCTGGGCCTTGCTGTTTCAGAGAAGAAGATTTTTTTAAAGATATTCCCTACATAAGCCTATGCAAAACCAAATGGTCCTGGGGCTATATAAGCCTATGTAAAACCAAAGGGCCCCGGGGCGGGGACATTTTTGGCCTCAGGACTATAATTTGAATAATCTTGTTAGGGGTCCTTTAGGTGAAGCTTCATACCAAATATAAAAGACCTAGGCCTTGTGGTTTCAGAAGAAGATTTTCCCTATATAAGTCTATGTAAAACCAAAGGGCCCCGGGCAGGGGCATTTTTGGCCCAAGGGCTATAATTTGAACAATCTTTGGCCCAAGGGCTATAATTTGAACAATCTTGGAAGAGGTCCATTAGATGAAGCTTCATTCTAAATATCAAAGTCCTGGGCCTTGCGGTTTCAGAGAAGAAGATTTTTAAAGATTTTCCCTATATAAGCCGATGTAAAACCAAAGGGCCCCGGGACGGGGGCATTTTTTGCCCCAGCACTATAATTTGAACAATCTTGGTAGGGGTCCACTAGATGAAGCTCAATACCAAATATCAAAGTCCTGGGCCTTGTGGTTTCAGAGAAGAAGATTTTTAAAGATTTTCCCTATATAAGCCTATGTTAAACCAAAGGGTCCTGGGACGGGGGCATTTTTGGCCCCAGAACTGTAATTTGAACAATCTTGGTAGGGGTCCACTAGATGAAGCTTCATACCAAATATCATAGACCTGGGCCTTGTGGTTTCAGAGAAGAAGATTTTTCAAGATTTTCCCTATATAAGCAAATGTAAAACCGAAGGGCCCTGTGGCGGGGGCATTTTTTGTCCCAGCACTATAATTTGAACAATCTTGGTAGGGGTCCACTAGATGAAGCTTCATACCAAATATCAAAGTCCTGGGCCTTGTGGTTTCAGAGAAGAAGATTTTTAAAGATTTTCCCTATATATGCCTATGTAAAACCAAAGGGCCCCAGGGCGGGGGCATTTTTGGCCCCAGCACTATAATTTGAACAATCTTGGTAGGGGTCCACTAGATGAAGCTTAATACCAAATATCAATGTCCTGGGCCTTGTGGTTTCAGAGAAGAAGATTTTTAAAGATTTTCCCTATATAAGCCTATGTAAAACCAAAGGGCCCCAGGGCGGAGGGCATTTTTGGCCCCAGCACTATAATTTGAACAATCTTGGTAGAGGTCCACTAGATGAAGCTTCATAACAAATATCAAAGACCTGGGCCTTGTGGTTTCAGAGAAGAAGATTTTTTAAATTTTTGATGAAAAAATCTATTTTTGGCTCCTGTGACCTAGATGTGCAACAGACCGGAACCATTTGAACAACTTTGAAAGGGGACCACCTAAGGATCATTCCTGTGAAGTTTGGTCAAAATCCGATCAGTGGTTTAGGAGGAGATGTCGTTTTAAGAAATTGTTTACGCACGCACGCACGCAAGGACGGACGGACGCACGCACGACGGACGACGGACAAAAAGTGATCCCAAAAGCTCACCTCGTCACTACGTGACGGTGAGCTAAAAACGCAAAAGGGTATATTGGTTTCATCATGGGTGTACGTCTGGACGTCTGTCCGTCCATCCAGCCTTCCATCTATCACAAACCTTGTGAATGCAACTACTTTTTAACTTTTTATGTCTTGTCCTATGGTCACCAAACTTGGTACACATATTGCTTAGGAACTGCAGATGTTCATACGAGTATCCAAATTATGATCTTAACCCCTGGGGCCATGGCGTGAGGTCAAAGGTCAAATTTTCACAAAAATGCTTGTGAATGCAACTTCTTCATTTCTTCAGTTTTTTTTTCTGCTACACATATTGCTTAGGGACTGCTGATGTGCATGAGGGTATCCAAAATTTCATCTGAACCCCTGAGGTCAAAGGTCATATTTTCAAGAAAACGCTTGTGAATGCAACTTCTTATTTCTTCACCTATGATGTCCAAACTTGCCACAAATATTGGTTAGGGACTGCAGCTGTGTATGAGGCTATCAAAATTTTGATCTGACCCCCTTTGGTCATTGGGTGAGGTCAAATGTTCCAGAAAATGCTTGTGAATGCAACTACCTTTATATTTCTTGGCCTATGATGACAAAACTTGGTACAATGTACAAATATTGCTTAGGGACTGGAGATATGCATGAATGTATCCAAATTTTGATCTGACCCCCTGGACTCATAGGGTTGCGTCAAAGGTCAAATTTAGAAAAATGTGTATTTGCAATGGTGCACCATCGACTTGCTCTAATTTAAACATCGATTGGGGGTTGGGGGGTGGGGGGGGGGTGGTCTCAGTACGTCTATGGTTTTTCAGTAATACATTTGTATAAAGAAGAGGTTACAAGGCTATCATCACGTGAACAAGTCCATGAATTGAACACCCCACTAAACCCCACTCTATACTGAGAAAACTAGGGTTAAGGGGTATACATTATTTTTCTTTTCTGCTCCAAGATCGGCCCCGCCCAAAGGGGCTTGAAGAAATATATGGGCTGCATAGTGCTTCCATGCAGAGCTAAATCCAGCCCGCACACTAGTACTGGTAAACCGCTTAGAGGATCTAAGCCTGTCCAGGAACCGCGGTGCGAGGCGGACCGTCCATGCTAATAAACCCTATTGGATTCATTGGGCGACAGGGCTTGAGATGTCATTTCATCTCAATGTCGGGTAAAAGTCCCACAAAATTGGAAGCAACGTCTCATAAATGACCTTTACAGTGTTGACGTGGACCTCAAATCAAACAAACAAACAAAACAAATCTGCTACAAGACATAGGTTGTTGGTACTCGTTAGAACCGCAATGAGGCAGTTCTTCTGAGCACCAGCAACCTGTTTTTTGCAGTAAAAATAAGAAAAAATTTCACATATTTTCATAAAAAACAATAGCCATCTGAAGAGATGGCAAATCCCCCAACCTTTTAAAGCCAATATGGCCTTCAGATAGAAAGTGCAACTGTGCCAGGTAGCATCAATATATCTCGAAAGGTATTTGAGTTATGGCCATCACAAAGTAGTCATTATTTTCCGTAAAGCCTTCAGCTTTATCGCATGTAGAAACTGCATGTTACTCCGCGATAGCGAACCAGGCGCTCTTTCAAGCAATGTAATACGACAGTTAAGAAAAGACAGGTCACGTGATATACCCTGTCTCGATATCTACCTTTCACGCATCAATCCAGTCATAAGTTATTTTGCGGGCGAACGATGAAGGCTGAAAAGGCGCCTCAGTAAGTGAATAATCTTTTATTACGCGATTGAATTTTGTCAATTGTGCATTTATTTAGCTTCGGACGTAGTCCAAGTCTATTTCTGAAATTGAAATGTCTGCAGTTGCACAAAATGAACAGGACGATGTCCTGTCTCTGTCCGACAGTAATGGCGGACATTCTGACTTTTCCGGTTTCGACGAAACCGATATTCGAAAACAAGGTGACGTTGTCACTTCCAAAAAGAATTGTAAAAAGCAACCTGTGGTTTCGGAGAAACCTAACAAGGAAAATAAGAGTACTGACAAACCGTCAGGCTCGTCAAAAACGAAAAATAAACAGACTTCCCGTGCCACGTCGTCGGTGGCATCCGCCATTAAAATTTCACAAACTGGCTTGCAGACAGGTAATAAACAAGGTTGCTCTAAAAAGAATACAGCCTCAAAAGGCAAGTCTGTGTCTAATGCGTCCAAAGGGAAAGCGTTACATAAGAAAGATAGCTCTTTAGATTTATCGCAGCTGTCCGAAAATGATATTTCTAGGTTGAGAAATGTTCTTGGCATTTCAGGCCATTCTCAGATGGAGGACCAAGAATATCAGTATTTATTTGCTGACGGGTTAGACAATTTACCCAGAGTACATGTTGAGGTTGAAAATGAACCCTGTAGTGACACTGAAGTTTATTTTGAAGGTGATCAGACTGTTCAAGACTGTGCTCTTCCTTTATATTCTGCTCGTAGAGCAGTCAGACCCCCTACTCCATTGAAAGATATAGGCAATCAGTTAAGCTCAGCTTTGTTTGATTCACATTCAGTAACTCTAGAAGAGGGTCAGTGTAGTGATCAGGATGATGGTGCATGGGAACTGCCTAAGCTTAAAGCGCCTCAAAGAGGAGAACCTGTGTCAAATTCTTTGGCGTACCTAATAAATACTGCTTGTACATCTCAATGTGAAACTGAAGACATTACGTCTCGTTATCAGTTACCATCAAACTGTGATAAATTGGCTCCTCCCCTGGTGAATTCAGAAATTTGGAACGAGATTGCAAAGAGGGCACAGACTTATGATAGGTTTCTCAGAGATATTCAGACTTTGTTGGCGACTGGTATAGTCCCGATTATTAAGTTGTCACAGCTACTGAACAAGGAAATATCAAAAACTCCTGGGGCAAAGCAAATGGTTTCTGATGCTATTACATTAATTGGACAGGCACAGTTTAATCTGTCTCTCCGTAGGAGGTATTTAATTCGTCCTTATCTTAAGAAAAAGTACTCTAATTTGTGTAATTTGAATACACCTGTGACAAGTCTTTTGTTTGGTGATGATGTGCAGAAAGAAATCAAGAAGTGCGACACTAGCACAACTGTTACTAAAGACAATTATCAAAGCTCGTATAGTTACGGAAATGTGAACAATCAGCGTTTCAGCAGAAACAGCTACAGAGGTAGACCCAGAGGCGGTCCTGGTCCTGTTAGAGGTTATTATTCTAATTCTCGTGGGTTTAGGTACCATCCATACCAAAGGCAGATGAGATTTCAGTATCAAAGTCAGTATCAGAATCCTGTGAGGAAGCTGAAGAAATCTGCAACGGCTACCAGTGCAGAGGAGACTGCATGAAATGAGGTAGGCTGCACAGGTAAGATCAGATTTCATATTGATGAATGGCAAAAATATACTAGAGATCCCTGGGTACTAAGAGCAGTTTCAGGATATGAAATAGAATTTGATTCTTGTCCTGTACAGAGGCATATTCCAAATGAAATTCCCTTTTCCGAAGATGAGAAAAAGATTGTTGATAATGAAATTGCAGAAAAAAGGTGCAATTATTTCCTCTGATGACGAGCCTGGTCAGTTCATTTCCACAATTTTTATTGTCCCTAAGTCAAATGGAAAGTTTAGGCCTGTTATAAATTTGAAGTATTTGAACTATTTTGTCACATACGAGCATTTTAAACAGGAAACCTTTTCCGTCATTTTAGACCTGATTCAGGAAAAGGATTATCTCACGTCTATCGATTTGCGTGATTCATATTTTAGTATTTCTATTAGCCCTGACTTTCAAAAATTTCTAAAATTTTCATGGAGAGGGTGTTTGTACAAATTAGTTTGCGGAGCTTTTGGACTCGCGTCACTACCTAGGGTCTTTACCAAGCTTCTTAAGCCTATTTTTGCATGGTTTAGACAGCAAGGCATTAGGTGTTCTTATTATATTGACGACTCATTGAATATGAACAAGGATAAAGCTCTTTGCAGAAAGAATGCTATGGTTATTGCCGAAACCCTTACTTCGTTAGGGTATGATATAAATACAGAGAAATCAGTTTTTGAACCCTCACAAAGAATCGTGTATTTTGGTTTTATTCTTGATTCTGTCCTTTTTACGGTGTATCTCCCCAAGGAAAAGGTTGAAAAGATAATTAATCTGGCTAAATTGCTCATTTCAGGGGAAAAAGTTACTATCAGACAGTTAGCCTCTTTTATAGGGCTTGTTATCAATGCTTTTTATGCAATTTTGGAAGCTCCTCTGCATTACAGAGAGCTGGAAAGAAATAAAATTGCTGCTCTTGGTGCTTCCAGGAATTTTAATAGAGTAGTTTTGCTCTCAGAGTCAAGTCGGTCAGAACTCCTATGGTGGATTAAGAACGTTGATGTAAAGAATGGAAAGCCCATTAGACCTAGAAAACCTTCCATTATGTTGCAGACAGATGCATCTCTTCTAGGTTGGGGAGCTTTTTGTAAAAATACGAACATTTCCTGTAAAGGTTCAGTCTGACAATACTTGTGCAGTAGCTTATATCAATAATATGGGGGGCATGGCCTCTCTAGATATGGATTTGTTAGCCAGAAACATATGGCAGTGGTGTATTGAAAGGGATATTTATTTGTCTGCTTCTCACATCTGTTCCTTAGATAACGAGATCGCTGATTTCTCATCGCGGAACTTCTCGGACTCTACAGAATAGATGTTCTTTGAAAGACATTCTGAAAGCTGCCGATTGGTCGTCAGTTAAGAATTTCAGAAAGTTTTATTTGAGAGATTTATATCCTGCTGGGACCTCAGCTAGTGGTGTCAGTTTTGCTGATGCCGTTTTTGAATGATTATGACCCTTGGTCATTTACGCAGAAGTATATTTTTTGAGTCGGTATACTGATTGATCAATTGATACTTTAATAGTGGCGTTATATGGTACTATTTACGTTATCTTGTGGGATAAATTGGTTGTTTAGCCATTTTGTTGTTCTTTAAAGATGCAGTTTCTACATGCGATAAAGCTGAAGGCTTTACGGAAAATAATGGACCCCTCATCCAAGATTTATTGCAGGATGAGGGTCATTATTAGAGTAAAGCCGGAGGCTTGAGCATGTAGAAACCCTCCCATGTTTTAATCCCACCCTCTTCGATGCACAACAAAATGTCTGTCTTTAAACTATGACTGGATTGATGCGTGAAAGGTAGATATCGAGACAGGGTATATCACGTGACCTGTCTTTTCTTAACTGTCGTATTACATTGCTTGAAAGAGCGCCTGGTTCGCTATCGCGGAGTAACATGCAGTTTCTACATGCTCAAGCCTCCGGCTTTACTCTAATAATGACCCTCATCCTGCAATAAATCTTGGATGAGGGGTCCATTCTATTTTATTATCAAAGCGCCAAAGGCACTGAAATGACACTGTGGAAACTTACAGAAAACCTTAGATCTTAAATTTTGGAAAGGTAGTTCTGCTAATTCCAATATATGATATGTTTGCAAAGGTCTATAGACCGGTGGTATAATGAAACGCCATTCGATGTTTCAAATTGTTGAAAGAAACTATTTACGTTTTCAAAACCAAACATTAAAATTCAAGTTTTAACAATGCTACCGTCCATCAGTAAAAATTTTTGTCTTGTCGGTTGTGGATACCTCTCCCAAAAAACAATCTATGGGAAAGAGATCAGAGGAGAAAGGTTGGCTAGTCCAGTACATGAATTCCATTGGCTTGAAGACATTTTTGAGTACGAACAGCACTATGATCCCGCTCCTGCTGGAAAAAGATATTTCGGATTCTGAGCGTAAACAAATAAATGGAACCATGTGAGACCGAAGCACTTGATTAATATAACGTCTCGCTGTTCAGTTCACGTCTCAGCCATGGTCTTGAATGTTCTTAATGACACTAAGCTGCGTTCGCTAGCTACATGCAATAGCTCGCCACACAATTACGCTTATTTCACCCGATATGTCATGCTCTGTTACGCACGCGTCGGCATACCTTACACCTATACGTCGATACACCAGGAAACGACAATCGGCGTGATTCACGCTGAAGTGCAATTTGTCACTGAAACGCATATGTCAGTCGCTTAGGCACCAATTTACGTATTTCATGCACTAGCGTAAGTGTTCCGTACTGTGTCGACGCGTTAACTTTGATCACGACAGGGACGTCTAGCTCTCAAACGTTCATCGCATAAGGGCGACGAACAGTGTCAGTGCTTATTAGTAGGTAGTTGAGACCCCTTGTTTATCTACAGGTACAGTGTAGCAGCTGCCGGCGGAAATCTGTTTTGCGTATGCGGCTGACGGTTGAAACGATCTTGGCGTACTGACGTCGGTCTTCCGCTACGTCGACGTCCACTAGCGTATTCTGTATATAGTAAGATATCGCTCCAAAGGGTGATAGATCACACACATGTGGCACCCAATAGAGTCAACGTCATCCGCTTTCCGACCAGCTTCTAACTGTCTAGGGGCACGCTTACGATCCTTTAATGAAAAATGTCGCAATACGCTCTGGCTTCATGCTTTTTTTTTAGAACAAATTTCAGTTTCTTCTTTTCTAGGCACGACCTTACATTACACATCAAAAGTTTGATCCTGAACATGTGGTTTCTATCCGTACTGGTGTGAAGGTGGTGCACAGGATCAACGTGGCCGGACTGGTAACCAGACGTCACGGTTGATTGATTTAACCTTTTTAGCTTAAGGACATGGTGCCTAAGCGTGTTGTAATCAGGCACTCGTTTGGTTTCAGAATCAAAGCGCTGAGCGTGTGGGGTGTGGGTTGGAGTTATAGTTCTGGGCTAAGATTTAAACTGTTTCATTTTACTCTGCGCCCCGCGCCTGCCCGGGGGGTAGAAATATGGCGGCTGCCTTCGGGAGTGTGGCAGAGTGGTAAGACCCCACCGAAAACAGTCCCATTGCCGAGACCACCCGGTGCCTCGAAATAGGTGGCTGCCTTCAGCTTCTGTGGCAGTTGGGTAAAAGCCTCCAACATACAGAACAATCGTCCGTTCAACCGGTATGATCTTGTGAATAGAACTGTTCAAATGCATCTTACAATTTTTTTTACAAAATTCATTACGCGAGATCTATCCTTTTAAACCTTTCCTATCTCATGTTACTACCACGCTGCATTTGTACGTGTATCATCATTGCTGGTGGGTCGCGCACCACAAAGAAGAAACCTCATCTGTATATGTTTGTGCTGTGTATGTGTCACTTTTTCATGCTCCATCACTCTGCACATCAACCAAAGATGCATTTTGTATACGTTATTAGATAAGTAACTTGTCATTTCATGTTACCCCAAAGTTATTTTATGTTACATCAAAGTTAACAGAATCTGATACTTATCAATGAGTTCTGAAGTGTACGTCATCATCTAACACAGCTTATTTCTTTAGTAGTTTATAAAATCCTTTGTTCTTTCTAAAACTTATCACCTCAATAATTTCTCATCATAATCGTGGATCTCAAATTTAGCAAAGGATCTCCTATTTTCAGAGCCAAGCTTTTATTTAAGCAAACGTTTTCGGCCTCCCTTGTCTGTAGGGAATAAAATATACAGGTCACTTTCCTTCTGTAGTGAATGGGGATGAAATTCCTTGTTAAAACAGGAGCCACTTGTTTGCCGTGAGTGGCGTCTCGTATGCTGGAAGAAGGGATCCTGATGATTGAGAAAAGCCCAGGGATCTCCAGCTTTTCAACACATCATTTTGGCCCATATTTCAGATAGACGAGGGGTTTGGGCTAGATTCGGCCTGAATCAATCGGCTCAGTCGTGCCAAGCTCTAGAATCGCACAGCTTGTTCTTTACTTCCTTCTCTCTTTTTTACGTATCTTTATGGTACAAACCGGGTGTAATTTTTTCTTATTCCTCTATCTTTGAGTGTTATTTGATGGGCGGCGGCTGATGGATCAATCGGTGGGCTTGTTCTGGGGAATTTCAGCAGAAACTTCTGTGAGGGAGAGAATACGGGTGGGGATGGGTCCCAACTGTTCCTCATTTTTTCATTAAAATCTGGGTGCATAGTTGGGAGTCATAAAACAGAAGTGGAGCGGAAAGACTCTGGTCCTGTCATCGAGTATAATAGCAATGTAGCCTTGGCGTTGGAAAAAGGAGATCCATTTCCATTAAACGTCCCCTTGTAGGGCTCCAAGGAGGGTGGGGCGCATAGCTATCGAATCACAAATTATCACCATGGCATCCAACACTAGAAAAAGAGCATTTTTAGACTTATCTGATGACGACCCGGAACCGGCTACCTTCAATTTCAAAGCTAATGAAACCTTTGCTAGATTTTTGGTGATTTCGAGCAAGGAAGAAAAGGCCGTTACGACTCTTTCACCGTTTATTATTGAAAAACAGATCGAATCGTTAATTGGAACTCCAAAAAATGTAAAAAAAATTAAAAAATGGAACACTTTTAATAGAAACTAACAGAAAATCCCAAACCGAAAACCTTCTAAAAGTAAATAAATTTTTCAACATGAATGTTTCTGTCACGGAACACAAAACTTTAAATTCTTGCAAGGGCATTATCCGTGACAGAATGTTAAAACAGGAATCTGAAGCCAGCATCGGTGATTATCTAAAAGATCAAGGCGTAACGGCCTGTAAACGCTTTAAAATAAAAAAAGACGGAAATCTCATCGACACGAACACACTTCTTTTGACATTTAACACCACTTCCTTGCCGAAATCACTAAAGATTTTCTACAGGATTATACCGGTTGACATCTACGTGCCCAATCCTCTGCGATGTTTTAATTGTCAGAGGTTTGGACACCATGAAAACGATTGCACTGTCCCTAACGGATCGGTTTGTGAGAAATGCGGTGGCACTGATCATCACACTCAAAATTGCAAGAACACCCCAAAGTGCGTGAACTGCGGAAAAAATCATCTCTCCAAATCAAACGTCTGTGAAGTTTGGAAAACGGAAAAAGAAATTATGAAAATCAAAGTAACACAAAACGTAACATATTTAGAAGCAAAGAAAATCCAACAAAATAAACCAGAAAACACATTTGCCAAAGTTGTCCAATCCCTTACCAGCAAACCTGAAACCAAAGATACCTCCACACAATTTAATGAAAAAGATTTTGAAATCAAACCACATTCAAAAGTAATTACTTCTACTGTTAAACCAAAAACATCGTCGCAACCTACTACATCGTCACAGCCTACATCTACTCACCATTCAAGATCAGAAAGTAAACAAACTTCACAGACCAGTTCACAGCCGAACACTAAACATTCTAGATCTCACTCCCGATCCACGTCGGGGACAGCGGATCAAAAAGAAAAAAACGGCAAAGAAAAACATAAAGGATCAAACCCAAACAGTAAAGGAGCGTCGGTTGATCCAGTAAAACTGGCTAATCAGTACGGCGCCCTTGAGGACATGGAGTTGGACGTTGGTCCCTCCACGTTCTCAAAGAATAATAAAAAATAAAGGATTAAATTCCTTGTTTTAATCTTCTCTCCATTCAACCATGGATAAGAAGTCAATAATTCAATGGAATTGTCGAGGACTGAAAGCCAATTTTAACGAACTTTTAATTTTAACTACACTTTTTTCTCCTAATGTCATTTGTCTCCAAGAAACTTTTTTGAAAACTACAGATAATATTAATTTCAAAGGTTACAGTATGTACAATCATATCACAACGGATAATCAGAAGGCATCAGGAGGTACATCAATCCTGGTAAAATCTGCCGTTCCTCATAGGAAAATAGATATAAACACTAATTTACAAGCTGTTGCTGTAAACGTCACTTTATCCAAATCCATAACGATTTGTTCTGTCTACCTTCCACCTCATTATAATTTTGCTAAACAGGATTTAGAAAATTTAACTAATCAATTACCTAGAACTTATATATTATTAGGAGACTTTAATAGTCACAGCAAATTATGGGGTTGCTCGGATACAAATGACAAAGGAGAAATCGTAGAAAATTTTATTGCTGAAAATGATTTATGTTTATTTAACGATAAACAACCAACATACCTTCATTCTCCCACAAGGAATTATTTTGCTTTAGATCTTTCAATTTGCTCTCCAAATATTTATCTAGATTTTGATTGGTCTGTTGTGGACGATCTCCATGGGAGCGATCATTTTCCGATAGTAATTGAAGAAATTGAATCGACCCATGAGGATCGTCACCCCAGATGGAATTTGAGTAAAGCAAATTGGGAAAATTTTAATCAATTATGTAATGACAAACTCGACCCTGATTTTTTTAAAACTGCAAATGATATACAAGATTTTACTGATCAATTGATTGATATTGCTGAAAAATGTATTCCTAAATCCTCGACTTTTTCAAAACGAAACAAACCTTGGTTTAATGACGAAGTTAAAACTTCGATCAATAAAAGAAAATCTGCATTACGAAAATTTAATAAACAACCAACAAAAGAAAATCTTATCCATGCCAAACATATGCGAGCTAAAGCTCGCAAAACAATAAAATCGGCCAAAAAAGCATCTTGGCAGCAATACGTCTCCAAACTGAATACCAGAACACCAACGAAGAAAATATGGGACATGATTCGAAAAATTAGTGGCAAAAACAAATCAAATAAACATGTCCGTATCAAATCGAACGGAAATATATGTTCAACGGCTAAAGACATTTCCAATGCCTTGGGGGAAAATTTTCAGAAAAACTCCTCTAGCTCAAATTATTCAGAAAGTTTCCTAAATATTAAACAAGAACAAGAGAAAAAGAATTTAAATTTTTCCTCATTAAATCACGAAAAATATAATTTGCCTTTCACTACTAAAGAATTATTAGATGCTCTCCATAAATCCCATGATACTGCTGTTGGCCCTGATGACATTCACTATCAAATTTTAAAACATTTACCCAACAAGGCATTGGAAACTTTATTAAATATTTTGAATGATATTTGGATCATTGGAAAGTTCCCCGAAAACTGGAGAAAAGCTACCATTATTCCTATTCCGAAACCTAATAAAGATCATACTGAAGCCACTAATTACAGACCTATTGCTTTGACAAGTTGCTTATGTAAAACAATGGAGAGAATGATTAATGATAGGCTGGTTTGGTTCTTAGAATCAAACCAGCTTATCACTAAATTTCAAGCTGGTTTTAGAAAAAACAGCTCTACTAACGATCATTTGATTCGCTTAGAATCATTTATACGTGATGCCTTTATTAAAAAAGAACATGTCGTAGCTGTATTCTTTGACCTAGAAAAGGCCTACGATACCACTTGGAAGTATGGCATCATGAAAGATTTACACACATTGGGCCTTAAAGGCCGATTACCACTTTTTGTTCAAAATTTCTTATCCGATCGAACATTTAATGTTCGCATGGGAAATACACTATCGGACACATTTGATCAAGAACAAGGTGTACCACAAGGTAGTATTTTATCACCAACCTTGTTCAGCATAAAAATTAATAATATAGTTAAATGTGTAAAAGACCCAGATTGTTCGCTTTTTGTTGACGATTTTGGAATCTTTTATCGATCCAAAAATATGGAAACCATTGAATTTAAACTGCAAAGGTGTTTAAATAATATAGAAACTTGGGCAACAGAAAATGGTTTTAAATTTTCTAAAACAAAAACTCAGTGTGTTCATTTCTGCCAAATACGAAAGTTGCATTTAGATCCTGTTCTAACTATATATGGCAGTCCAATTCCAGTCGTCACTGAAGCGAAGTTTTTGGGTCTTTTATTCGATAACAAATTGTCTTTTATTCCCCATATCAAAGCTTTGAAAGCTAAATGTTTAAAAGCTCTTGATATTCTTAAAGTCCTGTCCAGTTCCGACTGGGGAGGAGATCGCACTGTTCTTTTAAATCTGTATAGATCGCTAATTCGTTCCAAATTGGACTATGGCTCCATAGTCTATGGTTCTGCTAGGAAATCTTATTTAAAATCTTTGGATACTATACATCATCAAGGTTTACGTTTAGCACTAGGCGCCTTTCGCACTTCACCCGTTGATAGTCTCTATGCTGAATCTAATGAACTATCACTTTATATTAGAAGAGAGAAATTGTCTCTTCAATATGCTACTAAATTAGCTGCAAATCCACACAATTCAGCATATGAATGTGTTTTTAACCCTAATTATGAACGATTTTATAACAACAAAACATCGGCGATAAAACCTCTTGGCCTAAGAATTCAATCATTACTCGAAGAGGCCAATATTAATATTAAAAATATTCAATCTTTTTCATTATCATCCAAAGAGCCATGGACGTTAAACCCTCCAAAGATTATTTTAACCTTACATAAAAATAAGAAATCCGAAGTGGAATCGCATATTTTTAAGAACGAATTTTTGGAAATCAAATCTAATTTTAAACATCATATATCCATTTACACTGACGGTTCGAAACAAGATGAGAAAGTTGCTTGTTCTGTCATTAGTCCGAATTTCACCGACAGCATTAGATTACCCGATAATAGCTCTATTTTTACCGCTGAAGCGAAAGCAATTGATATTGCACTCTATCACATTCGCGATCAATCTGAAAGACATTTTATCATATATTCCGATTCTCTTTCTGTATTGAAAGCTCTCAAAGACCAACAGCACAGAAACCCCTTGATCCAACAAATTTTAAGAAAATATCACTATCTTTCAGTCTCGAAGGAGATCATATTCTGCTGGCTTCCGAGTCACGTAAATATCCGTGGAAATGAGTTAGCTGATTTGGAAGCCAAATCAGCATTATCATTAACAGTTACAAATTTAATCAAAGCGCCAAAGGCACTGAAATGACAGATTCTATGAGAAAATCAAAACACTGTGAAAACTTACAGACAACCTTTCTAAAAAGATCTTAAAATTTAGAAAAGTAGTTCTGCAAATTGATATGTTTGCAGTTGTCTATACACCGATGGTATCATGAAATGTCATTCGATGTTTCAAATTTTGGAAAGAAACTATTTACTTTTTCAAAACCAAACATTAAAATTCAAGTTTTAATACTACTGACAATTAGTAACATTTTTGTCTGGTCGGTTGTGGATACCTCCCCCAAAAAGATACTCTATTTTTCACAAAGAGATCGGAGGAGAAAGGCTGGTCAGTCCAGTACATGAATCTCATTGGCTTGAAGACATTTTTGAGTAAGAACACCACTATAAACACGCGCGTAATCCTGCTGGATTAGATATCCCGGATTCTGAGCGTAAACAAATAAATGGAACCACGTGAAGCCGACGCACTTGATTGATGTAACGTCTCGCTGTTCAGTTAACGTCTCAGCCATAATTGGAAGCAACGGCTCCAAAATGACCTTTACAGTGTTGACGGGGACGTTAAACCTCAAATCAACCAACCAACCAACGTCTCAGCCATGATCTTGAATGTTCTTAATGTCGCTAGCTACAATAGCTCGACATACCATTTCGCTTATTCCATCCGATATGTCATGCTTTTATTACGCACGCGTCGCCTCGGCATACCTTACACCTATGTGTCGAAACATCCCGAAACGACAATCGGCGTGATTCACGCTGAAGTGCGATGTGTCACTGAAACGCATATCACGCGAGTCGCTTAGACGCCAATATACATGTACGTATTTCATGCACCAGCGTAAGTGTTCCGTACTGTGTCGACGTCTTAATTTTGGTCACGACAGGGACGTCTAGCTCTCAAAAGTGCATCGCATAAGGGCGACGAACAGTGTCAGTGCTTATTAGTCGGTAGTTGAAACCTTTTTTTTTATCTACAGGTATAGTGTAGCAGATGCCGCTGGAAATCTGCTTCGCATATGCGTCTGTCGGATGAATCGATCTTGACGTACTGACGTCGGTCTTCCGCTACGCCGACGTCCACTTGCGTCTTCTGTTGATAGTAAGTTTTGTTTGTTTGATTTGAGGTTTAACGTCCCCGTCAACACTGTAAAGGTCATTTTGGAGACGTTGCTTCCAATTTTGTGGGACTTATACCCGACATTGAGATGTCGGGTATAAGTCCCACAAAATTGGAAGCAACGTCGCTCCAACAGACAAATAGATCACACACATGTGGCACCCAAAATCAGAGTCAACGCCATCCGCTTTCCGACCAGCTTCTAACTGTCCATTTGGTTTCAAAATCAAAGCACCGAAAGTGTTGGTGGGATGTAGGTTGGGGTAAAAGTCCCGGGCTGAGAATAATTGTTTAATTTAACTCTGAAATTCCAAACAAATAGTGAAGATTTTGATAAGAAGCGCGTTCTGCAGCGTCCGAACTTGGTCTACACTGTTTGCCAAGCTCACCCTATGATTCCAGGATGACCCTCTTCAGTCTTATGGAATACCCTGATCTCAATGCGGCTATTTTCTGCAAGAAAAAGGTTATTCTGAGAAGTCAGTGATAGTCAGTGATAGTCACGTAGACGTTAGCTCTGAATCGCTTTTTTATGCTCCCGCATCATAAAATGCCGGGGGCATATAGTTTTTCGGTTTTCCGTACGTGCGTACATGTGTACGTCCGTCTGTACGTGTGTGTGTACGTACGTACGTACGTGATCCTGTCACCTCAGGTTAAAGTCTTTGTAACAGGTAGAGCCTGATTTATGAATGGCATTTGGCGGGGGCATCCGTGTCCTATGGACACTTTTTCTAGTTTATTAGTAACTTCGGGTCGAATGCCAAACAATCAACCCAAACATAACCGGGTCGTTTGTCAGTCTTGGTTACATGTAAGTGTTATCTGTAAAATCTGCACTTGAAAAAATGTTCGATCTGGCAAACAATGTACACTAAGATCAAACGCCACAGAACACGGTGCTGATCTTGTTCTACATTTTTGCATCAGTTACTAAACTTCCGTTAAGTTTAAACGGATCAGTCCATGTCCTCGTTCATGACCAGCCTGCATTTAGAGACAATCGGCATGAGTGTTGTCAGTGCTTTGATTTATTCACTGCCTTGAGTTTCTGGAGTGTACTCTTCCATCACTGAAGTTGGGCTCGTCCATTCTGCTAAATATGGCACCTAGAATTATATCACAGGACCTACACTGTTTGCATAGGTATCTGTACCATATTCCAGGGTTGAAAGGGACAGCCTTTCTCGCAAAGTCTGATATACACCTAGTTGTAACTGACCTAGACTTGACCTCGAATGTCGGAAAACCCATTAATATTCTGGTCTGCAGCTGACCGGCTGGTCTTTAAGGATTAAATATTGACAGCACTGTTAGAAAACAGTGTAAAACCTGAGCAGACGTCTAAGCAGATGCCGCATTGATCTAGGTATACAGTCTCGCATGATGCAGCTGATTCATATGAAGTGCTGAATATATTCTCTGAAAGGTAAGATAAAATCGTCATGTCGTCTGCTTCAAAAGTTTGTATTGCGGTTATAGGATGTACAATTTTGATAACTGCGCCTAACCGGACTACATTTTTGTGCGGACTCATATTTCTTTGGCGGTCAAAGCCGGAAGAAAGTCGTAAGAAAGCCGGAACTACTTACAACACGCAGGATGGCTAGAGATGACAGATAAAATCTGTCATTAAAAATCCCTTACTCTGATTTAAAATCGAACATTAACAAATATATTAAAAATAAATGTCAATCAATTTGGGAAAAAGAAACTAATAATAAATTAAACCATATACAACCGAATTTTCATACCAAATGCACTTTTTTGAATTATAATAGGAAAGAGCAAACTAAAATCACAAGATGCCGTATTGGACACACACGACTCACTCATTCCTACATTTTAAAAAACGAACAAGCACCTTTCTGTATATCTTGTAATGAACCGTTTACAGTTAAACACTTTCTCATATCATGTATTGAATTTAATCATATACGATCTAAATATTTTAACATTACTACGATGAAAGATCTTTTTAATAATGTTCCTTTTTACAAATTAATCAATTTTCTTAAAGAAATCGGTCTTTTTAACAAACTGTAATTATTAAAATTTTAATTGTTTAATCTTGCACAATTTTATGTATAATATATAACTGTTTTAGACGCTATATGCCCTGTTAGGGTTGAGCGTCTTTAAATAAATCATCCATCCATCCATCATTTTACTCTGAAATTCCAAACAAATAGTGAAGCTTTCGATAAGATGAGGTGTTCGTCAGCGTCTGATCTTGGTCTACACTGTTTGCCAAGCTCACCCTATGATTCCAGGATAATCCTCTTCAGTCTTTTGGAATACCCTGATCTCCGACTGCGGCTATTTTCTACAAGACAAAAGGTTATTCTGACAAGCCAGTGATAGTCACGTAGACGTTAGCCTTGAAGCGCTTTTCTTATTAGCAGCTTCAGGTCGAATGCCAAACAATCAACCCAAACATAGCCGCGTCGTTTTTCAATGTTGGGTACATGTAAGTGTTATCTGCACATGAATCAAATGTTGGCTCTGGCAAACAATGTAAACTTAGATCAAACGCCACAGAACACGGTGCTGATCTTGTACTTCACCTTTTTTGCATTAGTTCCTGACATCTTAAGTTTAAACGAATCAGTCCAAGTCCCCATTCATGACCAGTCTGCATTTAGAGACAATCAGCATGGGTGTTGTCAATGCTTTGATTTATTCACTGCCATGAGTTTCTGGAGTGCACTCTTCCATCACTGAAGTTGGGCTCGTCCATTCTGCTAAATATGGCACCTAGAATTATATCACAGGACCTACACTATGTATCTGTACCATATTCCAGGGTTGAAGGGAACAGCATTTCTTTCCAATTTCTCCATGCAAAGTCAATATATACCTAAGTTGTAACTGACCTAAACTTGACCTTGAAAGTCAGAAAAAAAACATAAATATTCTTGTATCAGCTGACCTGGTCCAACAGCAGGCTGGTCTTTAAGGGTGAAATATTGACAGCACTGATAGAAAACAGTGTAAAACCTGAGCAGACTGCTGAGCAGACGCCGCATTGATCTGGGTACATAGTCTTCGCCAAACCCGTCGCATGATGCAGCTGATTCATATGAAATGCTGAATCGTAAGATAAAATCGTTAGGTCGTCTGCTTCAAATGTTTTGTATTACGCTTATAGGATAAGTAACACGCTTGTACAGTTTTGATTACTGCGCCAAACCGGACTACATTTTGTGCGAACTCATATTTCTATGGCGGTCAAAGCCGGAAGAAAGCCTGAATTACTTTAAAACCTGCACGATAGCTAGAAATGACAGATTGAATCTGTCATTAAAAGGGGAGATAACTCAAGAAGTATGCCATCCAGAGCTCTGGTTCTTGTGCATGACATGCCGTCTCAGCCTTGTGAACAATTGTGCCAAGAACCATCACTGAATCTCTCAATGGGTATAGGAGTTTTGTTCTATTTGAGGTTTAACGTCCCCGTCAACACTGTAAATGTCATTTTGGAGAAGTTGCTTCCATTTTGTGGGACTTTTACCCGACATTGAGATGAAATGACATCTCAAGCCCTGTCGCCCAATGAACCCAATGGGTTTATTAGCATGGACGGTCCGCCTCGCACCCCGG
The DNA here is from genome assembly GCA_963580285.1 of Lucinisca nassula. NCBI lineage: Eukaryota > Metazoa > Mollusca > Bivalvia > Lucinida > Lucinidae > Lucinisca > Lucinisca nassula. Next base: position 74,226,702 of record OY757013.1, read on the forward strand.
TTCCTGGACAGGCTTAGATCCTCCAAGCGGTTTACCAGTACTAGTGTGCAGGCCATATTCAGCTCTGCGTGGAAGCATGATGCAGCCCATATATTTCTTCAAGCCCCTATGGGCGGGGGCTAGGAGTTATATGGCCATCACAAGGTTGCGTCTACGGACGGATGGACAGATGGACAAACAGACACGAGGCTGATCGCTATATCCCCCGAACCTATTCGGTCGGGGGATAAAAAGTAGCCATTTTTGGAGATATGAAAAAAAACCACTATGTCGCACAGGTGTGTTATTGTAATGAATTCCCAGATAAATGGACTTGTGATATCATCTGGGTCGCAAGCACTTTTGCCCCAATGTTTATATGGTATAAGACTACTACGTGCCTACTTTCATTTTGCCACATCAAAAACTTTGATCATTGAATTCGTTGAGGCATATGTCTCCGGAGTTTTGGTTTATAAATGGTAACTGCTGAGTTCGCAATCAATGAAATAATCCATAATGTTAATATTTCCATTAGTTTCGCTCTACTTGCTTTGTATTTTTATTGGAGCAATTCGGTTAGAGACTTTTTTGCACTTTTTCTTTATGGAATAAATGATAGAAAATATTTAAATTCAATGTGGACAAGAAATTTTATCCCCACCATGTTGAGCCCAAATATAACTTTTTTTTTTAACCCATCGTATACTAGTGGAATCTTCCATTGCTATATGTTGGACAAGCCCCTTTGCCATATAAGGGGCGTCAGGCCTATTTTTTCGTTTTTATTCCATTTTTGACAGAAAATTCTGTTTGCAAAGAGTGCAGGCCCTGATTAGATGCTGCATTCTGCAGCATCTGATCTGGGCCTGCACTGTTTGCCAAGGTACCCCTTTAGGGGTTTCCCGCATACAATGTGTTAAAGAGTATAGATCTAGATATAGATCCAAGTTCTAAATTTTTCCATTCTTCTTCTGAATCCATTGTGAAAACAAAAATTGAAAATTGAAGCGAAAAGTAGCAAATTGAAATGTTCAGCATGTTAAATGAGGGTTAACAAAACAAATCTAGGCCCAGCTTTTCAAAGATGGTGGCATATCATTAAGACTTTCATGGCCGTTCCAAGGTGGTTCTTCTGTTGTGGTTTATTTTTGTTATGACTAGTCTTTGAGTGTGTGTATATTATTTTGTTTTGATAGCCTATTGGCCTTTTGTGGGAAAGTAACTGTCCTTTTGGCTTTCCGCTAGTGATGTTTCCATTAGGGTCTAGTTGTTTCATGTTTGTGTTTCTTTTACTTGGTGTCTCTGATGGGAGCTGTCAGACCGATTCCTGACCATTGCCTTCACTTCCATTTTACATGTAGATCATTTAACCATTTAAAAGCCGAGAAAAACTACATCTGAATATGTTGTCTGCTTATGTCGTCTACTGAATCTTCTTGCAAACTTTTTTAAAAATATTTTTACATACAGGCAAACAGTGTGGACCCTGATCAGACTGCTCCTACAGGAGAAGTCTGATCTGGGTCCACACTGTCTGCAAAAAAGAGTTTTAAAGTAATCTGCAGACGACAAAGCAGACAACAATTGTTGTGATTGGCATTTTATGGGTTAATAGGGTGAACACAGAAAAAAGTCAATGGGGTGTGAACACCCATGGCTTGTATACCATGGTTGAATCTAACACTTTGTAAGACCCTAGAAAATTTATATATAGAGGCTAATTTATGGAGATTTTTTTTTTGTTAACCCTTAAGACGCAGAGAAAGACTACATCTTAAAATGTTGTCTGCTGAATTTTTTTGCAAACTTTTAAATTTTTTTTTGCATACAGGCAATCAGTCTGGGCCCAGATCAGACTGCTCCTCCTACAGGAGCAGTCTAATCTGGGTCCACACTCTTTGCAAAAAAATTAATTCTAAGGTAACCAGCAGATGGAAGAGCAGACGACAATTGTAGTGATTGACATTTTATGGGTTAATTTATCTTGAAAATGTATGTTGGGTGTACTCATTAGAATTGCCTTGATGAGGTGATTCTAATGAGTACACACAACATACCTTCAGTCTATTATAAAAGACAGAACTATTTTCCCATTAGGTCTCCTAACATAGTGCTATAAATAGCTCTCAGTGACCCAAACACTCCTATCTCAAAGCAAATTTTCATGTTCCTAAAAGGTTCAAGTCACTGAAGTTTGCCTGCATGCTGATATTTTTGCTGAAACAAAAAATTGACATTTTTTCAGCAAAACAAGAGGGCCATGATGGCCCTGGATCGCTCACCTGATCCATAGTGTAACAAGTGGGCCCCAGGGAGGGCCATTATTGGCGGAAAGGCTTGAATGTGCATAATGTTGAAGCTTCATACTTCATACCAAACAAAAACAAAGGCTATAATTTGAACAATCTTGGCAAAGGTCCACTAGATGACGCTACAAACCAAATATCAAAGACCTGGGCCTTGCTGTTTCAGAAAAGAAGATTTTTATGAAGATATTCCCTACATAAGCCTATGCACCAGGCTATATAAGTCTCTGTAAAACCAAAGGGCCCTGGGGTGGGGGGCATTTGTGGCCCCAGGGCTATAATTTTGACAAACTTGGTAGAGGTCCACTAGATGAAGCTCCATACCAAATATCAAAGACCTGGGCCTTGCAGTTTCAGAGAAGAAGATTTTTAAAAATTTCCCTTTATAAGTCTATGTAAAACCAAAGGGTCTCTGGGCGGCGACATTTTTGGCCCCAGGGCTATAATTTCAACAATCTTGGTAGAGGTCCACTAGATGACGCTTCATACCAAATATCAAAGACCTGGGCCTTCTGGTTTCAGACGAGAAGATTTTTAAAGGTTTTCCCTATAAAAGCCTATGTAAAACCAGTGGGCCCTGGCGCGGGGGCATTTTTTGGCCCAAGGGCTATAATTTTAACAATCTTGGTAACGGTCCACTTGACGAAGCTACTTACCAAATATCAAAGACCTGGGCCTTCTGGTTTCAGACAAGAAGATTTTTAAAGGTTTTCCCAATATAAGCCTATGTAAAACCAGTGGGCCCCGGGGCAGGCCGGTTTTGGCCCCAGGGCTATAATTTGAACAATCTTGGTAGAGGTCCACTAGATGAAGCTTCATACCAAATATCAAAGACCTTGGTCTTCTGGTTTCAGACAAGAAGATTTTTAAAGGTTTTCCATATATAAGCCTATGTAAAATCAGTGGGCCCCGGGGTGGGGCTGTCTTTGGCACCAGGGCTATAATTTGAACAATCTTGGTAGCGATCCACTAGACAAAGCTACATACCAAATATCAAAGACCTGGGCCTTCTGGTTTCAGACAAGAAGATTTTTAAAGGTTTTCCCAATATAAGCCTATGTAAAACCAGTGGGCCCCGGGGCAGGCCGGTTTTGGCCCCAGGGCTATAATTTGAACAATCTTGGTAGAGGTCCACTAGATGAAGCTTCATACCAAATATCAAAGACCTTGGTCTTCTGGTTTCAGACAAGAAGATTTTTAATGGTTTTCCATATATAAGCCTATGTAAAACCAGTGGGCCCCGGGGTGGGGCTGTCTTTGGCACCAGGGCTATAATTTGAACAATCTTGGTAGCGATCCACTAGACAAAGCTACATACCAAATATCAAAGACCTGGGCCTTCTGGTTTCAGACAAGAAGATTTTTAAAGGTTTTCCCTATATAAGCCTATGTAAAACCAGTGGGCCCCGGGACAGGCCGTTTTTGGCTCCAGGGCTAATAATCCATCCACTGGTTAAGCAGGAGAAGCTCTGGTGGCCATTTTGTTCGCCCTAGCTGAACAGTATAAGCAATTTTGGTAGAGGGACACCAAACGAACATTCCTGGGAAATAATTTCAAAATTCATCCACTGGTTAAGGAGAAGAAATCGTTTAAAAGTTTTTCTATTTTTGCTCTGGCAGCCATTTTGTTCACCCAAGGGGAACGGTATGAGCATTTTTTGATGAGATTCACCAAAGGAACATTCCTGTGAAATAATTTCAAAATCCATCCACTGGTTAAGGAGAAGAAGTCGTTTAAAGGTTTTTCTATTTTTAGCTCTGGTGGCCATTTTGTTCACCCGAGCGGAATGGTTTGAGCAATTCTGGTAGAGGGTCACACAAGGAACACTCCTTTGAAATAATTTCAAAATCCATCCACTGGTTAAGGAGAAAAAGCCGTTTAAACGTTATTCTATTTTTAGCTCTGGCGGCCATCTTGTTCACCCGAGCGGAATGGTTTGAGCAATTTTGGTAGAGGGTCACCCAAGGAACCTTCCTGTGAAGTAATTTCAAAATCCATCCACTAGTTAAGGAGTAGAAGTCGTTTAAAGGTTTTTCTATTTTTAGCTCTGGCGGCCATCTTGTTCACTGGAGGGAAATGGTTAGAGCAATTTTGGCAGAGGGTCACCCAAGGAACATTCCTGTGAAGTAATTTCGAAATCCATCCACTGGTTAAGGAGAAGAAGTCCTTTAAAGGTTTTTCTATTTTTAGCTCTGGCTGCCATTTTGTTCACCCGAGCGGAACAGTTTGAGCAATTTTGGTAGAGGGTCACCCAAGGAACATTCCTGTGAAGTAATTTCGAAATCCATCCACTGATTAAGGAGAAGAAGTCCTTTAAAGGTTTTTCTATTTTTAGCTCTGGCGGCCATTTTGTTCACCCGAGCGGAACGGTTTGAGCAATTTTAGTAGAGGGGCTCCCAAGGAACATTCCTGTTCAATAATTTCAAAATCCATCCACTGGTTAAGGAGAAGAAGTCGTTTAAAGGTTTTTCTATTTTTAGCTCTGGCGGCCATTTTGTTCAACCGAGCGGAACGGTTTGAGCAATTCTGGTAGAGGGTCACACAAGGAACACTCCTTTGAAATAATTTCAAAATCCATCCACTGGTTAAGGAGAAAAAGCCGTTTAAATGTTATTCTATTTTTAGCTCTGGTGACCATCTTGTTCACCCGAGCGGAACGGTTTGAGCAATTTTGGTAGAGGGTCACCCAAGGAACCTTCCTGTGAAGTAATTTCAAAATCCATCCACTAGTTAAGGAGTAGAAGTCGTTTAAAGGTTTTTCTATTTTTAGCTCTGGCGGCCATCTTGTTCACTGGAGGGAAATGGTTAGAGCAATTTTGGCAGAGGGTCACCCAAGGAACATTCCTGTGAAGTAATTTCGAAATCCATCCACTGGTTAAGGAGAAGAAGTCCTTTAAAGGTTTTTCTATTTTTAGCTCTGGCGGCCATTTTGTTCACCCGAGCGGAACAGTTTGAGCAATTTTGGTAGAGGGTCACCCAAGGAACATTCCTGTGAAGTAATTTCGAAATCCATCCACTGATTAAGGAGAAGAAGTCCTTTAAAGGTTTTTCTATTTTTAGCTCTGGCGGCCATTTTGTTCACCCGAGCGGAACGGTTTGAGCAATTTTAGTAGAGGGGCTCCCAAGGAACATTCCTGTTCAATAATTTCAAAATCCATCCACTGGTTAAGGAGAAGAAGTCGTTTAAAGGTTTTTCTATTTTTAGCTCTGGCGGCCATTTTGTTCACCCGAGCGGAACGGTTTGAGCAATTTTAGTAGAGGGGCACCCAAGGAACATTCCTGTGCAATGATTTCAAAATCCATCCACTGGTTAAGGAGAAGAAGTCGTTTAAAGGTTTTTCTATTTTTAGCTCTGGCGGCCATTTTGTTCACCCGAGCGGAACTGTTTGAGCAATTTTGGTAGAAGGTCATCCAAGGAACATTCCTGTGAAATAAATTCAAAATCCATCCACTGGTTAAGCAGGAGAAGTCGTTTAAAGGTTTTTCTATTTTTAGCTCTGGCGGCCATCTTGTTCACCCGAGCAGAATAGTTTGAGCAATTTTGGTAGAGGATCACCCAAGGAGCATTCCTGTGAAATTAGATCAAAATCTGTCCAGCAGTTTTGGAGAAGAAGTTGTTTAAAGCAAAAGTTGACGACGGACGCACGGACGACGGACGACGGACAAAGACCGATCCCAAAAGCTCACCTTGAGCACTTCGTGCTCAGGTGAGCTAAAAACAACAACAACAAACAAACTGTAAAATAGATATATTAGACCAGTTACACCATTTAACATCCTGGGACTGGCTGTTCAAAGCATTGTTAATATCTGCTATCAATTGTTCTAGCAAGTATAATTTCTAAATACCATGGAAAAAAATGTGAGCAGCTTTGGCAAAAGCACACTGTACTGTTTAAGCACTTACATATAGACTGACTGGCTAAATATGACTTAAATAATGTTGACTGGGCCATTAAATTCCTAACAAACAAAACAAACCGCTTAAGGGGAATGGGAACACCTGGCTGATTTTTCAGCCATTTTTCAAAGGGTGACAACAGTTGGGACTTCCTGTTCGCTTTTCTGTAAGCCCTGTCCCACTGAAAAGGGGGTCTACTCTTAAAGGAAAGAATTTGCACCTCAGGAGCAAATTCTTGCTTTTAAGAGTTGACCCCTATTGACATGGGAGACAAAAATACTTTTGCAGGAGTTGCCTCCCCTGAAGGAGTTCCCATTCCCCTTAAGGGGTTTGTTCATTAACTTTTTAACCCATTTCAGACTAGAAACCCCAAAATGGGACAGTGGCAAACCGTGTAGACCTAAGCCAATCAGATGTTGTAGAATGCAGGCCTTCACTGTTTGCAAACACTTCAGCCATTTTCTATATAAATTTCTATAAATAACTCCACATGTCACCCCTAAATTTTGAAATGGACTCCCCATCATAACGGCCACCTTTAGTAAGAAGCCACCTGCTGGGGTGATCAAGAGGACGTGGGTTCGATACCTGCCAAGGTTGGCAACATTCTTTCGTGGAGATTGATCATGAATTATTTTCTATGGTCATTCTCTCCCTTCTGCTGATTCAAGAAGGGCAATTGTCAGTTTCTGGCGAAAGAATGTGCACTGTACTGGTTAACCTCATGTATAAACCTGCCCAGGAAAAGTGTGGATAGGTAAACTGACCGACTCAAAAATGACCTAAAATAGTGTTGACTGGGCCGTTAAACTCCAATACAAACAAACAAACAAACAAATAAGAAGCAACCATTTTCAAGCAAGCATAACAGGCAACACATTAAGGTCCCCTGCATTAAACAAGCAGGCACAAATTTTGAAAATCCCTTAGGTGCTTGTTTACAACCGTGCAACCAGAAGTTTAGCAATACCACATTAGTCGCCGGTTCATTAAAGTGCAAGTACCTCAAAACACATTCTAATGCACTTGGTTATGTAACGCGACGTTTGATTGGATAGCTTCAAAAAGGACGGGTCTCCCTAAGGGGGTTTTTTGGCCTCCTAACGATTTTGTTTATTTCTGGCTTATTGTTAGCATATATATGCCTAATTATTTGGAACATATGTGGTTTTGGTATTTAAGCAGTTTTTTCTGAGTTACAGGCTCTTTAAAGTGGGTGGGGTAACTCCACACAGTTTTGACATGTATTTTATGTCTCATTTAAAGGTAGAAAAATAGTACCATACATGACACGTTATTATATAAAATGACAGGGGAAGGTCTAACTCTATGTTTTGTCACAAGTTTATTCACCAAAATTCCATTTTTGGGGGAAAAATATGGTTTAAGGAACCTTGGGTCATTTTTGAGATTTTTTAATAGTAAAGTTCTTTTTTTTTTCCTTATATCTTCAGTATACATTAACCTATAGTAGTGAAACTCCTACCATGCAAGCATACTTATGAGGCAATAAAACTCAAATGATCATTTGAGATGTTGACCTATATTTCACGGTTGAATGAACATTCTTATTTCATGTTTATAGGTTAGATTATTGTTTCCATCAGATCAAGGGTTTAGATATTTCTGGCATTTGGATAAACAGGCGATGGGTTTAAACATATTTAAATCAAACGAAAAAAACAATAGAAATGTGTCAAGTACACAGATGCCCCCACCTGTTTGACTTTGCCAATATAGCTGCATGACCCCTGGGAGACACACTAGCATCAGATATCTATGTTCAGGATGGGTATCTCAATATTTTCTAAGATATTTGGATTTTGATGATATGAAATGGGCAGGGCAGGGGGCTGGGGCATTATTGTGTGTGTCATTGAATGCATCTGACCATAAACAACATCAAATAAAAAAGGTTGGAATCTGAACAGTTTCTGAGATACATATTTTTTTACTTTTTCTTTGGTCCAATCAAATAGCCCCACCCCAGACAGAATCAGTGACCATAAACATGCTAAACAGTTATGAGCTGCAGGAGAAATGCAGACATAAGTGTGCACCTAAACGTGAACCTGGTTATGAACGTAATAATGTGTGACATAGTACGCACATACGAACATAACATCACATCGAAAAAATATATATGCCTCACTCACGTCTTCCTTTGGCATGCAGAGATATAAGAAAGATCTGCTTGAATAGCTTTAATAATCCCACTTCAAGAGCACATCTAAAAGAATGTGGTACACCTACGTGAAGACACAGGCATATACATTTGAAAATGGTTGTTCACAACTGTATTCTGACATGCTTTGCGCATACCGAATCAAAATAATCTACAGAAGAATAACTTTCATCGTCACCTGAACTTGAGCTGTTGCCTCTTTTTGAACAGCATCTGTTACACTGTTCATATACTGTGACTTTAACGATTTTTTACTGACTTTGGCTGATCGCCTCCGCCCATAGGGGCTTGAAGAAATATATGGGCTGCATGATGCTTTCACGCAGAGCTGAATCCGGCCCGCACACTAGTACTGGTAAACCACTTAGAGGATCTAAGCCTGTCCAGGAACCCTGGTGCGAGGCGGACTGTCCATGCTAATAAACCCTATTGGGCGACAGAGCTTGAGATGTCATTTCATCTCAATGTCGGGTAAAAGTCCCACAAAATTGGAAGCAACGTCTCCAAAATGACCTTTACAGTGTTGATGGGGACGTTAAACCTCAATTCAAACAAACAAACTGACTGGCTGATGGCCTTAAAACCGAGGTTCTTTAACACAGAAGCGATATGGACACAGCAATCAAATACCTCGTCACTTTTTTTTTCATTTGCACTGCCACCCTATTATGGACGCTAGTCCAGGGCCTTCCTTAATCCTTAGATTGTATTCCCTGTCTCCCTCTCTATCTCTGTATTTCAGGTATTAGACAAGGAGACCCTTTATCTGCTTATATGTTTCCACTATTCATTAGAGATGTTACCTTACTTTGAAGATACATCTAATGATAATGCTGCTGTTGTACTTAACATGATACAATGAATGATGCTGCAATATAGGAAAACATTCTGGGCAATTGACTTGTTAGCTTGACTAACAAACTGACTGATCTATGATTATTTACAGGAACAGTAATATTGAGAGTAATGTTTAGTTCTCTCATTCTCTCTTTCTCTTTAGAATAATAATAATAATAATAATAAAAATAATAATAATAATAATAATAAAAAGAAGACAATAAGTAGAAGAAGAACATTTTGTTCACAGTTAAAGTGTACTCCAGGTGTTCTGCAAGGTAAGTGGGTGGTTGAGTCTGCCAATGGCCGAATAAAAAAATGGAAGGCACTTTCAAATGTAATGCCAAACTCCCACATACCTTGCATTTGTGACTACATCAAAATCGTATGTTCTTTGTTAAATGAATTTTGGCCTGTTTTTGTTAAGAATTCTGAATTTGATGAGGTTCTTGCAAAACGTATGCAACAACTTGCAAAGTTACCAAACAAACTTAAAGACAAGGTAGAGAAAGAGGGTTGGGACAGTCGTGCAAAGGCTCCATGGAAAGCTATTGATGATGCCAACCTCGAAGACTTCCCACAATTAATGGAAGCAGAGCTGAGAGACATGACCATGGGCATATACCAATCAAAACAGGCCGATTCGTATACAGACGAACACACTACTGAAGCCGGTCAGTATGAGATAATGATTCACAAGGAGGAGGATGGAATTTTGAAAGCCCAAATAAAATCTTTGTAGTTGGCTGCTGTGCCCATATCGCTTCCGTGATGTGGTATCTAGGTTTTTACCGCCATCAGCTGAAGTCAGAGCGAGAACAGTCATTCAAGTCACAGTATATGAACAGTCTTACAGATGCTGCACAAAAAGACTGGGACAGCTCAAGTTCAGGCGACGATGAAAGCGATTCTTCAATAAATTAACTTGATTCAATAATTAAATATGTTGATTTTTTAGATTCCAACCTTTTTTATTTGCTGTTGTTTATGGTTAGACACATTCAATGACATATATCTTGAGACCCACACAATCATGCCCCAGCCACCTGCCCTGCCAAGTTCATATCATCAACATCCAAAATATTGAGATACCCACCCACGAACATATATATCTGATGCTAATACATATTCAATGACACATACATGTACAATGTGTCCCCAGGGGTCATGCAGGCATATTAGCTAAGCCAAAAAAGCGGGGGCATCTGGGTACTTTTTACACATTTCTATTGTTTTTTCGTTTTATTTAAATATGTTTAAACTCATCGCCTGTTTATCCAAATGCCAGAATTATATAAACTCTTGAACTGATGGAAACAAAAATCTAACCCATTAATATGAAATAAGAATGTTCATTCAACCGTGAAATATAGGTCAACATCTCAAATGATCATTTGAGTTATATTACCTAATCAGTATGCTTGCATGGTAGGAGTTTCACCACTATAGGTTAATGTATACCGAAGATATAAGAAACAAGAGGGCCCAGAGGGCCCTGAATCGCTCACCTGAAAATTAGTGTCTCCAGTACATTCTAGGCCCAAGGGCTATAATTTGAACAAACTATGTAATGGTCCACTAGATGAAGCTTCATACCAAATATCAAAGACCTGGGCCTTCTGGTTTCAGACAAGAAGATTTTTAAAGGTTTTCCCTATATAAGCCTATGAAAAACCAAAGGGTCCCGGGGTGGGGGCATTTTTGGCCCAAGGGCTATAATTTGAACAATCTTGAAAGAGGTCCACTGGATGAAGCTTCATACCAAATATCAAAGACCTGGGCCTTCTGGTTTCAGACATGAAGATCTTCAAAGGTTTTCCCTATTTAAGCCTATGAAAAACCAAAGGGTCCCGGGGTGGGGGCATTTTTGGCCCAAGGGCTATAATTTGAACAATCTTGAAAGAGGTCCACTAGATGAAGCTTCACACCAAATACCAAAGATCTGGGCCTTGCTGTTTCAGAGAAAAGGATTTTTAAAGATTTTCCCTGTACAAACCTATGTAAAACCAAAGGCCCGCAGGGCGGGGGCATTTTTGGCCCCAAGGCTATAATTTGAACAATCTTAGTAAAGGTCCACCAGGTAAAGCTTCACACCAAATATTAAAGACCTGGGCCTTGTGATTTCAGAGAAGAAGATTTTTTAATGATTTTCCCTATATAAGCCTATGTAAAACCATAGGCCCCCACGGCGGGGGCATTTTGGCCCCCAGGGCTATAATTTGAACAATCTTGAAAGAGGTCCATTAGATGAAGCTTCACGCTAAATATCAAAGATCTGGGCCTTGCGGTTTCAGAGAAGAAGATTTTTAAAGATTTTCCCTGTATAAACCTATGTAAAACCAAAGGCCCCCAGGGCGGGGGCATTTTTGGCCCAAAGGCTATAATTTGAACAATCTTAGTAGAAGTCCACCAGGTAAAGCTTCACACCAAATATTAAAGACCTGGGCCTTGTGTTTTCGGAGAAGAAGTTTTTTTAATGACTTTCCCTATATAAGCCTATGTAAAACCATAGGCCCCCGCCCCGGGGGCATTTTGGCCCCCAGGGCTTTAATTTGAACAATTTTGAAAGAGGTCCAATAGATAAAGCTTCATACCAAATATCAAAGAACTGGGCCTTGCCGTTTGAGAGAAGAAGATTTTTAAAGATTTTCCCTGTATAAGCCTATGTAAAACCAAAGGCCCCCGGGGCGGGGGCATTTTTGGCCCCAAGGCTATAATTTGAACAATCTTGAAAGAGGTCCACTAGATGAAGCTTCATACCAAATATCAAAGATCTGGGCCTCGCGGTTTGAGAGAAGAAGATTTTTAAAGATTTTCCCTGTATAAGCCTATGTAAAACCAAAGGCCCCCGGGGCGGGGGCATTTTTGGCCCCAAGGCTATAATTTGAACAATCTTAGTAGAGGTCCACCAGGTAAAGCTTCACACCAAATATTAAAGACCTGGGCCTTGTGGTTTCAGAGAAGAAGATTTTTTAATGATTTTCCCTGTATAAGCCCATGTAAAACCAAAGGCCCCCGGGCGGGGGCATTTTGGCCCCCAGGGCTATAATTTGAACAATCTTGGTAGAGGTCCACTAGATGAAGCTTCATACCAAATATTGAAGACCTGGGCCTTGCGGTTTCAGAGAAGAAGATTTTTTAAAGATTTTCCCTGTATAAGTCTATGTAAAACCAAAGGCCCCCGGGGCGGGGGCATTTTTGGCCCCAAGGCTATAATTTGAACAATCTTAGTAGAGGTCCACCAGGTAAAGCTTCACACCAAATATTAAAGACCTGGACCGTGTGGTTTCAGAGAAGAAGATTTTTTAATGATTTTCCCTATATAAGCCTATGTTAAAACCAAAGGCCCCCGGGGCGGGGGCATTTTGGCCCCCAGGGCTATAATTTGAACAATCTTGGTAGAGGTCCACTAGATGAAGCTTCATACCAAATATCGATGACCTGGGCCTTGCGGTTTCAGAGAAGAAGATTTTTAAAATTTTGTTTTAAAAAATCTATTTTTAGCTCCTGTGACCCAGATGTGCAATGGACCGGAACCATTTGAACAATTTTGAAAGGGGACCACCTAAGGATCATTGCTGTGAAGTTTGGTCAAAATCCGATCAGCGGTTTAGGAGGAGATGTCATTTGAAGAAAAAGTTTACGCACACACACACACACACACACACACGCACTGACGACGGACGACGGACGAAAAGTGATCCCAAAAGCTCACCTTGTCACTACGTGACAGGTGAGCTAAAAAAAAAAGAACTTTACTGTTAAAAAATCTCAAAAATGACCCAAGGTTCCTTAAACCATATTTTCCCCCAAAAATGGAATTTTGGTGAATAAACTTGTGACAAAACATAGAGTTAGACCTTCCCCTGTCATTTTATATAATAACGTATCATGTATGGTACTATTTTTCTACCTTTAAATGAGACACAAAATACATGTCAAAACTGTGTGGAGTTTCCCCACCCACTTTAAAGAGCCTGTAACTCAGAAAAAACTGCTTAAATACCAAAACCACATATGTTCCAAATAATTAGGCATATATATGCTAACAATAAGCCAGAAATAAACAAAATCGTTAGGAGGCCAAAAAACCCTCTTAGGGAGACCCGTCCTTTGTGACAGAATTTTCTGTACTATACTGTCTGAAACCCGACGTCATCACGTAACGTCGCTTTTCATTGGCTGGCATTTGGTATTATGCAGCTCACAATGCCTGCTGCTTTGAGTAAAATACTAGTTTTTAACAAAAAAAAATACATGAATAAGTGCATTAGAATGGGGATAACTGTATTGAAAACTGTCATTTGGGGAGGTAAATCATCGGTTTTAACGGTCGCAAATTCTGTTTTACGGCTCAGCTGGAGCGTCCCCGTAAAACCACATTTTTTACCGTAAAACCGACTATTTACCTCCCCAAATGACAATTTTCAATACAGTTATCCCATAATTGACACCCCAATAAGAATTTCCATCACAAATGACATGTTTGTCAAAGTTCAAAGAAACCGTAATCCATATTTAGCATATTGAATAGTAGTACAGAAATTGGAGGCGGAGCTTAGGGATTTTTAAAAAAAATCTATACTACTGTAATCCCGCCTTCTTCAGGTTAAAAAAAGTTATTAACATTACGTCAACTGAGAAGGACTGGCTATGCATTCGTTCTGCCGACATTATCAGTCATCTCTAAAACCTGTTCTGAAGCATACAAAAGAAAGTTCAACGCTGTGCAACAAAGTTTTCAGCAAGTCTTTGATTTTCGTTGCAAACAGCATCGAACATGCGAAGGGGAGAGGTCTTATTGCTAAACTGCTTGTTGTATGGCTGTATTACAGGTTTGTGTCTGTAGCTTGATATGTATTCATTCTAATGTAAAGGATATGGGGTGCTTGGGAGAGGCAAAGGTCATGTGTATCTTGTGTCCCTGGGACATCCAACTTATTTTGGATTACAGCTGGGCAAGGCCTGCTGTCCTTGCAGCAGGTGAGGACAGAGGGGGAGCGGTGTTATAAGAATCTTATATGGGTGTGAAGGGTGGATTGAAAAATCCGTCCCGAGGGACACTGTCCGGCATCACGAGGCTTGCCGAGTGATGCCGGACAGTGATCCCGAGGGACGGATTTTTCTATCCACCCCTCACACCCATATTGGATTCTTTTTCTTGCATACCTTCAATTTCTAGTGCGAATTTTAATGCTGCTGTCACTTCGGTTACCGACGTCCGCCATTTTGTGATGACACTACAGGAATGTTTAGTGACGTCACGCATGACGACGCCGCGCGTGAGGTTGTAATCAACCAGTGCATTTATCAAACACGCGGTTATATTCGATTTGGGGTCGGAACACCAGGGTCAGAACATAAATTTCTATCCCAGGGTAAAATCACGGATTTCCTTGTCTGGTGTGCAAGAATACTTCTTCTGCCTCAACACCGCCATTCATTTTCAGCCTCACTATTATTTCCTCAACTATCTCTTCCTCCCTTTCTCTGGGAGACAACAAACAAGAGCACCGCATGCGGGTGCCAACGCTCGGCTGCAGTTTCTTTTAGTTAAACAAAAATTCTAAGTCGAAAAAGGGGCATAACTGTGCCAAAAATATTTTAAGGGTCACCTCACCTATTGGTATGAGTTCCCCTTTTCATAATGAACAACTATTCCGAGTTTCAAGTAAATATGTTCAGTAATGACAGAGATATTACAAAATGTCCAAGTTTTTGCAAAAATTCTAAGTCCAAAAAGGGGCATAACTGTGCCAAAAATATTTTGAGAGTTACATCATCTAGTGGTATGAGTTCCCTTTTTCATAATGAACAACTATTCCGAGTTGTTATGTTAATATGTTCAGTAATGAGAGAGATATTTCAAAATGTCCAAGTTTTTGCACGATGACGACGCAGACGACGACAGAGCTATGACAATACCTCGTTGTTTTCTGCGAAAACAGCCAAGCTAAAAATGACCCACAATGGTTGACGTGATATTAACCCTTGTCCTGCTGAATATTTATATATGCCACACCCACTGGATTATCAACCAATCAGATTACTTGATGCAAATTATTGCAACAAATTCACAATCTGAATGACAAACAATGTAGATCCTGATCAGATGGCTTCGTCAGAAGCCATCTGATCTGGATCTACATTGTTTCAAAGATAAGGCATATCCGGGATTAGCAGGACAAGGGTTAAACCCAAAATAATCAATCAATTAATGTAAAGGACAGTTGTTGGATCAACAAATTCAATTACAAGTTGGCTTTAGGAAAACAACAAGGCTTGACTGGATCATAAATATTTTATATTACATTAGATTAACATCCAATATGCATAAAGAACATGACAATAGTGGTTTGTCTATCCCATAAACACAATGTATTTGTCTCCCCCAAGGTAAACAATCCAAAGCATGATAAATCCTACAAAAAGACCTGTTCAAACAGCAACGACTCTGATCAGACTGCGCATGCGCAGTCTGATCGGAGTCTTTGCTGTTTGCATGAACCATCGAAAGTTTCTGAGCTCTCCATATAACGCCCAGCGAAAACTCGCACCATTCGAATTGATTCAAGTCTCTTGGGTGCACAGATCTTTATGTAGGTTTGGTCGCGCTCTGGCTTATTCAATAACAACACAATCTCATTAATGATTAACTGAAAGAAAAAAAACAAGGTGACAGGTCGCTGGCTACAAGTTGGGAAAAATGTTCTTGCGCAATTGCTCTAATTGTACTTGAACATTCTTCCTTAAATGGACACCACCTTAGCCCAAGAATATATTACATGTACCTTTTGCAAAACATTGTCGATATAGATCAGATGGCATCTCAAGAAGCCATCTGATCAGTATCAAAACTGTCTTGACATTCAGTTCCTGAATTTCTAGCAATAAATCACATCAAGTAAACTGATTGGTTGAAAGTTAAAAATGGGTGTGGCTAAATTAATTTATTCAGCAGTGCAAGCATTAGGATCAGAATGTCATAGAATGGTTCATTACTGTTTGCTTAACCCTCTGCATGCTGGGTATTTTTTTTTCACAGCAGAGGACACTTTGAAATATTTTTCTAATTTTCCAAGAAAACGGGTCCTGTTTTCTGGGAAAAAAAAAAACAAGAGGGCCATGATGGCCCTGGATCGCTCACCTGATCCATAGTGTAACAAGTGGGCCCCAGAGAGGGCCATTATTGGCCCCAGGGCTTTAATGTACATAATGTTGAGGGAGGTCTTAAAGGTGAAGCTTCATACCAAACATCAACAAAGGCTAAAATTTGAACAATCTTGTCAAAGGTCCACTAGATGAAGCTACACATCAAATATCAAAGACCTGGGCCTAGCGGTTTCAGAGAAGAAGATTTTTAAAGATTTTGCCTATATAAGCCTATGTAAAATCAAAGGGCCCCGGGACAGGGGCATTTTTTGCCCCAGCACTATAGTTTGAACAATCTTGGTAGGGGTCCACTAGATGAAGCTTCATACCAAATATCAAAGTTCTGGGCCTTGTGGTTTCAGAGAAGAAGATTTTTAAAGATTTTCCCTATATAAGCCTATGTAAAACCAAAGGGCCCCGTGGCAGGGGGGGATTTTTTGTCCCAGCACTATAATTTGAACAATCTTGGTAGGGGTCCACTAGACGAAGCTTCATACCAAATATCAAAGTCCTGGGCCTTGTGGTTTCAGAGAAGAAGATTTTTAAAGATTTTCCCTATATAAGCCTATGTAAAACCAAAGGGCCCCGGGGCAGGGGCATTTTTGGCCCCAGCACTAAAATTGGAACAATCTTGGTAGGGGTCCACTAGATGAAGCTTCATACCAAATATCAAAGTCCTGGGCCTTGTGGTTTTAGAGAAGAAAATTTTTAAAGATTTTCCCTATATAAGCCTATGTAAAACCAAAGGGCCCCGTGGCGGGGGCATTTTTGGCCCCAGCACTATAATTTGAACAATCTTGGTAGGGGTCCACTAGATGAAGCTTCATACCAAATATATAAGACCTGGGCCTTGTGGTTTCAGAGAAGAAGATTTTTAAAAATTTTCCCTATATAAGCCAATGTAAAAGCAAAGGGCCCCGTGGCGGGGGCATTTTTGTCCCAGCACTAAAATTTGAACAATCTTGGTAGGGGTCCACTAGATGAAGCTTCATACCAAATATCAAAGTCCTGGGCCTTGTGGTTTCAGAAAAGAAAATTTTTAAAGATTTTCCCTATATAAGCCCATGTAAAACCAAAGGGCCCCGTGGCGGGGGCATTTTTTGTCCCAGCACTAAAATTTGAACAATCTTGGTAGGGGTCCACTAGATGAAGCTTCATACCAAATATCAAAGACCTGGGCCTTGTGGTTTCAGAGAAGAAGATTTTTTAAGATTTTCCCTATATAAGCCTATGTAAAACCAAAGGGCCCCGGGGCGGGGGCATTTTTGGCCCCAGCACTGTAATTTGAACAATCTTGGTAGGGGTCAACTAGATGAAGCTTCATACCAAATATCAAAGACCTGGGCCTTGTGGTTTCAGAGAAGAAGATTTTTAAAGATTTTCCCTATATAAGCCAATGTAAAACCAAAGGGCCCCGTGGCGGGGGCATTTTTTGTCCCAGCACTATAATTTGAACAATCTTGGTAGGGGTCCACTAGATGAAGCTTCATACCAAATATCAAAGTCCTGGGCCTTGTGGTTTCAGAGTAGAAGATTTTTGAAGATTTTCCCTATATAAGCCTATGTAAAACCAAAGGGCCCTGGGGCGGGGGCATTTTTGGCCCCAGCACTATAATTTGAACAATCTTGGTAGGGGTCCACTAGATGAAGCTTCATACCAAATATCAAAGACCTGGGCCTTGTGGTTTCAGAGAAGAAGATTTTTAAAGATTTTCCCTATATAAGCCAATGTAAAACCAAAGGGCCCTGTGGCGGGGGCATTTTTCGTCCCAGCACTCAAATTTGAACAATCTTGGTAGGGGTCCACTAGATGAAGCTTCATACCAAATATCAAAGTCCTGGGCCTTGTGGTTTCAGAGAAGAAGATTTTTAAAGATTTTCCCTATATAAGCCTATGTAAAACCAAAGGGCCCCCGTGCGGGGGCATTTTTGGCCCCAGCACTATAATTTGAACAATCTTGGTAGGGGTCCACTAGATGAAGCTTCATACCAAATAACAAAGACCTGGGCCTTGTGGTTTCAGAGAAGAAGATTTTTTAAGTTTTTGGTGAAAAAAATCTGTTTTTGGCTCCTGTGACCTAGATGTGCAACGGACCGGAACCATTTGACCCATATTCAAACTTGACCGAGATATTGTCATGATGATCATTCTGAGCAAGTTTGATTAAGATTGGACCAAAATTGTGGCCCCTAGGGTGTTCACAAGGTTTTTATATGATTTGACCCGCTGACCTACTTTTTAACCCGATATGACCCATATTCGAACTGGACTGAAATATTGTCACAATGGTCATTCTGAGCAAGTTTCATGATAATTGGACCAAAACAGTGGCCTTCAGAGTGTTCACAAGGTTTTTCTATGATTTGACCTACTGACCTACTTTTTGACCGGACATGACCCATATTCGAACTTGACCAAGATATTGTCATGATGATCATTCTGAGCAAGTTTGATTATGATTGGACCAAAATTGTGGCCTCTAGGGTGTTCACAAGGTTTTTCTATGATTTGACCCGCTGACCTACTTTTTAAGCCGACATGATCCATATTCAAACTTCACTAAAATATTGTCACAATGATCATTCTGAGCAAGTTTGATGATGATTGGACCAAAACTGTGCCCTCTAGAGTGTTCACAAGGTTTTTCTATGATTTGACCTACTGACCTACTTTTTCACCCGACATGACCCATATTCGAACTTGACCGAGATATTGTCATGATGATCATTCTGAGCAAGTTTGATGATGATTGGACCAAAACTGTGGCCTCTAGTTTGTTCACAAGAAAAAGTTTACGCACGACGGACGACGGACGACGCACGACGACGCCGGACATCTTACGGTCACAAAAGCTCACCATGACCTTCGGTCAGGTGAGCTAAAAAAAAAATTCAACAATTTGTCATCTTCTGAATTAGCCCAGAGCATGGTAAAGGTTAAAATATTGGACTTGTCGTTATACTGAAATTAACACTTAACCCTTATCTTCCTGTTCACGACAACCCCTATCTTTGCAAACAGTGTAGATCCAGATCAGATGGCTTCAGAAGCCATCTGATCTGGATCTACACTGGCATTCAGTTTACAAATTTGTAGCAATAAATTACATCAAGTAATTTGATTGGTTGATAGACAGAAATGGGTGTGGCTTAAATGAATATTCAGCAAGATAAGGGTTAAAATGCCAAGAAAACCCACATTTGAAAATGTCATCTATTTATATTGTCTGCTGCGTCTTCTTGCAAATTTTTCAAACATAACTTTGCATACAGGCAAACAGTGTGAACCCAGATCAGACTGCCCCTAGAGCTGGAGTCTGATCTGGGTCCACACTGTTTGCAAGAATGACTTTTCAAGACGACAAACCAGACGACAATTGTCGTGATTGGCATTTTATGTGTTAACTTCCTTGGACAGTGACAATCACATGGACAAGAGCAGCTTAGGCTTGCAGTATTCTTAACATATTGACTCAAAAATGATGTTATCCCTGTTATCTTTTTATAGGCCCAGTCAAACTTCAATGACTCAAACACCTCTGGGACCATAAAACTTTGTTCGAGACAGGGGTAGTTCAAGCCACCGAGGGTTGATCTTAGAGCCAGCCCAGGAGGCATTATATGGACATCTTTTCAATTTTCTTCAAATTATTAAAATGTATGTTGTGTGTACTCATTAGAATTGCCTCATTGAGGCGATTCTAATGAGTAACCACAACATACATTTTCAAGTTCAAGATCCAGTAAGACAATTTATATCTGCTGAGTCATGGAATTTTTTTCCGGGGACTCAAAAAAGAGTTCGAAACACACATGGTAAATGAGCCATCGGTATTCGTTCCCTGTATGTACTACTTCCCCGCTCATCGGAGCTTGAAGAAATATATGGGTTGCATGATGCTTCCACGCAGAGCTGAAACTGACAGCATACAAGTACTGGTAAACTGCTTAGAGGATTTAAGCCTGCCCAGGCAAAACTGTGCATGCTTATAAATCCTATTGGTTCCTTTGGGTGACAGGGCTTGAGATGTCATTTCATCTCAATGGCGGGTAAAAGTCCCACAAAATTGGAAGCAATGTCTCCAAAATGACCTATACAGTGTTGACGGGGACGTTAAACCTCAAACAAACAAACTTGTAAGCTAACTTGTATAGCTTGATACAAAGATTATTAGCCTTGTCAATGAAAACCCACTGCTCCTCTGCAGGCAGGAGCAGATGGGATTTTGAAATATTTTTTTCTTATTTTTCTCGGAAAAAGGATTTGAAATTTTATGCAAATTGAGACAATTTGCATGAGACATCAAATCCTGTTTTCTGGGAAAATTAAGAAAAAAAAAAGTCAACAATTTTAGCCCAGAAAGTGGGTAAAGGTCAAATTTTGCAGACGTCATTTTCAAATATTTCTGTCACATTTTTTTTTCAGAGAAAATAACACTTGACATTATAATTATGTGACTCTCTGTAAAATATGACACAATAAAAAAAAAAATTGCTGTCTGCTCTAAAAATTTCTATGGTGCTTAAAGCGTTAATTTCAGACTGAATTCAAGGACAAGTGTATAATGTACCCTTTATTCAAGGATATGGATTACAACTAAATTTTTGGTAAACAAACTTTACAAAATCAAAACATGTTACTATTTTTAATTTTTCATTCTAAAATTACTTGTCATCATTTGAACAAGTCCGTGAAATGAACACTATGCTAAACCTCACTTTATATAGAGAAAACTGGGGAATGAGAGGGGTATACATAATTTTTGTTACTTATGCTCCAAGACATAGGTTGTGGGTACTCGTTAGAACCGCCTCAGTACAAATAAGAAAAATTTCAAGAAAGTACCATATTTCATCATCATCATCAACGGATTTTTGATTAACGTGCAGGTACAGGGGCAACGTCCACATAAGTGGGCCCCTTTCCAGGTAGCTGGCTTGCTGCACGCATGGCAGATCTTACACCAGATCTCCAGGTTTGTCTATCATGAGGATCGATAGCAGAGAGCTTCCATTCTCTGCAATCTCTTTCTGTTAGCTGCTTCCAGGTCATCTTGGGCCTTCCTGGCCCCAGCTTTCCACCTACCTGTATGTCACAGGCAGTCTTGACTCTTGACTGCACCGTTGGAGCATTCCACATGTCCATACCAGCGCAGCCTCCTCTCTTTCCGGATGAGGTCCAGGTCCTCAATGCCAAGACGCTCAAGTAACTCACTGGACCTGATGGTGACAGTGTCCTGTGGCTTGACATTGCAGATCTGTCGGATCATTGCCCTGTCATTCCGCTGTAGACGTTGGAGGTTTGGCTTTGTCAATGGCCATGTCACACTAGCATGGAGCATTGCGCTCCGCACACAAGAGCTATACACACGGCCACGTGTTTTGAACGAGAGGTGGCGGGAAGAGAGAATTGGTAGCAACTCCTTGAATTTCTTCCAGGCTGTTTTCACACGTGATGTAGTTGAAAGGTCGCAACCACCCGCTGCAGAGAGCATATCACCTAGGTAGCAAAAGGAAGCTACAACTTCCAGCTTGTCGGATCTGACTTGAACTTCCCTCTGTGGTCTGCCATCTAAGGGGCGCGCAGTTTCTTGGCACCGTGTACACCTGTAATCAGGGTCCTCTATCAGGCGTTTGAGCCCACTGCATTTCTTGTGCACCCAGAACTTGCAGCCATTACAAAAGATACTGTTGCTGCTCACTCCAGTGCGACATACAGCGCATGGGAGGAACTGGCCTGTACTCTGCAAGAGGTCCAGACCTGTACCACAGGTCATGATCTTTGTCTTTCCTGCATTCACTCTCAGCCCTTTCGCCTACATTGCGTCTTTCCAAGTTAAGAGCCTCCTGACACATTCCTCAAGGGATTCAGCTATGATGACAAGGTCATCAGCATACAGGTCCTCCCAGGGGACTCCAGAGCAGAACTCGCGTGACAAGGCTTCAAGCACAATGATGAAAAGCAAAGGGCTGAGAACCAAGCCTTGATGAACACCCACCTTCACCTCGAATTCTTCACTGTAACTATCCCCACATGGACACGGCTCCGAGCATTAGCATACATCCCTTGGACCAGTTGCACAATCCACTCGTCCACTCCAAGTTTTCTTAGTGCCCACCAGATGACTTTCCGAGGCACTCAGTCAAATGCCTTCTCCAGGTCTACAAAAGCCATGTAGAGTCTCCTGTTGGCCGCCAGATACTTTTCTTGCAGCTGCCGTACAACAAAAATTGCGTCTGTTGTGCCTCTTCCTGGGACGAAGCCAAACTGGGAATCGTCGATGGACACTTACTGCCTAATGAGGCCATCCACAATCCTCTCCAGGACTTTCATGACCTGTCAGCTTGAGACCACGATAGTTGCCCCGTTCCAGTGCATCACCCTTGCCCTTGTAGAGACAGACAATGAAACTCTGTTCCCATTCAGTGGGTACCTTTCCATCACGGATGATTGCAGCTGCAAGGTCGCGGATCATCGAGGCACCCGCATCACCTGCAACTCTTATCATCTCCACCACTATGCCAGAGGGGCCCGGTGCTTTGCCAGTCTTCATTTGAGAGATAGCCTTCTCAACCATATCAATAGTGATTGGGATGGGCGGACCTTCCACTGGTGGTTCATCAGACAGGTGGTCTGGGTCCCAGTCAAGCTCAACATTGAGTAGCCTTTTTTAATGTTCTAACCAGGCCCTCTGCTTTGAGTCTTCGCTCATTGACATCTCCCCTGCATCATTCTTTACTGGTTTGTCACCTACAACATCGGCATTCTCTCTTCTCATCTGGTTAGCAAGGTGGTATACTTCTGAGGACTTAGGGTCAATATTCTTGTAGATCTCCTTCTCAGCTTCTTGGTGAGCATGGTGCACTACACGTCTGGCTATGCATTTAGCCGCAAGATATGATGCACGGGTGCCTTTACCAGTCTTCCATGCCTTAAAGGCTTGCCGCTTGGCTGCAATGACCTTATTAACATCCTCATTCCACCACCAGGTTTCCCGACGCCAGCGGTGGGGCTGAGTTGTGCCACACACCTCTTCAGTTGTCTTGAGCAGACCTGTCTTGATGCCGTTCCATATATCCTCAGTGGTACCATCAGTTACACCTGCTGAAGCACTTACATGCTGGCTGAAAACCTCCTGGAAATGATTTCTTGTCTGAGATTCTTTCAGCTTCCAAACTTTTAGTCTGGGGGTGAACTTGCGCTTATGTTTTGGTGGCACAACAATCCTCATGTCACATACAAGTAGCTGATGTTGCAGGGCTACTTCCTCGCCAGGGGATCACTTTATTATGTGCCTAGTGTCCCATAAAATTGACATGGGAAAACTACATGCATGTAGCTATTGAAAATTCTAGAGCAGACAGCAATCTACTTTTTTCCTATTTTCCTTATGTATTCGGACAGACAGGGGTGAGCAAACATTGTAGACTCATCCTGCTATTCTTAGACAAAAGAATCTGGTAGTAAATGGTACTTGTTCAAATTTTAGAGCAAGTACGATAAGACAATTAGGTGTCCGAATACTTAGAGTAAATATGGTAGCCATTTTGGAGATGTGAAAAAATGCACTATGTCCCATGGGTGTGTTTGTAATGTGAAATAAGTGTCAACCAATATATTCCTAGTGTCCAATAAAATTGACATGAGAAAACTACATGCATGTAGCTATTGAAAATTCTAGAGCAGACAGCAATCTACTTTTTTCCTATTTCTCAGAGAAAATAAGGCTTGACATTCAAAGTAAATCATATACGGGGGCAGTAAGAAGTGCCAAACACATTTTCTATGAAAAATAAGAAAAACAAGAAAGATGCGCTTGAGAAACATGAAAATGTCCCCTGGGCTAAGGTCATTTTTTTTCTTTAAAGTAGGTCAAAGGTCAAGGTCTCAGATCAAATATTTCTGTATGAGTGGGAAGCCCTTCTCACAAGGAAACAACAAGCCAAACATGAAGGCTCTATCTCAAACGGTTCAAAAGTTATGACCAATGTTAAAGTTATCCAGGCAGAAACTATGTCCCCGCTATCGCTACCAGGATTATAAGTGTGTGTGTGAATTTGGGCTTAACGTCGCTTTCAACAATTTTTCAGTCATATCACGACAGTGTCTGGTTGTGACAGGGAGCTCAATGCTCACTTTTATAGTGCTGCCTCACTGAAGTATCATGTCCCAGACACATTACATGATACCACACCCAGTCACATTATCCTGACACTGGGTTGACCAGTCCTAGCTCTACCCCGTAAATCTGAGTGCCAAGCGAGGAGCAGCTAGTACCATTATTAACAACTTTGGTATGTCGCGGCCCGGGATCGAACCCGTGACCTCCCGTTCCCCAGAGCGGACACTCAACCAACTGAGCTATCGGGAGAGGGAAACCATGTAACCACAATTGAAAATTCTAGAGCAGACAACAATCTACTTTTTTCCAAACATATTTTCTATGAAAAATAAGAAAAACAAGAAACATGTGCTTGTGAAACATGAACATGTCCCCTTAGCTAACATCAATATTTTTCTTTAAAGTAGGTCAAAGGTCAAGGTCTCAGGTCAAATATTTTTGCATGAGTGGGAAGCCCTTGTCACAAGGAACCAACATGCCAAACATCAAACGGTTCAGAAGTTACAGCCAATGTTAAAGTTGTCCAGGCAAAAACTATGTACGGGATTTTAAGTGTGTAAATTGAAAATGCTGTCTGCTAGTTGCATTTGGTGCTTCAAGGATTAATCTTCTCAACCAAGAATAAGGGGATAACTTTCTTCAATTTTGTGGTCTAGGGAGATTAATCAAGGCAACGGAATGCAATCATCTGGGGAGGTTTTGTTTACATTTGAGTTTAACAGCCCAGTTTGGAGACACTCAACCAACTGAGCTATCGGGAGAGGGAAACCATGTAACCACAATTGAAAATTCCAGAGCAGACAGCAATCTACTTTTTTCTTATTTTTCGGAGAATAAGGCTTGACATTCCAAGCGAATCATCTACAAGGGCCGAATTCACACACACACACACACACACACACACACACACACACACACACACACACACACACACACACACACACACACACACACACACACACACACACACACACACACACATGGTTTCCCAATCTCCCTTTTATGGGACACTAGACATCTTTCTCCTGAAAGAGAGAAGGCTTCGCTGGTATGGACATGTGGAACGCTCCAACGGTGCAGTCAAGACTGCCTGTGACATACAGGTAGGTGGAAAGCGGGGGCCAGGAAGGCCCAAGATGACCTGGAAGCAGCTAACAGAAAGAGATTGCAGAGAATGGAAGCTCTCTGCCTTGAGATCTGGTGTAAGATCTGCCATGTGTGCAGCAAGCCAGCTACCTGGAAGGGGGCCCACTTATGTGGATGTTGCCCCTGTACCTGCATGTTAATCAAAAATCTGTTGATGATGATGATGATGAGTTTGGACCCCATTAATAGTGATTTAACCCATTTTGTAGGAAACCCCAAAACGGGTACCCTGGCAAACAGTGCAGGCCCAGATCAGATGCTGCAGAACACGGCGTATGATCAGGGCCTACACTATTTGCAAAAAATTCAGCTATTTTCGGAATAAATTTCAAAGATAACACAACCTGTCACCCCTAAATTTCGAAATGGACTCCTGCTATATTTAAGGAGGAGGATTCCATTTGGTACAAAAAGCATTGAAGAGGTTTTGGTATATATAAGGTCAGAAGATTACATACCATACAAAATGGGTTAAATTATAAAGGCTGTTATACTAAGTGCATCTCCTTTATTCAGACAATTAACCTATTAGTATTTTCAATTAAAATTTATTCAAGATAAAAACTTACAAAAGCCTTGAACTAATTTAGATATATGTGACATTTATAGTGTTGCCCGTAACCTTGAAATATTTATGTTATCCACTAAAATGCCAATCACGACTATTGTCGTCTGCTTTGCCGTCTGCCGGTTTACCTTAAAAGTAATTTTTTGTGCAAACAGTGTGGACCCAGATCAGACTGCTCCTCTAGGAGCAGTCTGATCTGGTCCAACACTGTTTGCCAATATGCAAAAGTAGTTTTAAAAAGTTTGCAAAAAATTTAGCAGACGACATAAGCAGACAACATTTTCAGATGTAGTTTTTCTCAGCATCTTAAGGGTTATTATGACATCAAGGTTTTTTTACTAGGACTGCAAGGCTGTAAAGTAGTCGCAACTAAGAAGGGCAGGGCAGGGTAGAGCAGCTGTCAACGTAATGTCAAATATTCCAAAGGCAGCTCCGCCCTGCCAATCTTAAGTGACAATATGTAACCCTTGCCCTGCTGAATAAATTGATTTTGCCAAACCCATTACTGAATATCAACCAATTAAATTACCTGATATAATTTATTCATTTTAACCCATATATTACAATGGAATATAACACCTAATGAGTTTAGCTTGGTCCAGTAAGTTTTACAAAAATGTACATACTTTAAGCAAACAGTATAGACTCAGATCAGACACAGAATTCTGTGTCTACACTGTTTGCCAATGTCCCAAAAAAGGGCTGCTAGGCATAACAGATTAACGCTCATATTTTTTGCCTTAAAAATCTAAGTAGCTTTTGCATTGCAGGTTAACTGTCCAGGCAGACAAGGCCTAAAGTGTTGACTGGGCAGTAAAATCCAAAATAAGCAAATCCAAAAAATCAATGACAAGCATATTTAACATAAAATTACAAAAGTATGAAATGTAATAATGACATACACCGACTGGAAGAGAGCAAACAAATGAGCAAAAACTAATAAATACCACCAAGATATGAACAACAGGCCTATAGGCGCTACATTCACTACAGCCCAAAAGGGTGAAATGGGCCCTGCCCCCTGGCAACCATGTTTTTTTTGTTCTCTTTTTAGCCCTTCTCTTGCTGAATATTCATTTTAGCCACACCCATCTCTGACTTTGAACCAATCATATTACTTGATGTAATTTATTCCTAAAAATTCATAAACTGAATGTCAAACAGTGTAGATCCTGATCAGAAGCCATCTAATGTGGATCTACACTGTTTCCAAAGATATGGGTTGTTGTGAACAGCATGATAAGAGTTAGAAGACAATGATGACTAAATAGAAGTCCAGCCCAGGATAATTACGACCAAATTATTTTTAAATCAACCAATGGTTTTGGATGCCGTGGCATAGGGTCAAGGTCCACCAAGGGTCATCATTTGAACAAACTTCAAACTTGGTAGGTCTGGGTTCCCAGTGCTGCATACCAAGGTCTTTCAGTTTTGTTTCATTTGAGGTTTAAAGTCCCTGTCAACACTGTAAAGGTCATTTTGGAGACGTTGCTTCCAATTTTGTGGGACTTTTACCCGACATTGAGATGAAATGACATCTCAAGCCCTGACGCCCAATGAAACCAATAGGGCTTATAAGCATGGACGGTCCGGCACTCGCACCACTTTGCCTGGGCAGGCTAGGTCTTTCAATTTCTGAGCTGAGGCAGTTACCACATAAACCATCTTGGTCATGTGACCCAATTATCCAATTGTATACTTTTTGTTTGCATGATTTGAGGTTTTACGTCCCCGTCAACACTGTATAGGTAATTTTGGAGACGTTGCTTCTAATTTTGTGGGACTTTTACCAGACATTGAGATGAAATGACATCTCAAAGCCCTGTCACCCAATGAAACCAATAGGGTTAATAAGCATGGCCAGTCCTACTCGCACCGCTTTGCCTGGGCAAGCTTAGATCCTAAAAGCGGTTTACCAGTACTTGTGTGCGGACAGTTTCAGCTCTTTAAGCCCCAATGGGCGGGGGTGAACCCCCCCATTGTATAATAATGGACTCTTCCATTGCTATATGTTGGACAAGTCCATTTGTCATATAAGGGGTGGGAGGCCTATTTTTTTTGTTTAATAATCTATTTTTGATGGAAAATTCTGTTAGCAGATAGTGCAGGCTCTGATCAGATGCCGCATTCTGCGGCGTCTGATCTGGGACTGCACTGTTTGCCAAGGTACTCCTTTAGGGTTTCCCACCTGTAATGGGTCATTAGCTAACATAGTTTTCTTCTTTGCTGCAGGGACCACACTTATAGGAAAGAATTTTCTCCCTAAAGGGAGCAAATTCTTTCCTGTAAGCATGGTCCCCATACATACAAATTATTTTCTCCTTGTTTCGCCAAGACTGTCTATTATATGAAGTTCCCTGGAGCCTTTGGCTAGAAAAAAATTACAAATTCTAGTCCAGAGCCATGAAAGATTGCCCATTGTCACAACTAAAACAAGACATAGTTATTAAACATAAAGTACCCTATTTACCCTAATTATTCAGACACCTCAGCTCCTTACAATACTTGTTTTAAAATTTCAACAAGTAGAATTTACTACTTGATGTTGTTTCTAAAAATAGCTGGATGAGTAGCAAATAGTGTAGGCCCAGTTTAGCGGCGTCTCCGCTGGGTTTACACTATTTGCTCGAGCCTATTTGTCTGAATACATAGGGTAAATATGGTATAAGGCCAACAACTGACTACAAAACCATAAAAAAAATGTTTTTAGTACATGAAACAAAAACAAAAAAAAAAAACGGTTTTTAGTACATGAATGTGGCATTTGATTTTTTTTATCACTTTTATCAAATACAAAAATTTTTTGGCAGGTAAAATATATGTGAACAGCTTCTGTAACGGACAAAAAGTACTACTTTTTTTTTCCATAAAAAATGTCACATTTTTTTTTGTTTTTGTTTTTTAATGCTCAGCATGTTGGGTACTTTTTTCAGCAGATAACATTTAAGACTATTTTTCTTAATTTTTCCAGAGTGAGTGAGTGAGTGTTTGAGTTTTACATCTCACCAACAACTAAGGTCATATGGAGACGGGACCGTAATGTTCTTTCAGCAGGTCCTTTTTCAGCAGATAATATTTTAGAATATTTTTCTTATTTTTCCCAGAGTGAGTGAGTGAGTGTTTGAGTTTTACGTCTCACCAACAACTAAGGTCATATGGAGAAGGGACCTCGGTATTTTTCCCAGAACACAGGATTTGACATTTCATGCAAATTGTCTCCTTTGAGACAATTTGCATGAAATGGCAAATCCCGTTTTCTGGGAAAAATAAGAAAAATATCAACTTGTCATCTGCAGAAAGTGCTAAAGGCATAAATCTTCCGTTCATATAACCCCTTTTATTCAAGGAACCCCAAAATGGGTCAATGACAAACAGTGCAGGTCCAGATCAAGGTCTGCACTATCTGCGAAAAGTTCAGTCATTCTCATCCTTATCCTGCTGTTCACGACAACCCCTATTTTTGCAAACAGTGTAGATCCAGATCAGATGGCTTGCAGCCATCTGATCGGGATCTACATTGTTTGTCAGGCAGTTCATAAATTGAATGAATACAGAATATCAAGTAATTTGATTGGTTGACAGTAAAATTGGTGTGGCTAAATTAATTTATTCAATTCTAAAATCAACTCCCCTAAATTCTGAAATGGACTCCACTATATATAAGTTGTAAGATTCCCATTACGAAAACACGCCTATACAAATACAGTGTAAACTTTATCGCCGAAAAAATGAAAATGTTAAGGTGAAAAATTGCGATATTTTTCTTATTGCTGCTCAAAATATAGATTGTGGGTACTCGTTAGAACCGCCTCATCGAGGCGGTTCTAAAGAGTACCCATAATCTATATTTTAGAGCAGACATAAGAAAAGAAAAATAACGTATACCCCTGTAAATCCCAGGTTTACTATATAAAAGTGGGGTTCAAGGGGGTAAAAATTATATAGGCATGTTTTCATGCTGCTTCATTACAAATGCACTCGCAAAAGCTACTCACATTTTTTTTTTTCAGCAAAGTTATTAGCATAAGTTTTAACGATGTGTTAGCTAATGACATCGTTATTTTTTAACTGGACCTGGACATATGTTAACATACAAATTTTGGTCAACTCAAAAATGATTTCGCCTTTTTTCACTGTAATTTATTAATTGATTATTCTTTATTACACAAGGTCAACCAATATTCAAAAATCATAAATCATGTTTTTAATTGCATCAATTAATTAAATTGTCTTTAATCAAGTAATTTCGTATTGGCCAATACAGCAGACCTCGGACCTGTAACTGGGCCAATACGAAATTATTTGATTAATAACATTATAGTAACAAAAGAAAATGAGTGAAATACGGACCTGGGCCCAGTTGTTCAAAGCATCATTAGCTTAATGAGCTCACTAGTAGCCAACTTGTCAACTGTTCTAGTAAGTAAAATATATAATACTCTGGTATTTTCGCTGAAAAAAAAGTGAGTAGCTTTTGCAGAACTCACATTTTTTTAGAAAAATTTAAGTGTATATGTCATAACACAGGTTGCCTATATAGCCAGTGGTTAAATCCGGCGACATATTGAGTGACAAATCACTAAGCAAAAAATCCTGACGGGAAGAGGCACCGTTTTATGACGTTTTGCAAAGTCATTAATCGTTTTCTTGATGCTAGATGGAGTAACGTCTCTTTCACGCATAAAGTAAGTCACAAAAACAGGTTAACTGCATGTGCTACAGTCAAATATGTTGGCGGGATTGGCAGAATGTTGAGAGAATATGAAAGAGTTGACTTTCAGTGTGTTAGAATCGAAATAGATCAGCTCTGTTGTGTGATCTGTTGAGTAATATATCACAGTTTGTTGGTCAGTTGAAAGTACATGTAGATAAATCACTCACACTACACGCTTGTGATTTGATCTACCATACAACAAACCTCCAAACAGCGATACAGTAAAACCTCCACTAATGGCCACCTCTGTTAAGCAGCCACCTCTCTTCAGCAGCCACAATAATTCCTCCCATAGCATTTTACTATAATATTTTACCTCTGCTAAGCAGCCACCTCTCTCCTCCAGCCAGCAGCCATCTTACTAAATACTCTAAATTCCCTATATTAAACAGCCAGAGTTAACTCAATAGCAAAAAATCAGATTTATCTTCTGGTGTATTTATTTATTTCAAAATTTATTTTTCCCATAATTACCCTTGTGATATCTGTATTATAAGCAAGTGAAAAGAAACATAATTTCAGATGAAACCACTCCATCATTTATTTTTTCTTTTAGTACATCCATCTTGAGGTGTCTTTGTTGAGCTGTCTTCAGTAATCACCATTTTATGTCTGTTGATAACAATCCATACATCATTTCAGACATTTCCCTCTGTTGAACAGCCACCTTCCTTAAACAGCCAGTTTTGGAGGTTTCTCAGGATGGCTGTTTAATGGAGGTTTCATTGTATATTACTCAACAAATCACTGCTAGAGCTGATCTATTTCTTAAACAATATTTTAACTGACGATGTCAATAGTTTTGAACAAATGGCCCCTGGAAGGTAAACCCCACAACAGTGTAATAAGACCTCAAATAAATATACATAATTCTATTTTCTATTTACAATTTATAGTTGAACATATGATTAATGAAACACAACATATACTATTATCACAGAACAGTTTCTATGGATTCAAAACATCATAATTATGGTATGTTTAATTTGGCATAGCTAAAAGCATGAAATGGATTTTTAACTATGTTTTATGGCCCTTTCCAGATCATATATGCAAAACCTGAAGGATCGGAAGAGAAACACAATACCTTCCGTTGTACATTTGGCTTACCACATACCAGTCTGGCATGAGCAAGGATAAAGCCTACAACAGTGGGATACCTCTTAACCCTTGTTCTGCTGAATATTTAAATATGCCACACCCACTACTGATGAACAACCAATCAGATTACTTGATGCAAATTATTGCAACAAATTCACAATCTGAATGACAAACAATGAAGATCCTGATCAGATGGCTTCTTCAGAAGCCATCTGATCTGGATCTTTACTGTTTGAAAGATAAGGCATATCCGGGCATATCCTGCAGGACAAGGGTTAATGCTTAATCCTTTTTGTACCAAATGGAATCTTCCTACTTATATAAAGCAAGAGTCAATTTCAAAATTTAGGAGTGTCAGGTTGTGTTTTCCAGTGTCTCATCTGGGCTTGCACTGTTTGCCAACTACCCGTTTTGGGGTTTCCGGTACAAAATGGGTTAAGAGATAGCGCTCTTAACCACTAGGTTACGGAGCATGCTAGTTGAATGAAATGAAATGGAATGGAATACAGCAGCAGCAAAATATTCCCTCCATTTCAAGGGCTTCTAATAAGGGAAATCAGTAGCCTTCCCCCTGAAGAAGATTCCTAGTCCAGCAATTCCACTTCATTTAATGTTTTAAACTATGCCTGCTTATACATGTACATGTAATGACACCCTTTCCCACTGCCCACTAACACCCATTTCTCATACTGTGATGCAAATACATATGGTACCTCAGCCAAAAATTTGAATTTAAAAGCAATGGGTGAGTCAACTCACTCAAGGTACATACATCCGCGCAGAGCTGAAACTGACTGGTAAACCGCTTAAGTCTAAGCCTGCCCAGGAAGACCCTAGCTGTTTCATTGGGCTGTAGGGTATCGGGTACAATGTGGGGTAAAAGTATCACATAATCAGAAGCAACGTCTCCAAAAATGACCTAAAAAGTGTTGACGGGGATGTAAAACCTAACCCAAACAAACAAATACACCTCAATGGCCAGCATCTAAAGCTCTAAATGGGGGTCAGTTACTACCTCTGAGAGTTTGATTAAGTGTAAACTGTCACTCAAAACTGAGTCATCAACACTCCCCACCACAGTAAGTCATAGAGGTTTCACTAACCCTTGTCCTGCTGAGTACATCAATTTTGTCATGCTCATTTTTGACTTACAATCAATAAGATTACTTATAAACTGTATTCATTCAAATTTGCAAACTAAATAACAAACAGTGCAGATTCTGATCCGAAGGCTTTGAATACATTATATAAATTAATTTAACTGGCTGATAGTCAGAAATGGGTGTGGCTAAACTAATTTATTCAGCATGACAAGGTTTAAGGCTCAGGAGAGAGTCACATACAGCTGGAATTCACAGATGCATGGTTTCAATACCATCAATAAGCCCTGTGCAACCAATCAACAATAAGCCCTGTGCAACCAATCAACAATAAGCCCCATGCAACCAATCAACAATAAGCCCTGTGCAACTACTGAAGGCTCTGACCATACAGACCAATCAGTTTATTTGGAGGTTTAATGTCCCCATCAACACTGTACAAGTCATTTTGGAGATGTTGCTTCCAATTTTGTGGGACTTTTACCCAACACTGAGATGAAATGACATCTCATGCCCTGTTGCCCAATAAAACCAACATGGACGGTCTAACTCGCACTGCTTTGCCTCCTCTAAGCAGTTTACCAGTACTCATTTGTTTGTTTTGTTTGATTTAAGGTTTAACATCACCGTCAACACTGTAAAGGTCATTTTTGAGACGTTGCTTCCAATTTTGTCCGACTCGCAATGCAATGCCTGGGTAGACTTAGCTCCTCTAAGTGGTTTACCAGTACTCGTGTGCGATCGGTTTCAGCTCTGCATGGAAGCATCATGCAGCCCATCTATTTCTTCAAGCCCCAATGGGTGGGGGCCATGGAAGCATCATGCAGCCCATCTATTACTTCAAGCCCCGGTGGACAGGGGCGGAACCAATCAGTCTTTGCTGTTTGTATGACCTACAGGCTATTGAAAGAGCTACATGCAAAGACTTCAGTCAATCTGGCTGGATGCACAGGCTGGTCTTAGCCTTCACTGATTGCATAGGTTTGTCTTGCACAGGCTCGAATGATAAATTTGTAAGTACAATGCCAGACACATATCGTAAAAATCCTGAAAATTCAGACACATTAAGGACTTCCTGTAATTCGCCTAAAATTTTGATAAATTTGTATCAGGATCCAGTAAGGAGTCCAAAAGGTGCAGATGGAATGGCAAACAATGTAGACCCTGATCAGACTGCTCCTACAGGAGCAGTCTGATCAGGGTCTGCACTGTTTGCTTTGGTCTATCTGTCCCAATACTTAGGATATCATTACCATACTTCAAAACTATTTGGCATGACAAACAGCATTTGGTATGTAAAATAGTTTTGGGAACATGTCATCAAGCAGTAAACAAGAACAGCTGAGTAGGCACCATACCTCAAAATGTTATGTCATCAAAAAAACTAATTTAGAATATTATGCCCTAACAGTTGGTCACTTTTTAATAAGCCTTTTATCATCAATACATTTTGGCCATAAAAGTGACAAACAGTGATGACCCTGATCAGACTGCTCCTAGCAGTCTGATCTGGGTCTACAATGTATGTACATTCCGGCTTATTTCTATCACTGTTTTGTTCCTGAATACATGCATGCCAAGGACAAAAACACGGAAACAAAAAGCAACAGCAAAATCATACAAAAAGGATGGAACAGTTTCCCTAGTTGGGGAAATGGATGAATCTTCCATGATGGGAGTAAATTCTTCCCTTTAAGAATATCTCCAAATCTTCATAGCATTGAGCTACCAGGAAGCAAGTTCCTAAGGTAGCAAACCACTATTCCAAGCCGTTGGTGAGACTTTGATGTGCAACAGACAAAATTTTTTGAACCGTAACAAATAGCACACATTGCAATCTTTCTCTTTTGTGTTATCTCTGCATTGTGACTTGCCACAGAATAATTTGAAGCTGATTTTTCAAAAGCTTGTACAGTGTACACTAGGGCTGACTATCGATGCCAATTTTGACTATCGTGATAGTATTGCTATCGTGGAAACTACTATCACGATACTATCACTATCGCAGCATACTATCACGATACTATCGTGATACTATCGGGTACTGTTATAAATGATTCATATATGTTAATATCACTCACATAAAAATGGCTAAGAGTGATAGAACGAGTTAGGAAAATTGCAATGGCCTAAAATTGTATGTTTATTGTGTGTTTCAATATCAGCATTCATTCCCTCGGGGCTATTCCAGAAAAACATCATGGGGAGATGGCTCTTTATATATCCCCACCACCTACAGAAGGACCCACCGCCTAAAAAATAGCTTGCTGCTTCCAGTATATATGCCTGTCAGTGATGGTTATCATAGCTTTAATACATATACACATACACCCTTGCAGTGTTTGAGATTTTCTGCTTGTGGAAACTGACATGCTGATCGAGTGATCTTTCTTCAATTGTTTGATGTTTGCCGCCTGTACTAAATTAATCTGTGGATTCAGTTCATTAGGTAACCCGATTAATCATTGCATAGTATTACGTAATCACAGCACGACATTTTAGCACCTCTTTAAGGGCGACATGAATCTAACAAACTGCATTAAAACTTGAATTTACATATTTTTTATTTGAAGTTAGCATCAAAAGCTAGACTATCAAAATAGAAGTAAAGCAATCAGGTCGGTGTTTTCATTTAGCAATATGCAGTGTTTTTGTTACCTGCGAGTCCTGCTTCAGGTACTCATAATACTCATTAGCTATCGTGTTTGTCGGACGCAAAAAGAGTCACATATACAACAAGTTAAACTGTATTATACCGTCGTTTATTATACATTTACCTATGTGAATGAGTCAGCACACAGCAAAAACAAACATTTCTTCATACAAAAGATCAGCTTGTGCATCTTGCAAATGTCTTCAAAATTGAACAGGGAAATGACTTTGTCCAAGAAGCCATACTACGGAAGGCTACACAAACAGCAAATATTTATATATGACTGCGCATGCTGATCTGAGCCTTCACATGTCGCACAGGTTTCATTGTCATGTTTTCAAAAAGTTGCATGCAACATACATGTGAGCAAATGATCATTGACGTTTTGTTATTGAAAAACGCGGGAAAATATCTGACTGCCTCAACAGCATGTGCAAAAATGACGGCGGGAAAATTCATCGCCGCGAGAAATCACCACACAGCAAAAAACCATGATACACATGTGCGACCAGCGAAGACTCAGATCATCATGCACATATGCAAAGGTTTATCAGTCTGTCTTGATTACAGCTGCATGGATATCCTAAGCAAAAATACTTGTGACATTACACAACAGTATAGGTATATTTTCAAAGTCTATCCAAGAAAAAAAAAAAATATCGAAACTATCGATAGTTGAATGAACTATCGGCGATAGTTATCGATAGTCCAAAGTACTATCGATGCATTGCTATCGAGGCAGTCCCTATCGCGATGCATCGAACTATCGATGCATCGTTACACCCCTAGTGTACACTGTACAGCCAATGTACTGGCTATGTAAACAAATACTACCCCACCCACTTCTGTTGCTAATTATTACCATTTTCTGCTGTTTTCACACTGCATTTGCAAGGATAATTGTCAGCATTCAGCTCTATTTTATATATCTACCAAAAATGAAAGGGGGCTAGAAATTGACCCCTGCCAGCAGTTTACATAGTTTAGCAATAACCAAATGAAGTCAACTCACTGTTTGAAACGGGAATTAAGCGTAACGATAAATACCCAATAGCAGTAGTTTCGTATTTCAGTTACATCCATTAGTATCCAGGTCATGTGACCATGAATTAATCACTGAATTCAAGATATTGCTTTCATAATTGCCAGTATTTACATCACAAAAACACACCTATATAATTTTGACCCCCTTGAACCCGACTTTATATAGTAAAACTGGGGTTTACAGGGGTAAACCTTATTTTTCTTATGTCTGCTCTAAAATATAGATTGTGGGTACTATTTTTCATCTTAAAATTTTTGTTTTTTTCTGGCGGAAAAGTTTACAATGTATTTGTATAGGCGTGTTTTCATAATGGACACTGAATTTGAGTCCCACCCATACTTATGAAGAAATTTCCCCATGTGCACAGGCTGGAAACTGTGTTTGCTACCTAAGCAATAATTCCCTCCATTTGAAAATATAGCATATTCTATCCATTGCATCCTGTGATCTTGATAAATTATAATTAACCCTTATCTTGCTGTTCACGACAACCCCTATCTATGCAAACAGTGTAGATCTAGATCAGATGGCTTCTGAAGATCTGATCAGGATTTACAATGCAAACAGTGTAGATCCAGATCAGATGGCTTCTGAAGAAGCCATCTGATCAGGATCTACACTGTTTGGAATTCAGTTTATGAATTTGTCGCAATAAATTACACCAAGTAATATGATTGGTTGATAGACCGAAATGGGTGTGGCTTAAATGAATATTCAGCAAGAGAAGGGTTAATCTGGGACAATATGCAAGAGGCATACTGCATCAACTCAACACCAAGGCAATTTTGATGGAATGTCAAGATTGATTCAATACTGAAAATCAATGTGATCTACTTAGAAAGATTTCTGGGTGATATTTTGATCTGAAAGATTCTACAACTTAAAACAATAGATATCAAAGCAAACATGCAAAGACCATCACAAAGATGTTGATTTCTTTAAAGGTTTTGCGTCTATGAAATTCGCAATTCCATAACTTGCATACTGATGGTTTCCAAGATGATGAAGTCTAGTTTCCCTCTAAGCACATAGATAAGCATATTTTAGTCATGGATTGTCAGTCTCATTTTCTATTTGTTGTAAAATCTCATTTTCAATGTCTAGATCATCAAGATCATGGTTGTCATTAACCATTTCGTAATCCTGAAGTTCTTTCTGTAAGTCTTTCTCCCACTGTGGAATGTTCTCCGCTTCAGCAGCTTCTGGAAATAGAAAAACTCAAGAAGCTGAGTACCAGTACAGTCATGACCTCTGACCCACAAAATTTAAATTTTAGATGTCAACACCCTTTTAGACTTGAATTTTAGGATCCTTCCAAGAAAGCTGCACTTAAACCTTAAAGTGCCAAAGAAATTTCTGAGCAGACAACCAATGTTTTTTTTTTTTTTTAATTATCTTTTCTGAGAAAATAAGGCTTCATTTTCATGTGAATAATCTGTCCAGCACGCTATTCACATGTAATGGCAAGTTTTATTTCTTTGATAAATTGGGAATAATATTTGAAACTGATGTCTGCAAATGTCATGAATAGCAGTTTTAAAGGTGCATTATTGAGCTACCGGGTCTCAAATTTTTTTTCTGGTTTTTATCTTCAATGCATACTCCTTTGTCATGTGTACACTTCTGGAGCCAATTACAGCTTCAGAACTTTGTGAAAACGATCGTTTTCATTTGTGTTTACCCTTCGCTCTGAACATGTGTTCTAAAATAAATATGTCACTTTCCACATTCATGACGACAGTATCGTCTCTGAGTGTCGTTACCTATGGCATGGTATTCAGCGTCATATTTTTCTCCAATTCAGGCATGGCCTAAGCAAAAAAGGCCAAAAATGAGCGTCCCATAACGTCATATATGGGGATTCTATTTTTGACACGAACTAAAAATAGATCTAACTAGTGTTCGAAACCTAGTTACGGAATCCCTCTCAAACTTGTTTACCTGTCATCATAATTGTTCGCATTTTTGCATAAATTGCATTCATTTGTATTGTTTTAAAGAAAAATACCGGCTATATGTATTTTATTTGTGGAAGCATTTTTCCCAGATAGCTCAATAATGCACCTTTAACTCTTATCATGCTGTTCACGACAACCCCTATCTTTGGAAACAGTGTAGATCCAGATCAGATGGCTTCTGAAGAAGCCATCTGATCAGGATCTACACTGTTTGACATACAGTTTATGGATTTGTAAGAATAAATTATATCAAGTAATCTGATTGGTTCAAAGTCACAAATGGGTGTGGCTTAATTGAATATTCAGCAGGAGAAGGGTTAGGGTTTACCCTTAACCTTTATCTTGCTGTTCACGACAACCCCAATCTTTGCAAACAGTGTGGATCCTGTTCAGATGGCTTCTGAAGAAGCCATCCGATCAGGATCTACACTGTTTGGCATTCAGTTTATGAGTTTGTAGAAATAAATTACGTCAAGTAATTTGATTGGTTGATAGACAGGAATGGGTGTGTCTTGAATGAATATTAAGCATGATAAGGGTTAATTAAAATACTGTCTCCGTGTGTCTTCTGCTGCAACTTCTTGCAAACTTTTCAAACATATTTTTGCATGCAGACAGTGCTGAACCTGAACTATAGGAGCAGTCTAATCAGGTTTCACACAGTCTGCAACATTGACTTTTCAAGTGTCACAAGCAGACAACAAAGCAGAGGATTTTTGTTTGATTTGAGGTTTAACCCTTATCTTGCTGAATATTCATTTAAGCCACACCCACTTCTGTCTCTCAACCAATCAAATTACTTTGATGTAATTTATTGCTACAAATTCATAAACTAAATGCCAAACAGTGTAGGTCCTGATCAGATGAAGCCATCTGATCTGGATCTACACTGTTTGCAAAGATAGGGGTTGTTGTGAACAGCAAGATAAGGGTTAACATCGCCATCAACACTATGTGTGTACTTTTACCCGACACTGAGATGAAATGACATCTCAAGCCCTGCCGCCCAATGAAACCGATTGGATTTATATGCATGGATGTTCTGACTTGCATCAATTTACCGGGCAGGCTTAGACCTTCTAAGTGATTTACCAGTACTTGTGTATAGTCGATTTCAGCTCTGCGTGGAAGCACCATGAAGCCAAATCTATTTCTCCAAGCCCAAATGAGCGGGGGCCGAAAAAGCAGACAACAATTGTTGTAATTGGCATCTGAAGGTTAAGATGAGCTGAATGGTGAAAGCCTCAAAGTGCCCAGAGTATAACCACATGCACAATTAAGGTTGTCATGTGACCTCAAACCTACAGGCATTAAAGACCAAAGGCTTGAAACCCTACTACTTCACAAAGGCCTGTGAAGACATTTTTAATGTCTGGTAAAAGTCCCACAAAATTGGAAGCAACATGTCCAAAATG
This sequence comes from Lucinisca nassula, assembly GCA_963580285.1. Lineage (NCBI taxonomy): Eukaryota > Metazoa > Mollusca > Bivalvia > Lucinida > Lucinidae > Lucinisca > Lucinisca nassula. The sequence goes on from OY757013.1 coordinate 74,266,889, forward strand.
ACCTAAATGGCATTGATGAGGAAGTCAACCCATTGCATGCGGGAAATCCCAAAAGTGGTACCTTGGCAAACAGTGCAGGCCCAGATCAGACGCCGCAGAATGCGGCGTCTGATCAGGGCCTGCACTATTAACAGAATTTTCCATCAAAAATGGAATAAGAACGAAACTAGAAATGCGTCCACAGGACACGGATGCCCCCGCCTAAAAATAAGTCTATGTTCGTATTCATCCATAGAAAGTTATTGACCGTGTTTAAGTTTTGGACCCTTTTTTCACATTTGACCTCTAAGTATGACCTTGACCTTGGAGGTAAGGACCTTGTTTTTGTGTGAGGCAGATTGTCTCATGATTGCCAACATTTCTGCCAAGTAATTTCAAAATCCATCCAGAGATAAGAAAGTTATTGACTGCGTTTAAGTTTCGGACCCTTTTATTGACATTTGACCTCTAAGTATATCCTTGACCTTGGAGGTACGGTTCTGGGTTTGCACGTGACACATCATCTCATGATGGTTTACATTTCTTCAAAGTAATTTCAAAATCCATCCAGAAATAAGTAAGTTATTGACTGCGTTTAAGTTTCGGACCCTTTTTTTGACATTTGACCTCTAAGTATGACCTTGACCTTGGAGGTACGGACCTGGGTTTCGGACGTGACAAATCGTCTCATGATGGTTAACATTTCTACAAAGTAATTTCAAAATCCATCAAGAAATAAGAAAGTTATTGACTGCATTTAAGTTTCGGACCCTCTTTTTGACCTTTAACCTCTAAGTATGACCTTGACCTTGGAGGTACGGACCTGGGTTTTGCATGTGACACGTCGTCTAATGCTGGTTAAGATTTCTGCGAGTAATTTTAAAATCCATCAAGAAATAAGGAAGTTATTGACTGTGTTTAAGTTTCGGATGCACGGACGAACGGACGCACAGACGGACAGGGGCAACGCTATATGCCCTTTCCACCATTCTTCGAATGGCGGGGGCATAAAAATAGGCCTACCACGCCTTATATGACAAATGGACTTGTCCAAAAATAGCAATGGCACACAATGGGTTATACCTCAATTCAAACAAACCATCAAGACATTTGAACCCATTTTATACTTAAATCCCAAAACGGAACATTGGAAATCATTGCAGACCCAGATCAGATGCTGCATTCTGTGGCTTCACATTTCGAAATTTAGGGGTGTCAGGTTGTGTTTTCTTCAAAACTGATAAGGAAAATGGCTGAACTTTTTGCAAACAGTGTAGGCCCTGATCAGACGCCACACTTTGCGGTGTCTGATCTGGGCCTACACTGTTTGCCAGAGAACCCGTTTTGGGGTTTCTGGTACTAAATGGGTTAACATGTCTGATTCAGCATGCAACTGAAACAAATATGTCCAAAGTTGAAATAAGGAGCTGCATCTGGACCTGACTGTGACTTTCTAGATTAGAATGACATGTCTAACTCTTGCTGTTAATGACAACCCCTATCTTTGGAAACAGTGTAGATCCAGATCAGATGGCTTCTGAAGAAGCCATCTGATCAGGATCTACACTGTTTGACATTAAGTTCATGGCTTTATAAGAATAAATGACATCAAGTAATCTGTTTGGTTCAAAGTCAGAGATGGGTGTGGCTAAAATGAATATTCAGCAAGAGAAGGGTTAAGCACACTGTGTGTCCTTTTTATGGCAAATAAGGTAGCAATATATTACATTTCAGAGTACCGTATTTACAGTATTTTGGAGAGACAGGCCTGAACAAACAGTTTAGACCCAGATGCTACACCATTTGCCACTTATCCAGCTGTTTTTAGACACAACATCCTGTTGTAAATTGAACTTGTTCAAGTCTAAGAACAAGTATAGTAAGAAGTTGAGGTGTCTGAATATTTAAGGTTATTACAGCAATGGACCTGAATGGAGACATCTCCAGCATACCCACCCAGCAAGAATGCAGCCTTCCTGTCTGATCTGCGAAGCACTGGCTTCAAAGGAGACATCATGATTAACAGAAATTTATTTTTTGAAAGTTGATACTTGTATCAAGTTTCTATGTCAACGCAATTCTATTTCCGGTACTGGACCCACCAACAGCGCTTCCACTTCTTCGAACATACACTTAAGAAAAATAGTCCTTAAGACCAAACATGACAGAACTGGAATGAGGATGGAACTTTGGAAAAGTTCTAAATACTTAACAAACTAATTATCTGTTCAAATAAATTGAAACAGAAAGAGGAGGTATGAAAAGAAAACAATACTCCAGGACTATTTTCCTATGCCCTGACCCATGATATTGATATAACTGGTTTGAGATTTTATTCTTTCTGAACAGGACTCTTCTAGTTTTAAATACATTCTTGTAGAAATGGATGTATAGTTAGTTCATTGACATGATGGCAAATGTAGGTTCTGGTTGAGCTCTGGTTGTTCAAAGGAGTAAGGACTGAGGACTGAGAACAAGTAGATACAGGAAAGTGGTTAACCCTTGACCTGCTGAATATTTATATATGCCACACCCACCACTGTTTATCAACCAATCAGATTTCTTGATGCAAATCATTGCAACAAATTCATATGCTGAATGACAAACAATGAAGATCCTGATCAGATGGCTTCTTCAGAAGCCATCTGATCTGGATCTACATTGTTTGAAAGATAAGACATATCCGGGCTCAGCAGGACCAGTGTACCCACCCAGCCAGAATGCAGCCTTTCATGTCTGATTTGTGAATCACTGGCTTCAAAGGAGATATCATTAAAAGAAATCTTCTTTTTTTTTTTTTCTAGCTCTGGTTATGCCAACTTGTTCAAAGGAGTGGAACCATTTCATCAATTTTGTTATAGGGCTGGCAATGAGATTTGGGTTTAATGGCTTATGTCAGGTTGACCTGGTAGGCATATACAAAAGCAGACAAACAATTACAGAGTCCATTCTTTCAGAAGAAACTATAACAAGAGCGCCGCATGCGGGTGCCAATGCTCGGCTGCAGTTTCTTTTAGAAAACAAAAATTCTAAGTCGAAAAAGGGGCATAACTGTGCCAAAATTATTTTGAGGGTTACCTCACCTATTGGTATGAGTTCCCCTTTTCATAATGAACAACTAGTCCCAGTTTCAAGCAAATATGTTCAGTAATGACAGAGATATTCCAAGTTTTTGCATGACGACGACGCAGATGACGCCAAAGCTATGACAATACCTCGTTGTTTTCTTCGAAAACATCCGGGCTAAAAACTGGCAAAAGGGAGAGTATGACCAATTACTGTAATGATCCTAAAGATTGGGACAGACAGACCTAAGCAAACACTGCAGACCAGTCTACACTGTTTGCCATTCTGTCAACACTTTTGGACACCTCACTGGATTGTAAAAATTTTAGGATAATAACAGCAAATCCAAAATGTCCGATTTCTTAGGATTTTTTATGAGGATTGTTAGCTCTGGGTTAATGGACTTCCATTAACACATAAAAATGTCTCGGAACAGACTGCACTAATCTGAGTCCTGGCTGTGTGCACACATCATCAGATGCATGTGTGCACACACCAGAATATACATGTGTACACTCACCAGAAGTTATATGGCCCTGGCAGTTTAACCCATTTAGTACCAGAAACCCCAAAACGGGTACCAGGGCAAACAGTGCAGGCCCAGATCAGACGCCACAGAATGTGGCGTCTGATCAGGGCCTACACAGTTTGCGAAAAGTTCAGCCATTTTCCAAATAAATTTTGAAGAAAACATAACCAGACACCCCTAAATTTTGAAATGGACTCCTAATATATATAAGGAGATTAATGCCATGGTATTAAAAACAAAGGAAGTAGATTTTATAGCCAACATAAAAAGTGCCAAGATCTAGATTGAACTTCAATTAACCCTTTTTGTACCAAATGGAATCTTCCACCTTATATATAGCAAGAGTCCTTTCCGAAATTCCGAGGTTTCAGGCTGTGTTTTCTTCAAAATTTATTCGAGAAATGGCTTAACTTTTAGCAAACAGTGTAGGCCCTGATCAGAAGCCGCATTTTGCGGCGTCTGATCTGGGCCTGCACTGTTTGCCAAGGTACCCCTTTAGGGGTTTCTGGTACTGAATGGGTTAATCCCACTTTATTAGTTACTGGAGTTTTTACAGGGCTTCTGCAAAATGACCAGCTTAACTTTATTGACTTAATTGCTACAAAAGCTGAGAAACAATGCATTCTAGGGATTCATGCCAGAGCTGTTCTTATCTGCTGTTTCTGTACTGCTGTTAACTCTTATCATGCTGTACATGACAACCCCTATCTTTGGAAACAGTGAAGATCCAGATCAGACGGCTTCTGAAGAAGCCATCTGATCAGGATCTACACTGTTTGGCATTTAGTTTATGAATTTGTAGTAATAAATTACATCCAGTGATTTGACAGGTTGATAGACAGAAATGGGTGTGGCTTAAATGAATATTCAGCAAGATAAGGGTTAACCTTTAGCACTCTCTTCAACCGAAGACAAACTGATGATATTTTTCCCCAGAAAACAGGATTTGGCATCTCATGCAAATTGTCTCCTATGGATGTGACAATGAAGTTTAAAAAGGGCCACAACTCCCAATTTTTATTGGTAGATTTTACCCAAGTCGAACTTGACTTGTAGTTTGTTTGAATATAAAATGGTATTGCATAATTTACTGCACTTTTTTCTGCTTTGGACCCAAATAATAGGGTTATAAAAAGCTTGTAGTGTACTGTAAAAATCCTAAAAATTCAGACACTTTCAGGACTTTCTGTAATTCTCCTAAAATTTTAACAAATTTGTTTCACAATCCAGCAAGGAGTCCAAAAATTGCAGATGGAATGGAGCTGTCAGATCTGGGTCGGAACTGTTTGCTTTCTGTTTCCCAATTCTGTGACTTTGGATCATTACAATATTTCTATTACTGACACTCTATTGCACTCCATTCCATACTGTAATCTCTTTATCTATAATCAAAGCACTGAGAGTATATGTGGGTTGAATGTGTCTGAGTGACTCAGACACAATTGACCCACCAGTACTATCTGTGCTTCAGAGTGTAAGTCAGAGTGTAGGCTGGAAAAAAAGTCCTGGACTGAGACTTAAACTGTTTTGTTTAACCCTTAACCCTTTTTGTACCAAATGGAATCTTCCTCCTTATATATAGCTGGAGTCCATTCCAAAATTAACCCTTATCTTGCTGATCACCACAACCCCTATCTTTGCAAACAGTGTAGATCCAGATCAGATGGCTTCTGAAGAAGCCATCTGATCAGGATCTTCACTGTTTGGCATTCAGTTTATGAATTTGTAGCAATAAATTACATCAAGTAATTTGATTGGTTGATAGACAGAAATGGGTGTGGCTTAAATGAATATTCAGGCAGATAAGGGTTAAGGGGTGTCAGGTTGTTTGTTTGATTTGAGGTTTAACATCCCCGTCAACACTGCAAAGGTCATTTTGGAGACGTTGCTTCCAATTTAGTGCGACTTTTACCTGACAATGACATCTCAAGCCCTGCCGCCCAATGAAACCAATAGGGTTTATAAGCATGGACGGGCCGACTCGCAGCGCTTTGCCTTGGCAGGCTTAGATCCTCTAAGCGGTTTACCAGTACTCGTGTGCGGGTCGGTTTCAGCTCTGCGTGGAAGCAGCATGCAGTGCATATATTTTCTCAAGCCCCTATGGGCGGGGGCTGCAGTACTCTCAGTGCTTCAGAGTGTAGGTCAGTGTAGGCTGGAAAAATAGTCCTGGACTGAGACTTAAACTGTTTTGTTTAACCCTTATATTCCAGTTTTTAAGCAAAAAGTGTAGACTCTGCTCAGACGCCACATTCTGCCTCTGATCAGGGTCTAGTCCAACCAGGTTCTTTAACCCTTCTCTTGCTGAATATTCAGTTTAGCCACACTCATTTCTGACTTTGAACCAATCAGATTACTTGATGTAATTTATGCCTACAAATTCATAAACTGAATGTCAAACAGTGTAGATCCTGATCAGATGGCTTCTTCAGAAGCCATCTGATCTGCATCTACACTGTTTGCAAAGACAGGGTTTGTCGTGAACAGTAGGATAAGGGTTAAATATTCTTCCTATGCATTGATAAGAATAGCACATCTATTTTCTATAAATACATGTATAAACCATTACCTGGTTTTTTCACCCGCCCGCGCCCATTGGGGATTGAAGAAATAAATAGCCTGCATGATGCTTCCACGCAGAGCTGAAACCGTCCACACACTAGTACTGGTAAACCGCTTAGAGGATCTAAGCCTGTCCAGGCACCGCGGTGCGAGGTGGACCGTCCATGCTTATAAACCCTATTGGTTTCATTGGGCGACAGGGCTTGAGAAGTCATTTCATCTCATTGTGGGGTAAAAGTCCCACAAAATTGGAAACAACGTCTCCAAAATGACCTATACTGTGTTGACAGGGACGTTAAACCTCAAATCAAACAAACAAAATCTGTTTTTTTCAACAATGGTAATCACATGTACTTCAGCACTGAAAAGCTTAATGCAATTTATAACGTTGATAAACAATAAACCCAAAAAGCAATATAATTTCTATCTTTATAATTTCTATCTTAATCCTTGTGCTGCTGAGCCCGGATATGTCATCTTTTAAACAATGAAGATCCAGATCAGATGGCCATCTGATCATGATCTTTATTGTTTGTCATTCAGTTTATGAATTTGTCACAATAATTTGCATAGTGGAAGTAATCGGATAGATTGACAATCAGTAGTGGGTGTGGCATATTTAAATATTGAGCAGGACAAGGGTTAACCCATATAATTTATGTCAGTGCATCAGCACCAGTACCAACAAAGAGGGATACCACTAGACTATAGTTGACATAGATTTTGGAAATTATTAGGAAGTATATCTTTATCTGTATGAAAAAACATGCAAATAATGGATCAATCAATGTTTACCTATTCTAAACCATTGCAGGTGGGACCTTGGCAAACAGTTGTGTCTGATCAGGGCCTGCACTATTTCCAAACAGAATTTTCCATCAAACATAGAATAAAAATGAAACAAGAAGGCCCTGATTCGCTCACCTGTATGTCACTGTCTCTAGTACATTCTATTTTTAGCTCTGGTGGCCATCTTGTTTGTCAGAGCAGACAGATCTTAGCTATTTCGGTATGGTGTCACCTAGGCAACATTCCTGTGAAGTTTGAATCAAATTGACCCAAGGGTTTAGGAGGAGTTCGGGTTTGAAGCAAATTTACAATGTTTTTCTACGGGATGGTTTTAGCTATTTTGCTAGAGGGTCATCTAAGCAACATTCCTATGAAGTTTGAATGAAATTGGCCCAAGGGTACAGGAGTTGTCGTTTGAATGTTTTTTCTATTTTTAACTCTGGTGGCCATCTTGCTCATCAGAGCGGAATGATTTTAGCTATTTTTGTAGGGAGTCACCTAGGCAACTTTCATGTGAAGTATGAATCAAATTAGCCCTAAGGTTTAGGAGAATTTGGCGTTTGAAGCAAATTACAATGTTTTTCTATTTTTAGCTCTGGCAGCCATTCTGTTCATCAGTGCTGAATTGTTTTAGCTATTTTGGTAGAGGGCCATCTGAGAAACATTCCAATGAAGTTTAAATGAAATTGGTCCAAGGGTACAGGAGGAGTTGTTCTTTGGAGATTTTTTCTACTTTTAGCTCTGGCAGCCATCTTGTTTGTCAGAGTGGAACAATTTTAGCTATTTTGGTAGGGAGTCACCTACATAGCATTCCTGTGAAGTTTGAATCAAACTGGCACAAGGGTTTTGGAGAGTTCGCGTTTGACGCAAATTTACGATGTTTTTCTATTTTTAGCTATGGCGGCCATTTTGCTCAACAGAGCGGGATAGTTTGAGCTATTTTGGTAGAGGTTCATCTAAGCAACGTTCCTATGAAGATTGAATGAAATTGGCCCAACCTGGGTACAGGAGGAGTTGTCGTTTGAAGATTTTTTCTATTTTTAGCTCTGGCAGCCATCTTGTTCATCAGAGCAGAACGATTTTAGCTATTTTGGTAGGGATAAACATTGATTGGTGCACTATTCTATTAAAGTAAAAATCCGGACACCATGAGGACTTGCTGAAATTCTCCTAAAATTTTAACAAATTTGTTTCACAATCCAGCAAGGAGTCCAAAATGTGCAGACAGAATGGCAAACAGTGTAGACCCCGATCAGACTCAGGAGCAGTCTGATCTCGGTCTGCAATGTTCACTTAGGGCTGTCTGTCCCAATACTTAGGATTATTACGGTATTCGATTAGTAGAAGTTTGTTAAATCTACAGTTTCTTTGCAACTAAATAGTATCCTCTTTATAACATGGTGAACACTTTTTATACCAGATAGATCGATTGTGATTGATTGGTGTTTTATGGTTCATCAGTACAAATTGGGTAATACTGCGCCGAAAAAAAGTGGATTGAGAAAGGTGTGGATGGAGACAAGGAAAGGGAAAATAATGATTCTAATTCTATCTATTATCATACCAAATATGAACCCAATCCATTATATGGTTTTGAAAATATGGGATCTTAAAAACTTTAACATTAAGAATTTCTAAGTTTGTGACCTTCACCTTAAGGTCATAGGCATTGGTGTGGGTATTGCTGACTAAAAATTAGAACCTGTTATCTATCATCATACCAAATATGAACCAAATCCATCGCACGGTTAGGAAAGTATAAGCTCTTAATACTTTAACATTAAAAATTTCCAAGTCTCACTCTGTGACCTCGACCTTGAAGTCATAGACGAGGGTATTGCTGAAAAAAAGTTTGCACCTGGCTCTATCATCATACCAAATATGAACCAAATCCATCATATGGTTTGGAAAATATGAGAGCTGTTAAATTTTAACATTAAAAATTTCTAAGTTTGTGACCTTTACCTTGAGGTCATGGGCATGGGTATTGCTGAACAAACTTTTTTACCTATATATAAATTGTCATACCAAATATGAACCAAATCCATCATAATTATGATTTGGAAAATCTGAGGTTCTAGCAGGTAAAAATTACTTAACTTGAGCTTAACAGGATCATTCACGTACACATGTATGGAAGGACGCATACACAAACAGGAAACCCAGTAACTATATTCGCCAGGCATCATGCCAATGGCGGGGGCATAAAAACCAGTTTTTGTTTATGATTATCTTTACATTTTTGTGTAGATATCATGATCATGCATTTGTTTCGGCATGGATTTTCTGTTGGACAACAGCAATGATGTTGTAGATTGTTGTGCAACATAGGCAGCAGTGGTGGTGTTATGTTACCTCATTTGCATTCTTGTTCTTTTCTACATATTCTGTTTTCTATTTAGTTGCAAGGAAACTTTACACTACGGAATTATATGAGATGTGATCCCAACCCACTGAGTTACATACCTATTTTTTAGCTGCAGTCTGCTTTTGTTCTTTTTGCATTGCAGTATACTCAGCAATTAGTTCATTTTCCCATTCCTCATCCTCATCTACAGATGTATCAGACAGGAGAAAAAACTTTTAAAGGGAACCAATACACCTGGCATATTTTCTGCAGAATATTTCACAAGGGAGGCAACTTCAACGAATTTCTTTCGGCTTTTCTGTAACCTAAGTCTCTCTGAACATGGGGTCAACTCTTCAAGGAAAGAATTTGCTCCTTGCAGGAGCAAATTCTTTCCTTTAAGAGTTGACCCCTATTGAATGGGAAGGCAAATAATTTTTGATTACTTTTTAATGAGTTGCCTCCCCCTGAATGTGTATCCATTCCTCTTAGTGTGGCATAGTTATGCTGTGTTTAGCTATCAAAATACTTTTCCAGTTTCTTTGCTACAGTGGCAGAACAAGATGGTGTTCCTCAAGGATATGTTATAAGTACCATATTATTTATTCAAAATAGCCATACTATCATTTTTGAACAAAGAAAATCAAATCAAATTGACTTTCACTCACTTTAACAGAGAAATACTGTCTAAACATGCAAGCACCAGTTTTCTGGGTAACACAGTTCAGGAATAAAATATTTTGGCTCCTCCAACTGAGTAGCATAAAACTGAACGGGAGTCAATTTTTTATCTTTTTTGCCACACATTTTGCTGATATTTTTTTTAATTTGATCAACGCATCCATAGAGAAAGATGTGGAGAAGAAGCTCTACAAACTTCTCAAAAAGGTTTTATGTCCCTAAGTTATCTGAGAAAAATTGTTCAAAAGGAAGTCCTTAAAAACATCATATACATGTACTTTTAAAGTTGTACAACAACACAAAAAGCATGTGCATGCAGTCACCATCCCTGATACTTTTGAATGTGTGTTAAATGCCAAAATACTATGTTACAGGAAGTGATTCTACTGTGTTTTCATGCAACTCTGAACAGAAGTTTGGTCAACATTTTCATGGAGAATTTCTGATAGTCTGGCCCAAATCTATAACAAAATTCCATGTGCTGCAAGAGTCAGACAGAAAAATGCTTTCATGCAAAAGTTCTGTTAAAGTCTGTCCATTTTCATTGTGGAATATGTTATCAAAGTCCACATACTGGGGCCAGTTGTTCAAAACTTACGACGTCATTAGTTAACGTATCGTTAAAACTTTGATCATTACATATGGCAAATATGCTGAAAATTTTGCTGACAAAAATGTGAGCAGTTTTTGCTGACGCAAAAGCGACTCACATTTTTCCAGCAAAAATACCAAAATTTACGATATTGTACTTGCTAGAAGAGTTAACAATATGACCACTATACAGCTTGTTAAGCTAATGATGCTTTTAACAACTGGCTCTCTGGTAGTCAGACAGGACTTGATGCTTTCTGTTACTGTCCACTAGGACTCCATGTGGAATCCTATCAGAATTTTCGTATAGGGTACAACAGTTTACTATTCTCCTTCTGTAGTGTGTAAAAAATCAAAGATTATTATGCACAATTGGAGCATTTCAAGAAACTTTTCAAAATCCACTGCATTACATCATTCTTTGTGTACAAATGAATACTGAAGAAACAGACAATTATAATGAATATTAGGACCCAACCAGAATATAAAATTTTCTCAAATGTTTGTAAAGTTTGAGCTTTACAAGTAAAGATTAGTCTAGGTTTCAATAGCATTTTCATAAGGAACTCTTCAGCTTTCAATGCTGACACTGTATATGTCACGTACATGTAAGACTTAAATGTCAAGAAAAGATTAGATCTGAAGCCTCATGAGTTCAGACGAATGAAAACTGATATAGCAGCGTAAATTAGAAAACTGATACGATCATGAAAACTTCTAAAATATTTTGACATCTTATTCTTTAATTTTCACAGTACATTGTATTATATGTCGCTCCACATGAGAAGTATGGAGTCCTCATCATTCCTAAAAACGGGAATAGATGCAGAAGAATAGACACACCAAATCATTTTCATCTTGTCGTTTGTTTTTATGTTTTCTTTATCAGACTACTTTTCAGACAGGGCTACGAGTACATGGAAGCATTCGGAGTCCTGGTTCCAGTTGTTCAAAACTAACGACATCGTTAGTTAACGTAGTGTTAAAACTTTGATCATTAAATATGGCAAATATGCTGAAATTTTTGCTGAAAAAATGTGAGCCGCTTTTGCAGACGCAAAAGCTGCTCACATTTTTTCAGCAAAAATACCAAAATTTACGATATTATACTTGCTAGAAGAGTAAACAATATGACCACTAACGAGCTCGTTAAGCTAACGATGCTTTGAACAACTGGCCCCTGTTGTCCAAAACTAACTATAAGAAGTTAGTCAACATATCTTTAAAGTTTTATTGATTAATGATGAAAAATATGCTAATATTTTTGCTGAAAAAAAAGTGAGATGCATTTGCAAATCTAATTTATTTTTTTAGCGAAAATACCGGAGTATGATGCAACACACTTGCTAGAACAATTAACTTTTAAAATGCCAATTATAACAATTGCCATCTGCTTTGTTGTCTGTCTGGCCACCGCCCAGTGGGCTTGAAGAAATAGATGGGCTGCATGATGCTTCCCCGAAGAGCTGAAACTGACCGCACACGAGTACTGGTAAACCGCTTAGAGGATCTTAGCCTGCCCAGGGAAAGCGGTGGGTGTCAGACCCTCCATGCTTATAAACCCCATTGGTTTCATTGGGCGACAGGGCTTGAGATGTCATTTCATCTCAATGTCGGGTAAAAGTCCCACAAAATTGGAAGCAACGTCTCCAAAATGACCTATACAATGTTGACGGGGATGTTAAACCTCAAATCAAACAATCCCTAATGGATAGGTCTTAACAAAGTACATAAAAGAGATTAAATGACAGATTCTAGACAATGATAGTACCTATTCCATGCCATAAAACTGAAGAAGAAATTACAGAATTGCTATATATCTGATTTTAGACAAAGATACTGGAGACTCCAAGCCATGAATAATGGAAAATCACCTAATAAAGCTAAACAAATGGCTCCTTTTTCACTTGTGAAAAATGAGGTGATCATGCAAGACTATAATCATGTCCATTAATGGGAGGGAGTAAGTCTGATCCTAATGATAAGTGTCTTGTTATCTAAATGAGCTGACATCTTTGGACATCATTATGGGGATTAGTGATTTAGGTAAACAGAGTTTCCAAAATATTTCTGAAAAGTCACTAATGGAGACATGACATTGCACTAGTATATATGTTCAGCGCAAAGTAAGAATCAGTACAATTCTAGAATTGTCCTGCGCAAAGTAGGAATTCCTACTTTGTTGCGCAATTCTAGAATTGTACCGGTACAATTCTAGAATTGCGCAAGGGATTCGAATGTTATATGAAACAGGTAAATCTCTCTGCGCAAAGTGGGAATCTTTTGGACAAAGTGAGAACCGAATGTTTCATTCGTATGGACAATGTGTGTGAATTCGGGTTTAACGTGGCTTTCAACAATTTTTCAGTCATATCACAACGGTGTCTGGTTGCGACAGGGAGCTCAATGCTCACTTTTATAGTGCTGCCTCACTGAAGTATCATGTCCCAGACACATTACATGATACCACACCCAGTCACATAATCGTGACACTGGATCGACCAGTCCTAGCTCTACCCCGTAAATCTGAGTGCCAAGCCAGGAGCAGCTAGTACCATTTTTAACGACTTTGGTATGTCGCAGCCCGGGATCGAACCGAGACCTCCTGTTCCCCGGAGCGGACACTCTACCAACTGAGCTATCGGGGCCGGTCGTATGGACAAAGTGGGAGTATTTGGGACAAAGTGAGAATCGAATTTTCATCTGTGGGAATTTCATTTGTCATCTGTATAGTCTGGGTAACATTACTTTGATGGTTTTGTGAGTAGAAAATTATTTGCTATTGTAGGAGCTGAATGTTCTGTATCTCGGGGTACTTATCATTCTTACACAGTATACAGTAATGCGCCTAAAATGTGGGAAACCTTGATCTTTTCCTTTCCTTTTCCAGACATTGATGTTTCGCGCATAAAGGTCTTAGTGCACGCTGTATGATAAACACTGTACACCCTGATCAGAATACATGCTCATCTGAGTGTACACTGTTTGCTCACGTACTTGGTTGCCCCAGATTTTAGAATCATTACGATTTATAAGATGATGTGTTTGTATTTTGTGGTTCCTTTCTGAGTCTGAGGTCATCCACAAGAACAGCAGAGACTCGCTGATATAATGTACATTTTAATTTCATATGTGCTTTAATATGTTCGTTCATCATGTGCTCACAGTTTTGTTTTATCACCATAATAAAAGTAAATTGAGCATGTCTGTTTTTTTTATACAACCCACTGCCGTAACAACTACTTTCAACTTGACTGAAATGTGTTTGCTTTACCGATATCTTGCTGTCGTAAGTAAACAAAACTGATTTTACTGATGAAGTTGGAAAATTTCATAAGAAACAGCAGTAAAAATAAAAAATAAGAATGATAACGGCTAAAATTAAATGCATTTCAAAACAAATTCAAGTGTACCCAGCCATCAAGAAATCATTACCAACACTGGACAAGTGAGCATCTGGCTATGATATCAGCGGCGTCACTCATAAAATGTACTTAGCGTATATCCGTAAGTTGGTCACATAAATGCACATGCGCAAAGTCCCTCTTAGGTCAGATATTTGATTCTTTGTCTGAACCTTCCTCTAGACCCATATATTCTTCATGCATACAGCGAAGGATCTAAGGACTTTTTATCCGTGATGCCGCTCATATTCTTTTAAGAAAATTAAAATGGAATGTCCATTAGATAGAAGCGAAGTTTGGACTAGATTTATGGAGTGATTTTACCACCAGGGATCAGTTTCCACATGAATGTGATAAAATCCTATCATAATATTTTACTATTCTGACTTTGTCCCGATTCCCACTTTCCAAAGAGGCAATTCCGATACTGTAATTGCGCAAGGTAGGAATTCTCACTTTGTCCCGATTCCCACTTTGCGCAGAGACAATTCCGGAATTGTATTGCGCAAGGTAGGAATTCTCACTTTGCGCAACAAAGTGAGAATTCTTACTTTGCGCAGGACAATTCTAGAATTGTACCGATTCTTACTTTGCGCAGAACATATATATATATCTGGTTCCATGCAAATGGGATTTTAACCCTTAAAATGCCGTGAAAAACTATATCTGAAAATAACGTCTGCTTATGTCGTCTGCTGAATCTTCTTGCAAACTTTATAAAAATATTTTTGCATACAGGCAAACAGTGTGGGTCCAGATCAGACTGCTCCACACTGTTTGCAAGAATGCGGCAGTTGACAAAGCAGACAACAACTAGAATTTGTTTTTCTACAAAAACACAGATGTCTCCCCCGTTTTTGACTGCTAAGTATAACCTTGACATTGGAGGTATTGAGCTGGGTCTTGTGTGCAACAGTTCATCTAATGAAGATGAACATTTCTGCACAGTAACTTTAAAAATGTTCATAGAAAAATAAAAAAGTTATTGGCTGTAAACAAAAAAAGCACTTTTTTACCTTTGACCTCTAAGTATGGCCTTGACCTTTGCGGTACAACACATCGTCTCATGATGGTTAACATTTCTGCCAAGTAATTTCATAATCCATCAAAGAATAAGGAAGTTATTGACTGTCCTTTTTTTACCTTTGATCTCTAGGTATGACCTTGACATTGGAGGTAATGCTAACAAATAAATCAAAGGACAATAACTTTTGAAAGGGGCATAATGCGGATGAGAAAAAAATATGTGTCAGCTAATTTTCCATAGCGAATCCATATATGAAATTTCAAAACCCTAGCTTACACGGTTCTTAAGTTAATCTCGATGAAAAAAAAATACGTGTCAGCTTATTTTCCATCAGGGACGCATATACGAAATTTCAAAACCATATCATACATGGTTCTAAAGTTATGGAATGCATCACTTTTAGCATACATTACAATAGACACAAATTACCAAAATGACAAAGGGCCATAACTCAAATTTTGTCAAAAGTTAATCAGGTCATCTACTCATCACCACCAATCTTTTCATCAACTTTCAAGACTCTAGCTATAATAGTTTTTGAGATCTCTTGCTGACAAGATTTTATTAAAAAAACTTCAAAAGGCAATAACTCTTGAAGAGGCATAATCCGGATGAGAAAAAAAATACGCATCAGCTTATTTTCCATCAGGAATGCATATATGAAATTTCAAAACAATAGCATATACAGTTCTAAAGTAATGCTATGCATCACTTTTAGCATACATTGGGCACAAATTACCAAAATGACAAAGGGCCATAACTCACAAAGTATTTTTCGGAATTTTGTCAAAAGTTAAGCAGGTCATCTACTCATCAACACCAATCTACGTGTATTCACCAACATTCAAGGCTGTAGCTATAATAGTTTTTGAGATATTTTGCAGACAAGATTTTATTCAAAAAAACTTTAAAGGGCAATAACTCTTAAAAGGGGCATAATCCGGATGAGAAAAAAATGCTTGTCAGCTAATTTTCCATCAGAAATGCATATTTGAAATTTCAAAACCATAGCATACACGGTTCTAAAGTTATGCTATGCATCACTTTTAGCATATATTACAATGGACACAAATTACCAAAATGACAAAGGGCCATAACTCACAAAGAGTTTTTCGGAATTTTGTCAAAAGTTAAACAGTCCATCCACTCATCACCACCAATATGTTCACCAACTTTCAAGGCTCTAGCTCCAATAGTTTTTGAGATATCTTGCTGACAAGATTTTATTTAAAATTCAAAGGGAAATAACTCTTAAAAGGGGCATAATCCGGATGAGAAAAAAAATACGTGTCAGCTTATTTTCCATTAGGAATGCATATATGAAATTTCAAAACCATAGCATACACAGTTCTAAAGTTATGCTATGCATCATTTTTAGCAGTCATTACAATGGGCACAAATTACCAAAATGACAAAGGGCCATAACTTGCAAAGTATTTTTCGGAATTTTGTAAAAAGTTAATCAGTTCATATACTCATCACCACCAATATACTCAACAACTTTCAAGGCTCTAGATTCAAAAGTGTTTGAGATATTTTGCTGACAAGATTTTATTAAAAAAATTTCAAAGGGCAATAACTCTTGATAGGGGCATAATCCTGACGAGGAAAAAAATACTCGTTAGCTAATTTTCCATGAGGAATCAATAGATGAAATTTCAAAACACTAGCATACACGGTTCTAAAGTTATGCTATGCGTCACTTTTAGCATACATTACAATGGGCACAAATTACCAAAATGACAAAGGGCCATAACTCACAAAGTATTTTTCATAATTTTAGTTCATCTACTCATCACCACCAATATATTCACCAACTTTCAAGGCTCTAGCTCCAATAGTTTTTGGGATATCTTGCTGACAAGATTTTATTTAAAAAATTTCAAAGGGCAATAACTCTTGAAAGGGGCATAATCCTGACGAGAAAAAAAATATGAATCAGCTTCTATCCCATCAGAAATGCATATATGAAATTTCAAAACTATAGCATACACGATTCTAAAGTTATGCTATGCATCACTTTTAGCATATATTACAATGGGCACAAATTACCAAAATGACATAGGGCCATAACTCACAAAGTATTTTTCGGAATTTTGTCATAAGTTTATCAGTTCATCTACTCAACTCCAACAATCAATTCACCAACTTTCAAGGCTCTAGCTCCAATAGTTTTTGGGATATCTTGCTGACAAGATTTATTAAAAAAAAAATTCAAAGGGCAATTACTCTTGAAAGGGGCATAATCTGGACGAGAAAAAAAATATGTGTCTGCTAATTTTCCATGAGGAATCCATATATGAAATTTCAAAACCCTAGCATACATGATTCTAAAGTTATGCTATGCATCACTTTTAGCATACATTACAATGGGCACAAATTACCAATATGACAAAGGGCCATAACTCACAAAGTTCTTTTCGGAATTTTGTCATAAGTTAATCAGTTCATCTACTCATCTCCAACAATCTATTCAACAACTTTCAAGGCTCTAGCTCCAATAGTTTTTGAGATATCTTGCTGACAAGATTTAATTTAAAAAATTTCAAAGGGCAATAACTCTTGAAAGGGGCATAATCCGGACGAGAAAAAAAAAAAAAAAACGCGTCAGCTAATTTTCCATGAGGAATCAATATATGAAATTTCAAAACACTAGCATATATGGTTCTAAAGCTATGCTATGCATCACTTTTAGCATACATTACAATGGGCACAAAGTACCAAAATGACAAAGGGCCATAACTCACAAAGTATTTTTTCGGAATTTTGTCAAAAGTTAATCAGTTCATCTACTAATCACCACCAATATATTCACCAACTTTCAAGGCTCTAGCTCCAATAGTTTTTGAGATATCTTGCTGACAAGATTTATTAAAAAAATTTCAAAGGGCAATAACTCTTGAAGGGGACATAATCCGGACGAGAAGAAAAATATGCGTCTGCTAATTTTCCATGAGGAATCCATATATGAAATTTCAAAACCCTAGCATACACAGTTCTTTAGTCATGCTATGCATCAAAAGTGTAAAGGATGGACGAACGGACGAACGAACCAGAACCAATATGCCCCTCCAACTTTTTCAAAGTTGGGGGCATAATAAGAAAGTTTTTGACAGAACTCAAAAAAGGCCCTTTTTTTACCTTTAACCTCTATGAATGACCTTGACCTCTCAGGTACCAAACTGGTTCATGCGTGCAACACATCATCTCATGGTGGTTAACATTTCTGCCTAGCAATTTCAAAATCCATCTAAAAATAAGAAAGTTATTGACCAAACATGAAAAAAGGCCCCTTTCTTAACTTTGACCTCTCAGTATGACCTTGACCTTTGAGATACCAACCTGGGTCATGCCCGCAACACATTGCCTTATACTGGTTAACATTTCTGCCAAGTGATTTCAAAATCCATCTCGAAATAAGAAAGTTATTGACCAAATACGAAAAAAGGCCCCCTTTTTGACCTTTGACCTCTAAGTATGACCTTGACCTTTGAGGTACTGACCTGCCTAATGTGCACCACACATCGTCTCATGGTTGTTAATAATTATGCCAAGTAATTTTAAAATCCATCTCAAAATTAGAAAGTTATTGACCAAATTCGAAAAAGGCCCCTTTTTTGACCTTTGAGCTCTAAGTATGACCTTGACCTTTGAGGTACTGACCTGCCGCATGCGCACCACACATCGTCTTATGGTTGTTAATAATTATGCCAAGTAATTTTAAAACCCATCTCAAAATAAAAAAGTTATTGACCAAATACGAAAAAAGGCCCCTTTTTTGACCTTTGACCTCTAAGTATGACCTTGACCTTTAAGGTACCGACCTGCCTCATGCGCACCACACATCGTCTTATGGTTGTTAATATTTCTGCCAAGTAATTTTAAAATCCATCGAAAAATAAGAAAGTTATTGACCGGACACAATTTGCCCATACATATATACATACCAACAAACTTCCAAGGGAGATAATTCAAAAAGTATAAATGCGAGAGTTATAGTTCTTGCACACTGCACGTCGTCTAATGCTGATTAATATTTATATGAAGTTTCATGAAGATAGCTCTAACGGTTTTCAAGTTACAGAGCGGACACGAAAGTGTGACAGACAGACAGACGGACAGACAGACAGACGCCCGGGGGAAAAAAAATATGTCTCTCCGAAAAATTTTTTTTCGGGGGAGACATAATTGCCGTGATTGGTGTCTTTGTTTGTTTGATTTGAGGTTTAACCTCCCTGTCAACACTGTAAAGGTCATTTTGGGGAAGTGGCTTCCAATTTTGTAGGAATTTTACCCGACACTGAGATGAAATGACATCTCAAGCCCTGCCGCTCAATGAAACCAATAGGGTTTATAAGCATGGACGGGCCGACTCGCACCGCATTGCCTGGGCAGGTTTACCAGTACTAGTGTGCAGGTCGGTTTCAGCTCTGTGTGGAAGCATCATGCAGCCCATCTATTTCTTCAAGCCCCAATGTGCGGGAGCCAGAATTGCACTAGTAAATCTGGTTCCATGCAAACGGGATTTTAATCCTAAAATGCCGAGAAAAACTACATCTGAAAATGTTGTCTGCTTTTGTCATCTGCTGATGTTTGTTTGTTTGATTTGAGGTTTAACGTCCCCGTCAACACTGTAAAGGTCATTTTGGAGACGTTGCTTCCAGTTTTGTGGGACTTTTACCCGACATTGAGATGAAATGACATCTCAAGCCCTGTCGCCCAATGAAACCAATAGGGTTTATTAGCATGGGTTGTCCACCTCACACAGCGGTTCCTGGTCAGGCTTAGAGCCTCTAAGCGGTTTACCGGTACTAGTGTGCGGCCCGGATTTAGCTCTGCTTGGAAGCATCATGCTTCAAGCCCCTATGGGCGGGGGCCATTGTCATCTGCTGGTTCTTCTTGCAAACTTTTTAAAAATATTTTTGCATACAGGCAAACAGCGTGGGCCCAGATCAGACTGCTCCTAAAGGAGCAGTCTGATCTGGGTCCACACTGTTCCAAGAATGAGTTTTGAAGTAACCGGCAGACGACAAAGCAGAGGACAGTTGTCGTGACTGGTGTTTTATGGGTTAAATTTCTGAACCAGTAATAATCAATGGGGGCTTGATCTCTGTTCAGTTGTTCAAAGCTGTGTCTTTGACATTTTCTGATGCATGATGCTACAGACAAGCCTGCCCATCTTTAACCCATTACGCACCCCCCATAGGGGCTTGAAGAAATATATGGGCTGCATGATGCTTCCATGCAGAGCTGAATCCGGCCCGCACACTAGTACTGGTAAACCGCTTAGAGGATCTAAGCCTGTCCAGGAACCGCGGTGCGAGGCGGACCGTCCATGCTAATAAACCTTATTGGTTTCATTGGGGGACAGGGCTTGAGATGTCATTTCATCTAAATGTGGGGTAAAAGTCCCACAAAATAGGAAGCAATGTCTCCAAAATGACCTTCACAGTGTTGACGGGGACGTTAAACCTCAAATCAAACAAACAAAATCTTTAACCCATTGTATGCTAGAGGACTCTTCCAAATGTTATATAGAGGGTGTCAGACCTATTTTTTTTTCATTTTTATTCTATTTTTGACAGAAAATTCTGTTAGCAAATAGTGCAGGCCCTGAATGCGGCATCTGATCTGGGCCTGCACTATTTGCTAAGGTATCCCTTTAGGGGATTCCCACATAGAATGGATTAAAGCCAGACTCCACAGTCGTTGCTATTTTTGTACTAGCAAAAGACTGTTACATTGAACCTTCATGCTGGCGCAGACTGGTCCAAGCAACAGATGGGGTTTCATTAAAGCCTACATGAGCCTTTGCTTGCCACCCATGTCAAAAATGATATTTTCCCATGACATGGCTTGGTTACCTCATCATATTAAAATGCACACGAAAAAACACACTCGAATGACTAACATGAACATGCACCCACATCCTTCAGACAAAATCAAGTGTCTTTATCAAAGAAGAGTACCCTATGATTTGCATGTGACTGAATTTTTATTTCCGAACACACACAATAATTATAACATGAATCACGGGAGATTACAAAATCATGTGAAAATATACATTATTGCATGTGGTAGAACAGGAAAAGGAGTGACAAGTATAATTGAAAGATAATTGTCCTTATTTTAACGGGCCTCCATGGCCTAGTGGTTAAGAGAGCTGACTCTTGATCATTAGTTCTCTCACCGCTGTGGTTCGAGCCTTGCTTGGGTCACATGTGAGATGCCAAATTCTGCAACGGAAGGTCAGGTGGTTTTTCTCCGGGTACTCTGGTTTTTGCCCACCTCTGATTAACGATCAGCTCGATATGAGTGAAACAATCTTGAAAGAGCCGTAAAACCAAAACCGAAAAAAAAAAAAAAAAAAAAAATTGTCCTTATTGCTTGCTAGAAACAAATGTGCTGTGGGAGTACCTACAACATAATTATTTCTTTAACCCATTTAGTACCGGAAACCCCAAAACGGGTACCCTGGCAAATAGTGCAGGCCTAGATGCCGCAGAACGCGGCGTCTGATCAGGGCCAACACTGTTTGCAAAAAGTTCAGTCATTTTCCAAATAAATTTTGATGAAGACACAACCTGACACCCCTCAATTTTGAAATTAACTCCTGCTATATATAAGGAGGAAGATTCCATTTGATACAAAAGCGTTAATAGAGAAACAAGAAAAATTATCCCCAACTGAAGCTATATATTTCCACTTAGATTCGACTGTGCAGTCAGTCTTCACTGGAAACTACGTTTTTCTAATGTCACACGTGCCCATCAGGGCTTGGAGAAGTAGATTGGGTTGCACGATGCTTCCACACAGAGCTGATACTGACTGCACATGAGTACTGGTAATCCGCTTAGAACTCTAAGCCTGCCCAGGAAAATTGCTGCGAGTCGGCCCGCCCATGCTTATAAACCCTATTGGTTTCATTGGGTGGCAGGGAATGAGATGTCATTTCATCTCAATGTCGGGTAAAAGTCCCACAAAATTGTAAGCAACGTCTCCAAAATGACCTGAATAGTGTTGACGGGGACATTAAACCTCAAATCAAACAAACAAAACGTTTCTCTAATGTGGGCAAAAAAGGCAGTTGCCTGACTGAGGTAATACTCCGGAGGATTTCAGTCTGCTCTTCCAGGTAAGTGGGAATAATAGCTCTTGCCCATCTGGACTTGGGAGGAATAGGTTGGGCTGCATGGTGCTACCACGCAGAGCTGAAACCGACCAAACAGGGGGACTGGTGAAACGCTTAGAAGGTCTAAGCCTACCAAGCTAAAGGGGTGTGAGTCCGACCACTCCTTAATAAATCATAGCTGTTTCTTTGCACAGTAGGGCTTGAGATGTCATTTCATCTCAATGTCGGGGTAAAAGTCCCACAAAAACAGAACTAGCTTCTCCAAAATGATCTAAATAGTGTTGACAGGGATGTAAAATCTCAACACAAGCAAGCAAGGGGGAATAAAAGGATAATACAAAAATAATTTTCCTAAATCCTCTTCTAAAACCTACATAAAAACCTGTGCTGGGGATAGAGGCAATTCTAATAAGTACCCCCAGCACAGGTTTTTATGTAGACATAAGAAAAGACCCTTTAATCATCTTGGTTACTTCATTCCCACCTTTGTTTGTTTGTACTGAGGTTTTACTATCAACACTATTTAGGTCATTTTGGAGACATTGCTTCCAAATTTTGTGGGACTTTTACCTGACACTGAGATGAAGTGCCCACAGACACTTTTATACTTGATGCAACTTATTACTTATGCCAACAGACACTTTTAAACTTGATGCAACTTATTTTGTAAACAGTGGATGGGATCCCAAAACTAAAGTGCCTTGAAAAGCCTATTATATATCCTTTATCAAGTCCTTGACTAAAGTTGTGCAATCTGATAAGATATTTGCCAAAAAAACAACAACATAGAACAAGACCTCTATGGCAGTTGTTTTAGGGCTGTGAAATCTTTCTAAAGGACATTTTCTTGCTTATGGCGTGTACAGCAGATGTAGTTATGACTAATAAATATATTGATGAAACTGCATGTGACCAGTCTGTCTGGTCCTGGAAATAATTAATAATTTTATACAGTAGAATTCCTATATTAACCCTTGAGACGCCGAAAAAACTGCAATTGAAAATGTCGTCTGCTAGTGTCGTCTGCTGATTCTTTTTGCATACTTTTCAAACAGGCAAACAGCGTGGACCCTGATCAAACTGCTCCTAGAGGAGCAGTCTGATCTGGGTCCACACTGTGTGCAAATAGGACTTTTAAGTAACCAGCAGACAACAAAGCAGATGACAATGTCATTATTGGCTTTTTATGGGTTAAGACCACTTTTGAACAGCCCCAAAGGTGGTCTCTTACTAGAGGGTGCTAGATGTAGAAGTCAAAGAAAAGAGTCCCAAAACCTTTTAAATATGTTGTTAAAAGATGAATTAGTCTTGATTTAGGCTGGTTTTAAAAGCAGAATTTCAAACACTATAATTCTACACCCCTGCCAATCCAGGCTAGAGAAACAGAATGGGTTGCACAGTGCTTCCACGCAGAGCTCCATGAAATGACTGCGCACATGAG
This sequence comes from Lucinisca nassula, assembly GCA_963580285.1. Classification (NCBI taxonomy): domain Eukaryota; kingdom Metazoa; phylum Mollusca; class Bivalvia; order Lucinida; family Lucinidae; genus Lucinisca; species Lucinisca nassula. Next base: position 74,290,434 of record OY757013.1, read on the forward strand.
TATTCGTAAACTGCTTAGAAGGTCTAAGCCTGCCCAGGCAAAGTGGTGCGAGTCGGACCTTCCATGCAGATAAACCCTTGACAAAAGGGATTGAAATGTCATGTCAGGTAAAAGTCCCACAAAATTGGAAGCAACATCTCCTAAATGACCTAAATAGTGTTGATGGGGATGTTAAACCCCAAATTGAATAAAACACTATAATTCTGTGAGAGAATTATATTGTCCCTGTTCTAAAAGGACATTTTCCGCTTGAGGCCTTAAAAACAGCAGATGTAGCTATGACTAATATTGACGAAACTGCATGTGATCGCCGTGTCTGGTTATAATGAGCAAACTCGCAAAAAAAACAAAAGAGATTAACTCTTATCATGCTGTTCACGACAACCCCTGTCTTTGGAAACAGTGGAGATCCAGATCAGAAGCCATCTGATCAGGATCTACACTGTTTGACATTTAGTTTATGGCTTTGTAAGAATAAATTACATCAACTAATCTGATTGGTTCAAAGTCAGAAATGGGTGCGGCTAAACTGAATATTCAGCAAGAGAAGGGTTAAAGCGATATGTGAAATCTTACATTCAAAACAGGACTAAGAAACTCTGACCAGCATGAATTTTTTTCTGCTCATAAACATACTCGATAGTTGGCATCTTAACCCACTTCGTACGGCAAATCCCCAAACGGGTAACTGGCAAACAGTGACGGCCCAGATCAGACGCTGCAGAATGTGGCGTCTGATCAGGGCCGACACTGTTTGCAAAAAGTTCAGCCATTTTTCCAAATAAATTTTGAAGAAAACACAAATTAAATTTTGAAGAAAATACAAATTTTGAAATGGACTCCTGCTACATACACGGAGGAAGATTCCATTTGGTACCAAATGGGCTAATATTCTTTAGCAAGAAGAGCATCACTGGACATGAAACAAGAGGCCCATGGGCCATAATGCTCACCAGAGCACAAGTGGATGGAAAGGTTCCTGCCCCCAGGTGGCCATGTTCAAGACCATAATGGCTATGTAGAGGCCCACCCAGGCCCATTGCTCCAAATTATTTTGAAATCAACCACTGGTTTTTGATACCTATACATAGATCAAGGATAAACTAGGTAGGGCCTGAGTCCCCAATGTCAGCATGTCTTTCTGTTCCTGAGATGAAGAATGAGCATTATTTGTATGACACATTCCAATGAAGCAAATGCATGATTTTCAGCAGTACTGCAGAAAATCTATGGAAACTGTTTTAAAATGAAATAAGCCATTTGCTTTAAACAATCTATCATTATTACTGTCAGAGTTATTCCTGGAGGGCAAGGTCTTCAAAATGAGAATGTCAGTGCAAATAAGTGAGTAGTTTCAGGTTACAAGCAGGCACAAAACGTTGACTCTATTTTGAACAAACGTTGAATAAACAAAAGTTGAATCAACGTTTTTAATGTTGTTTCAACGTTAATTCAACTTTTAGTGTCTGCTGGGCTACCTCTTAGTTTTGACTTGTGAACAGGGACGGCTCGGCCAAGCCTGTTCTGTACATAGGCACAGCCTTGCAAGAACCTTAGCCGCCCACCAGGGCTCGAGAAACTGAAGAATCCAAATCGGTCCAGCCAGATTTTGACAAAAAAAATACGGAAATTGCCGATCGGTTTCGGTAATTTCCGTAAACTCAATTGGCGATTTTCAATTTCAAAATGTGTTATAAGCGTAACGAATGACATACCAATGTTGCTCTTACACTTGTCAACGGATATGAGCACCAGTATCTCGATTATAAACAGCAATTATTGCTCACATCGTTCAGATTTCATCTACTTTCATTTTCTACGCCAGATTTCATCTACTTTCATTTTCCCAATATCCGGGTCACTCAGAACCTGAAGACCGCTAAAGGGAAACAACCGACGTGGGACAGTAAAAGACCAGTTCGATGGTCACTATATTTTTTCCCCCTTTTTAAAACCTTTTAAATTTTTCTCTTATTTCACGCATTTTATTTTGCCCAAATTGCTTTGTTTACAAATGACGACAACGTGCAGCAACGTGGTCGGAAAATGATGTCATACGGGTTCCTTTTACACAATACACATTAATGCAGTCAAGGACACACACCTGTTTTAAGTGATTGATTTTAATAGAGCAAATTTCTAAAAAAAAAATCGTTCTGAACGGGTTAAAAAATCAAAAAACATTTCTTTACTCTCGAAACAAAACATGGCCGAACGAGAGTCATTGAAAATCTTACATGGCCGAACCGTGTTTAAAAGAATATAAGTACATATTTCACGATTACACAAGCCTGAAACAAATCGCTTTGTCTGCAAATGACGTGGTTTATGTTATTGGTTTCAATGGAGCGTATTCTTAAATAAAAATATCATTTAGAATGGGTGAAATAAGGCATTTTCCCTCGAAGGCATAACACGCAATGTCAGACATGACAGTTGTGTATTGAAAATTGCGCCCTGTAAAAAAAAATTATATTCAAATACCGATAAATTAATGACTTGTCTAAACAAACTAGCGTATGTCCTGCATTTAATGACCTTATTTTCTCACCTTGCTAGCTTGCCGATAACGCCTCAGGCCAGTTTTCACGGATTAATAATTTTGACACACAGGTCAAATTGCGCTGCGATAAGATCAAAGAACCCGACGTGGACTTGTCCAATTTTCACCTAGTTAGATAATGAACCGGTCTAACACCTTGTGCTGCAGGCGTTTTGTATACATGCTTGGATTATCAGTGGCAAACGGTCAGCTTGTTTTTACAACATAATGATTTAGCGAAAATTTTCGAACCGATTTTTTAAAAATGTTATAGAGTTACGGACGGATTTTTTTATCTTCTTCTGAAGTCAAAATCGGTTTATGGAGGCCAAATTCGGTCCAGAACCGGAAAACCGGCATTTTCTCGAGCCCTGCCGCCCACAAACATGTGGCATGAGCCTTGATGGAAGCTTCGGGTATGGCACCGGCGTGTCCACACATGCATGCTTGACATATCACCACTGTAAGCCCCAGATAAGGCGAAATGATGATAATTGTGGGATAATTTTCCTTATTTCTTGACAGTGTGTTGTTTTGAGTTTAATGGCCCAGTCAGCATTATTTAGGACATACTGAGCCGGCCAGTTTACCTAACCACATTTTTCCTGGTTTACCAGTACAATTTACATTCTTGTCCCAGAAATAATGTTCACTGCACTGGTAAAATGAGGGAGTCTCCCTCCTGATGAGGGCGGTATCAGAGGTATGCACTGATATCATAGGTCAACTCAACTGTCTTTTTTTAATTTACCTTCATCTTTAAATTTGCCATCCTCAACACCCAGCATTTCCATCTCTTTCTTAAGATCTTCTTCGTTTATCTCGTCAGCTTGAAATGCGTCACTTATAAACTCATTGTCTTGTGGACTCTCAGCCGTAATCTCATTGTCCTCTCTCTGTTTCCTGATAGCCTGAGCAGGAGATTTTTCTGAAATTAGAAGAGAAGCCAAAACATGAAATACAGTAAAATCCGCTATTAAGACCACCTAAAATTTAGACTAATTCTTCTTTAACCAGCCTATTTAGAATGGTGCAGTTATTCTTTCTTGGTGTTTTCTGAACACAGTATTTCCTGGTCAGGGACCACCTTTAGGACTGTTCAAAAGTGGTCCCAAAGGTGTCTGAAGAGCCTGTAGAGAAATCAGAATACCTCGGAAGACACCGTCACGGATACCGGGGTTATCTGACATCCCAAGGAAAGTAAGCACTGCTATAAATAACAATTATCTGGATTTTGTACATGGTCAGTCATATCATATGGATAATAGCAAGTTGGAAGCTTCTATAGTTAACCCATTTAGGACCAGAAACCCCAAAACGGGTACCCTGGCAAACAGTGCAGGCCTAGATCAGACGCCGCAGAACGCGGCGTCTGATCGGGGCCTCCACTATTTGCTAAAAGTTCAGTCATTTTTTTTTCAATTTTTATGAAAACACAACCTGACACCCTACAGCCCCTGCCAGTCAGGACTTGAAGAAATATATGGGCTGCATGATGTTTCCAGGCAGAGCTGAAACCGACCTGCACACGAGTACTGGTAAACCGCTTTGAGGATCTACAATAGAAGTGAAGGCAATGGCCAGGCAAAGCGGTGCCAGTCGGTCCGTCCATGCTTATAAGCCCTATTGGTTTCATTAGGCGGCAGGGCTTAAGATGTCATTTCATCTCAATGTCGGGTAAAAGTCCCACAAAATTGGAACCAAATATACCTGTGACCTGGAGGTGATTTTCCAATAGTTCTGTATCCCAGCTCAAATTGCATACAATTGCGATTCAGAAAAGCCGATAATATTAAACCAATTCGCATAGGTAAATATCCGGTACGGCGAATTTATTTAGGTTTTAGATGCATCGAAATTTGTGAGATTTGGGCCATTTTCAAAAAACGATTGTGGGGAAGTGTGACACACAATAAATTGTGAGAGTCAAGCCCAAATCGGGAGTGTTGGCAGGTATGTGTTCATTATGAAAAGGGGAACGCATATCAATAGGTGAGGTAACTCTCAAAATATTTTTGGCACAGTTATGCCCCTTTTTCGACTTAGAATGTTTGCAAAAACTTGGACATTTTGTAATATCTCTGTCATTACTGAACAGATTTACTTGAAACTCGGACTAGCTGTTCATTATGAAAAGGGGAACTCATATCAATAGGTGAGGTAACCCTCAACATATTTTTGGCACAGGTTTTTTATGCCCCTTTTTCGACTTAAAATTTTTGCAAAAACTTGGACATTTTGTAATATCTCTGTCCTTACTGAACATATTTAGTTGAAACTCGGACTATTTGTTCATTATGAAAAGCGGAACTCATACCAATAGGTGAGGTAACCATCAAAATATTTTTGGCACAGTTATGCCCCTTAGAATTTTTGTTAGACAGATACTGCAGCCAAGTGTTGGCACCCGCATGCGGTGCTCTTGTCTTTTATTGCTGTGGCTTCTCAATAGGGTACCTCACAATCTTTGTTTTCTGTGTATTTTTCTTTATTAGAAAATAGTGTGCAGCCTTGCAAAACCCACTTTTCTCTGTATAAAGTGGGGTTGACAAGGATATTCATAACACAGATTTGTTAACCCATAAAATGCCAATCACGACTATTGTTGTCTGCTTTGCTGTCTGCTGGTCACCTTAAAAGTAATTTTTTGCAAACAGTGTGAACCCAGATAAGACTGCTCCTGTAAGAGCACTCTGATCTGGGCCTACACTGTGTGCAAAAATATTTTTAAAAACTTCAAGAAGAACAGCAATTGCTTTTTTTGATGCCCGAGTAACTCGACTGAATGGATCAAAAGATTGAAAACTCAGAGACCCCATGGCTGTAACGTCAAAGACATTAGTTTGCTGTTGCAATTACGGCACTAGTGACGTTAAGAACGTTTGGTGGTTTATGTCTGGTTTGCTTTGTTTACTTATGGAAAATTGTTATGGTGGCTTTAAAATGTAGTTTTTAGTGAATTCGTATTACTGATGAAGGCCTAGTGCCGAAATATTTAAAGAAGAGTGAAATTTATTAAATTGTCTATTTTTCTTCCCTCTGGAGTACCCACAAAATATTGTATTTTTAAAACGTTTGCAAAAATTTCAGCAGACAACATAAGCAGACATTTTCAGATGTAGTTTTTCTCAGCCTCTTAAGGGTTAATGCATCACGAAAACACGCCTATATGATTCTGATCCCCTCAGAACTGGGGTTTCCGGGTGTATACCTTATTTTTCTAATTTCTGCTCTAAAATATAGATTGTGGATACTCGTTAGAACCGCCTCATCGGTTCTAACAAGTGCCTACAATCTATATTTTGAGCAGAAATAAGCACAATATCACAATTTTTCGTTTTTCGTCTTAAAATTTTCATTTTTTCGGCGATAAAGGAGGCAATGTATTTGTATAGGCCTGTTTGCGTAATGGTGATGTAACTGAGAAAAATATCCAAGTTTTTCATTTTTTAATTTAAAATTACAGTAAAAATCCTAAAAATTCAGTCACCTTGAGGACTTGCCATAATGCTCCTAAAATTTTGACAAAATTGTTTAATGATCCTGCAAGGAGTACAAAAGGTACAGACAGAATGGCAAACAGTGTAGACACTGATCAGACTGCTCCTCCAGGAGCAGTCTGATCTGGGTCTGCACTGTTTGCTTAGGCCTGTCTGTCCCAATCATTTTCTTAGGATCATTACAGTGTGCTGGTTTCCTTGTGTGGTATAAAGCCAAAGCAATGTTCAACACAGAAGTTGCGTTTGAACTACGCAATTTCATATAACCTCACTGTATTCAGATAAAATTCTCCGAGGCCTAGAATACAGACTTGGTTATTGCACAAGTTTTCTTTATTTTCAACAACCAAGGACACTTTCAAATAATCTTATTTCAAAATATCTCTTCATTCATATCTTCTAAATGAAGAATCTCCGTGTGATATATTTTAACCCATTAAAAACTTCGGAAAACCATTAACCTCTTTTATTAATTTTAAAAATTCAAATAAACAGGCTGGTGTTAGATTTCAATAGTTTACTATTTTTCAAACTAATTTCACTGCAATTAACAGTCAAACGCAGGGGCATATAATACTCTAAGAGAATAAGTGCCCCTACTTTTGACTGCATATAAAATGCAATTATATGTCCCTGGGAATGCAGAATAATATGCCCATGGTCATTTAACAGCTTTTGGACCTGAATTTTAACCCCTATTAAGCGTCAACCACTTATTTTCTGAGAAAACAGGACCTGGTGTCCCCCCCCCCCCCCCACAACATAACCCTTTCAAAACAAGCTTAATTTAACAGCTCAACTCTGTTGTGACCTTGAAAATAAGGTCAAGGTAAAAAAAAAACTAATCAGCCCTTCATCCTGACCAAATGTTATATCAATGTAAATTTGATTAAAATCAATCAAGTTGTTCATTTGATATACTGTACACAAACTAAATTTTACCTATTTAGCAAGACTGTGACCTGGAAAATAAGGTCAAGGTTACAAAAGCCTAATCAGTTCTTCATCCAGTCCCAATGTCATATACATGCAAATTTGATTAACCAATAAAATGCCAATCAAGACAATTGTCATCTGCTTTGTCGTCTGCTGGTTACTTTAAAGTAAATTTAGCAAAATTTTGTGGACCCAAATCAGACTGCGTCAAGAAAATGACACAAGAAAGTGTCACGCCGACACATACTTATATGTCTATGGGATCCACACCAACCCTCCCCCCCCCCCCCCACCCCTGCTTCGGTGATAGAGAACAAAATAAATTAGTCCCTATAGACGTAAGATTGACAAGATTGATCCTAAATTAGCAAATAAGTAGCCTCATATCCACCAATATGTGCAATAATCCTTATCTTGCTGAATATTCATTTTAGCCACACCCATTTCTGTCTATCAACCAATCAAATGACTTGATGTAATTTATTGCTACAAATTCATAAACTAAATGACAGTGTAGATCCTGATCAGATGGCTTCTTCATCTGATTGGGATCTACACTGTTTGCAAAGATAGGGGTTGTCGTGAACAGCAGAACAGTGGTATTCAAGTTCACACATTCACCAAGCATGAGTGGCTTTGGTGCAGTGGACAAACCTCTTGCCTGGCAAACCCCTGGTAAATTTGTTTGATTTGAGGTTTAACGTCCCCGTCAACACTATATAGGTCATTTTAGAGATGTTGCTTTCAATTGCGGGACTTTCACCCAACACTGAGATGAAATGACATCTCAAACCCTGTCGCCCAATGAAACCGACTCATACCACTTTACCTGGGCAGGCTTAGTCCTTCTAAGTGGTTTACCAGTGCTCATGTGTGGTCAGTTTCAGCTCTGCGTGGAAGCATCATGCAGCCCATCGATTTCTTCACGCCCTCATGGGCAAGGGCTCAAGCCCCTGGTAAAGGGTTTTCTTCCCAGATTAGAGTTCTCACCAGGAGTTTGAAAATTGGAGTAATGAAATAGTTGGACTTTTACAGGCTACATGGTGCTTCCACACAGAGCTGAAACCCAACACACGTGAGTACTGGTAAACCGCTTAGAAGGTCTAACCCTGCCCATGCAAAATGGTGTGAGTCAGACCACCAATGCCCAATATAACCCTTTGGTTTCATTGGGCGGCAGGGCTTGAGATGGCATCTCATCTCAATGTCGGGTAAAAGTCACACAAAATTGGAAATAACATCTCCAAAATGACCTGAATAGTGTTGACAGGGACTTTAAACCTCAATTTAAACAAAACAATCAGCATTAGTATCACAATATAAAGCTGAGCAAACTTAAACCCATTTAGTACCAGAAACCCCAAAATGGGTACCAGGGCAAACAGTGCAGGCCCAGATCAGACGCCGCAGAACGCGGCGTCTGATCAGGGCCTACACTGTTTGCGAAAAGTTAAGCCATTTTCCCAGTAAATTTTGAAGAAAACACAACCTGACACCACTAAATTTTGAAATGGACTCCTGCTATATATAGGGAGGAAGATTCCATTTGGTACAAAAAGGGTTAAAGATGTGCAGACAGATCTATCTAAGTTTCTCCTGCACAGCATGTCTGAAATTACATTTTCCCTTGTCATCCTGTGATGAGTCACATTTAATCCTTCTCTTGCTGAATATTCAGTTTAGCCACACCCATTTCTGACTTTGAACCAATCAGAATACTTGATGTAATTTATTCCTACAAATTCATAATCTGAATGTCAAACAGTGTAGATCCTGATCAGATGGCTTCTTCAGAAGCCATCTGATCTGAATCTACATTGTTTCAAAGAAAAGGCATACCCGGCCTCAGCAGAACAAGGGTTAACTATTCAAGCCTCTAAATAAGCATGTTAAGCAGACAACAGATGACATGTTACTGACGTTCAAACCATTTTTTCCTTATTTTTCAGCAAAAATAAAGCTTGGCATTATCTGTGAAATCTTCTGCTGGGCAGACAGTTCAGATGAAGGCAGACAGTTCAGATGAAATGTCAAGACATTTCTGCTGAAAAATAATGAAAAAAAAAAATTTTTTTTTTGCCATCTGCTCTAGAATTTTTTGCAGTGCTTCAAGGATAAAGTGCATTGCCCAGGGTCACAATGCATTTTATTGGATGCACATTAACCTTGAGATTTTAATATTTTTGGAAGCCCAGTTGACCTCTGTTTGACCTTTAGCAATGAGTCTTCATAACTTGAACTGGCCATGAACCCATGAGTTGTGTGGTGTAACAAAAGACATGAATATTGGTCAACTCTTTAACTGCCAATCTCGAAATTTGCAGACATCATTTTCCAATATTTTTTTTCTAATTTCTTATTTTTCAGAGAAAATAAGGCTCAACATTAAGGCTTGACACTACATGATTCACATGTAATATCAAGCCTTATTTTCCCTGCAAAAAAAAATAAAATGATGAAATTGTCATTTTCTATAAAAATTTACATAGTGCTTTAAGGGTTAAGGTAGTAATTTGATATAGAACAAAACTTGAAGCAGAAGCCAGGCTTTTTTTTCTCTTTTGTTGTTGTCAAACTCATTGTGTACAAAGGGTTGTCCATAAAGTAATCTGAGTTAATTGGGGTTTCTATGTTGTCTCCCAGAGAATATAAGAAAAGAGAGAGAGAAGAGACAGACTGATATAGGAGCAGGGGAAAAATAGGAAAATGAATGCAAGTGCAGAAACTGACAAAAAATCAAAGCACTGAGGGTACTGGTGGGTCGATCGTCTCTGAGTATTGGTTGGGAAAATAGTCCTGAGCTGAGAATCGAACTGTTCGTTTAACTTTTAGCAAGCACAGTAGAGTTGATCAGACATCCCATTATGTGGCGTCTGATTATGTAGATTCTGTTTGCCAATGCCAAAGTGTATGAGCACAGTCCACCCGCCCCCACCCATCGGGGCTTGAATAAATAGATGGACTGCATGATGCTTCCACGCAGACCTGAAAGTCCCGTAACATTGGAAGTAACGTCTCCAAATATGACCTATACAGTGTTGAGGGGGACGTTAAACCTTAAATCAAACAAACCAGCACAGTCCAGAATTTTCTTCTTACGCTGCTTTTGTTTGTTTGATTTGAGGTTTAACGTCCCCGTCAACATTGTAAAGGTCATTTTGGAGACGATGCTTCCAATTTTGTGGGACTTTTACCCAACGTTGAGATGAAATGACATCTCAAGCCCTGTCGCCTATTGAAACCAGAGGGTGTATAAGCATGGACGGTCCGACCCGCACCGCTTTGCCTGGACAGGCTTAGATCCTATAAGCGGTTTACTAGTACTCGTGTGCCGGTTGGATTTAGCTCTGCGTGGAAGCATCGTGCAGCCCATATATTTCTTCAAGCCCCGATGTGCAGGGGCCATTCTTACGCTGCACTCTGACGTCTTGGGGTAGTACTTGGATTTTGTTCAACAGAGTGGGGTGGGTGCAAACGCAGCCCCCTCCCAGCTTTTGGAAATTATTTCAGATTCATGCTGTTTTTCACCCTCTGCAAAATACCTGAAATTCGCATCCTCAACCCACCCCTTTTCAGAGTCTGCGTACGGCCCTGAATCATGTTCAAAACTGTTGTTGCATACATATGGCGAACAGTGCCGACCTGATCAGAAGCAATGTACTGTATATCCGTTCTTGGTCTACGCTGTATGTCTAATAACGGTACCACCTACAAAGTCTGGGCTACTCATTTTTGCACTAAAACATTTCAGGGTTCTTAGCAGGAGTGCGAAAAGTCTATTTTTACTCGACTTGGCATACATTTGTGTTACAGTTTTATAAATAGAATGTTCCGAAAGACGTCACGTGACATCATGGCCTGGATTAAGATATTTTTTTTCTTTCATTACGTGAGCAACCTAGCATTCTTATACTATTTCATAAACTGAATGACAAACAATGAAGATCCTGATCAGATGGCTTCTTCAGAAGCCATCTGATCTGGATCTACATTGTTTGAAAGATAAGACATATCCAGGCTCAGCAGGATAAGGTTTAAATCAATAAATCTGTGTGAAATGTACACAAAAATATGCCTGGTGTATCAAGGGGGAATAATCTTAGAGAACTGAGCCCAGTTGTTCAAAACTAATTATGTCATTAGTTAACGATTCATTAAAACTTTGATCATTTAGTATGGCAAATATACTTTTGCGGAAAAAATGTGAGTAGCTTTGCATATGCAAAAGCTACTCACATTTTTTCAGCAAAAATAACAAAATTTTAGATACTGTACTTGCCAGAACAGTTAACAGTTTAACCACTTACGGGCTCGTAAAGCTAATGTGGCTTTGAACAACTGGGCCCTGCTCTCTAAGTTTAGTAATAAGTAAAACCCTGGTTTCAACTTTAAGTTTTTGTGTCTTCTGTCTTCTGTCAACATACTGTAAATATTTAGCCACCTCCACCCATCGGGGCTTGAAGAAATAGATGGGCTGCAAGATGCTTCCACGCAGAGCTGAAACCGATTGCACTTGAGTACTGGTAATCTGCTTAGAGACTCTACGCATGCCCAGGAAAAGTGATACTAGTTTGAACCGTTCATGCATATAAACCCTATTAGTTTAATTGGGGGCAGGGCTTGAGATGTCATTTCATCTCAGTGTCGGGTAAAAGTCTAAAAATTGGAAACAGTCTCCAAAATGACCTATACAGTGTTGATGGGGATGTTAAACCTCAAATCAAACAAACAAACCATAAATATTTAAACAAGTCCGGATTGTGTGGTTGGGTGAGGCAAAAGTGACTTGTATCTTGGTCACTGGGGCGTCCAACTGATAGGCCTGCTGTCCTTGCAACAGGTAAGGGTAGAGGAGTTTCTACACATCCATTCATTTTCATCTTTCTTCTCTGTCCCTCACTTTCATCTCCTTTACCATCTCCTATCTCTTTTCTCCCTTTCTCTGGGAGATGACACAAAAAGACCCACCAGGGTTGACGTGTCGTCAAACCCAAAACGATCAATCAATCAAACAAGTAGGAAATAACTCAACTGTTAAGAGTAAGAATAATCGTTTACCAAAGTGATGGAAAAAATAGGTTGTGCAAGCCCAGATGTATGTAGCTTAACAGACCATGCAGTTAGTGGCCTGTCAGTAAACAAATTGTTATTTATTTGATATGCTATCTTATATTATCTTACAAGAAAATAGCCCCCATTGAGAGATAGATACAACTACAATTAAACATAATTAGGACAAAGAGGGTTATCCAATAATTAATCCTTATCTTGCTGTTCAGGACAACCCCTATCTTTGCAAACAGTGTAGATCCAGATCAGATGGCTTCTGAAGAAGCCATCTGATCAGGATCTACACTGTTTGGCATTCAGTTTATGATTTTTGTAGCAATAAATTACATCGAGTAATTTGATTGGTTGATAGACAGAAATGGGTGTGGTTTAAATGAATATTCAGCAAGATAAGGGTTAATGCAATAAAATATTGCTTTTGCTCTACCTCCCAACTGATCAGTAAGAAGATGAGAAACGGCACTGTTTGCCAATTACCCATTTTGGGGTTTCCCGTACAAAATGGGTTAAGTTGGTGTCATCTATACTTGATATTGAGGATCTTACATGAGTGCTTATGTATTATTGAATTTATTAAACAAGTTGAAGAAAATAGATAAAATGCGAGGCTTTGCCGAGCAATTTATCCTTTCCTCAATGAGTTTGATAAAGTTAATAATACATGAGCACGAATGCAAGAGTCTGTTTATCATATGACATTTAAAACGCATTTTGTCAAGAGTGTTTCACAAAAGTATCTGAATATTCCGCCAGAAGTAAACGCGACATCAAACGCGACGTCGTTAAGGACATCATACATGTAACGTTATGGGGTGTATCTACTAATTTGCATATTTAATCCACTAGTGGATTATCAAATTTATTACATGGCGTCATTACACTCTCAGACATGAAGTCATATGTTAAATGCACTTATTACAGAATGTGCCCCTATTACAGCAAAAGTCTGCACGCCTGCCTGTACGGGCTTGGAGAAATAGATTGGGCTGCATGTTGCTTCTTAGTAATGCAGAGATGAAACCAACCCCAACCTGAATACTGGTAAAGTCTAAGCTTGCCCGGGAAAAGTGGTGCAAGTCAGATCATTCTTTAAAGGTGCATTATTGAGCAATCTGGAAAAAATGCTTCCAAAAATAAAATACATATAGCCGGTATTTTTCAAATGAATGCATTTTATGCAAAAATGCGAACCATTATGATGACAGGTAAACGAGTTTGAGAGGGATTCCCTAACTAGGCTTCGAACACTAGTTAGATCTATTTTTAGTTCGTGACAAAAATAGAATCCCCATATATGACGTTATGCGACGTTCATTTTTGGCCTTGTTTGCTTAGGCCATGCCTGAACCGAAAAAAAAAGATGAAGATGAATACCATGCCATAAGTAACGACACTCAGAGACGATACTGTCGCCATGTATGTGCAAAGTGACAGATTTATTTTTAGAACAGAAATTCCGAACACATGTTTAGAGCGAAGGGTAAACACGAATGAAAACGACCATTTTCACAAAGTTCTGAAGCTGTATTTGGCTCCAAAAGTGTACACATGACAAAGTATGCATTGAAGATAAAAACCAGAAAAAAGATTTTGAGACCCGGTAGCTCAATAATGCACCTTTAAACCATAGTGGTTTCTTTGGGCAGTAGTGTTGAGATGTCATTTCATTTCAATGTCAGGTAAAAGTCACACAAAATTGGAAGCAACATCTCCAAAAGCACCTAAATATTGTTGACGGGGATATAAAACCTCTTCACACAGACAAAATCAAAGTTCTATTGTAGCAGCATGACAGGACTTCTCAATATAACTGAAACAGTGATAAATGAAAATAAAAAGAAGCCATTTATTTTCCTCTACTAAATTTGTTTATGCCTTGAAGCCCCTCCTCATCTGTCATCATCACTGTCTGGGTAATACTAGGATCATTAAAGCTAATAGAAGCCTCTAGGGAAAATTATAGGATCTGGCATGAGCCAAGTCACAAATTCGCAAATTCGGTCCAAAGCAGAATGACCATACAATGCATTCTCACCATGGTTTGGTTATACAATACTTCAATCTGTTTTAAAAATGTCATAGTCTCTCTTAACTTGTGTTTGAACTGCAAAGGTTCTGATGAGACTGCACATTCGTGCAGTCTCGTCAGAACCTTTACTGTTCAAAATGAGTCGCCTACATATGTGTCTCGGCTCAGAGATATTATTGCATCCGTCTTGAAGAAAATTAATAATCTCTATTGTCAGCATCAATTGGGGCTATTATTGTGGTCGCAATCTAGGTCAAACAATAAGGATGCGTAAAAAAATGCTGAAACCAATATTCGCAATAGTATCAATCTCTGCCAATGAAAAAATCAAAGCACTGACAACACTGGTGGGTTGATTGTCTCTGAGTGTGGGCTGGAAAAATGATCCTGAACAGGGATTTGTTCGTCTGACCCATGATTCTAGTCCAGATTCTATAGATGACACTCTTGACCAACATTCTGACCACATATTGATATTTTCGTGTGGCTATTTTCTATAAATAACTGTTACCTGGATTGCCTACAAATCAGTTATAGTCACATGGCCATCAGCACTGAAGAGCTTCTGTGCTTAGTAACTTTGGGTCGACTGATAAACAATCGACCAAAAGAAGAGGCCCATGGGCCACTACGCTCACCAGAGGTCATGTAGTTTACACCATATACAGGCAAGGTGCCCATCTTGGTCATGCGACAACAATACCACGAATAATGTTCAATTGCCTCATCCCCATAGAGGCTTTTAATGTAATTTGATTTCAATCATCACAGCTCTTTTACTGGAGAAGAAGATAAAAAATACTGAATCTGAGCTATCTAAGATAAAGGTCAGTAATGACCTTGACCTTTGGAATTGATTAACTTCCATTCATCTGATTGTAAATAATATTTATGATGGATCCGGCTGCCATGCAATCAGTAAAATTCACTGTCTTGCTCTTTTTCGATACAAATGTCTAAGTGACAAATTTGACCTTGACGTAAAACAGGTCAAGGTCAGCTAAAGGTCATCAGTTGAATAAATTTGGTAGGACCTGAGTCCCCAATGCTACATACCAAATTTCAAGGTCATCGGCTATTTGGTTCCTGAGAAGAAAATTCTTAATTTTTTTTTACCATATATGAGCATGACGGCCACATTGGTCAGGTGATCCAGTCCTTACAAACAAATTTCATTCCCCCTACCCATAGAGGCTCCAAATGTAATTTGGTTTCAATCATCCCACCAGTTTAAGTGGAGAAGAAAATAAAACAAGAGGCCCATGGGCCACTATGCTCACCAGAGCTCAGGGGGCACTGCACTGACAATTTCCCATCTGTGGCAACCAGAACATTATTAAAGGAACATTTCTATGTAAGTTTGACAAAATATCTTGAAAGGCACAAAGCTCAGATGGGCATTGCCCAATGGCAGACATGTATTTTAACATGGTATGATTTTACCAATTATAAAGTCTCCCAATTCCCAAATGAGCACTCATGTGGACTGTATCTGAAATATTAGTTGTTTTATATAGTAGAGAGGGTGGGGAATGAACCCAATGGAGCCCTGGTTGGTGCCACTAAATGTGTCTTATAAAAAAGAACAGAGACATATATGGTTTAGCGGTGGGATATGTATGGCTCCTGAGATGTAAGGCCTTTTAAGCAGTGGAGGGATTCGGGTATGGTGGATTCCAGAAAAGCCCAAGATTGTTGCAACCTTATGCTGAACAGTTTCTGAGATATGAGGCCCTTTTATGAAGTGGATGGGAGAGAAATGGCCCCTGCAGACCCCACAAGATGGGTTGACTGAATGTGTCTAATAACAATGAACAAGAATTATGTGATTATGTGGTTGGGATTTGAATAGTTTCTGAGATATATGGCCTATTATGAAGTGGGGTATTATCATAAGGAACAAGAATATATATGGTTAAGGGGTGGGGATCTGACTGGTTTCTGAGATATATGGCATTTAATGAAGGGGGGGGGGCATGCTGGTGTCACTGATTGCATCTTATCATAAGGAACAAGAATATATATGGCTTAGGGGTAGGGCTCTGAACAGTTTCTCAGATATATGGTCTTTTGTGAAGTTGAAGAATGGAGCATGGCCCGGGCGAGCCCTGGGGGAACCGTATGTTGGTGTCACTGAATGTGTCTTATCACAAGGAATAACAAGAGGCCCATGGGCCACTATGCTCACCAGAGCTCAGGTGGGCACTGCCCAATGACAGCCATGTATTTTAACATGATATGATTTTAATCTACCAATTATAATGTCTCCCAAATGAACCCCTATATCCAAATGAGTATCCATCTGGACTCAGTATCTAAAACATTAGGCCTTTTATTAAGTAGAGGGTGTAGGGCAGGGACCCAATGAAGCTCTGGCTGGAATCACTAAATGCGTCTTATCATAAGGAATAAGAATATATATGGTGTAGCAGTGGGGATCTGTACACCGGAGTTATAAGACTTCTTAAGCGGTGGAGGTGTTTCCAAGATATTGGGTCTTTAATGAAATGAAGGGGTGGGGCACAACTCCGGCACATCCTGGGGGACCCCCAGGTTAGTGTCAATGAATGCGTCATATCATAAGAAACAAGAATATATAAGGTTTTGGGGCGGGGATCTGAATGGTTTCTGAGATAGATGGCCTTTTGTAAAGTGGAGGGTTGCGGCAAGGCCCCGGCGCACCCAGGAAGACCCCCAAATTGGTGTCAATGAATGAGTCTCTTCATAAGGAACAAGAATATATAGGGTTTAGGGGTGGGGATCTGTAAGGTTTCCAAGATATTGGGCCTTTTAAGAAATGGAGGGGGTGGGGCATGACCCCGGCACAACTCGGGGACCCCCAGGTTGGTGTCACTGAATGCGTCTTATCATAAGGAACAAGAATATATATATGGTTTCTGGGTGGGGATCTAAATGGTTTCTGAGATATATGACCTTTTGTGAAGAAGAAGGGGTGGGGCAAGGCACAGGCGCACCCCGGGAGACCCCCAAGTTGGTGTCAGTGAATGTATATTTTCATAAGGAACAAGAATATATATGGTTAAGGGGTGGGGATCTGTAAGGTTTCCAAGATATTGGGCCTTTTATGGAATGGAGGGGGTGGGGCATGACTCCGGCACGTACCGGGGGACCCCCAGGTTGGTGTCACTGAATGCATCTTATCATAAGGAACAAGAATATATATGGTTTTGGGGTGGGGATCTGGATGGTTTCCGCATTTTATGGCCTTTTATGAAGTAGATGGGGCGGGGCATGGCCCCGGCTTAACCTGGGGGACCCCCATGTTGGCATTAAAGCATATGGCTGGGAGACATTTACTCAAGGAACAGTTCTATAAAAGTTTTGTCAAAATATCTGCAATAACTTGGCAGCAAATGCCATTTTTCAATTTTCCCCATTATAAGTCTATGGAATATCTAAGTTGCCATAGCAACCAAACTAAAGAGCCAAATTTTATAAAAACACAAAACTTGTAAAGGCAAATATGGTGAATATTTCCAAAAACTCTCAGCCTTATAGAGCATTTGGTTTCTGAGGAGATGATTTTTGAAGTTTTTTTTTTTCTTTTTTTTTTTTAATTTGGTTTCCATGGCAACCAATAGAAATGAGCAGTAGGCCTAAAATCATACGGCAGATAGTAGATTGCCTAAGGAACATTTCTATGTAAGTTTTGTCAAAATATCTGCAGAGGCTTGGCAGTAAATGCCATTTTTCAATTTTCCCCATTATAAGTCTATGGAAACTACAAGTTGCCATAGCAACCAAACTAATGAGCCGATTTTCATAAAAAACACAACTTTCAATCCCCCATCCCAAGGATGCTACAGATAAAATTTGAGCCCAATCGGCTCAGTGGCTTCAGAGGAGATGTCCTTTGAAAATGTTGACGTCATAGGACAGACGACGACGACGACAACGCTGACGACGACGACAACGACGACAGACAACTGCCTATCTTATAAGCTCCCCCGGAGCCTTCGGCTCTGGTGAGCTAAAAATATATATGGTTTAGGGGCGGGGATCGGTAAGGTTTCTGGAATATTTAGCCTTTTATGAAGTGGAGGGGGTGGGGCATGACCCCGGCACATCCCGGGGGACCCTCAGCTTGGTGTTGCAGAGTGCGTCTTATCATAAGGAACAAGAATATATATGGTTTAGGGGTGGAGATCTGAATGGTTTCTGAGATAAATGGCATTTTATGAAGTGGAGGGGGTGGGGCATGTCCCCGGCACATCTGGGGGGACCCCCAGGTTGGTGTCACTTAATGCTTCTTATCATAAGGAACAAGAATATATATGGTTTAGGGGTGGGGATTTTAAAGGTTTTGGAATATTTGGCCTTTTATGAAGTTTTGTTTGTTTGATTTGAGGTTTAACATCCCAGTCAACACTGTAAAGGTCATTTTTGGGATGTTGCTTCCAATTTTGTGGGACTTTTACCCGACATTGAGATGAAATGATATCTCAAGCCCTGCCGCCCAATGAAACCAATAGGGTTTATTAGCATGGACGGTCCGCCTCGCACCGCGGTTCCTGGACAGGCTTAGATCCTCTAAGCGGTTTACCAGTACCAGTGTGCGGGCTGGATTCAGCTCTGCGTGGAAGCATCATGCAGCCCATATATTTCTTCAAGCCCCTATGGGCGGGGGCCAACCTTTTATGAAGTGGAGGGGGTTGGGAATGTCCCCGGCACATCCCGGGTGTCCCCCAGGTTGGTGTCACTGAATGCAACTTATCATAAGGAACAAAAATATATTTCATTTAGGGGTTTGGATCTGTTAGGTTTCTGGAATATTGGGCCTGTTGTGAAATGGAGGGGTGGGGCATAGCCCAGGCACATCCTGGGGGACCCCCAGGTTGGTGTCACTGAGTGCATCTTATCATAAGAGACAAGAATATATACGCTTTACGGGTGGGGATCTGAATGGTTTCTGGGATAAATGGCATTTTATGAAGTGGAGGGGGTGGGGCATGTCCCCGGCACATCCGGGGGGATCCCCAGGTTGGTGTCACTTAATGCATCTTATCATAAGGAACAAGAATATATAAGGTTAAGGGGTGGGGATCTGTAAGGTTTCTGAGATATAAGGAATTTTATGAAGTGCTGAGGGCCGGGAATGGCCCCGGCACAACCTACAGGACCCCCAGGTTGACATAAAAGCATATTGCTGTGAAAAGTTTACTAAAGGAACATTTCTATGAAAGTTTTGTCAAAATGTCTGCAAAGGCTTTGTAGTTAATGCCATTTTTCAATTTTCCCCCATTATAAGTCTATGGAAAATCTAAGTTGCCATAGCAACCAAACTAAAGAGCCGAATTTCATAAACAAGAGGCCCATGGGCCACAATGCTCACCAGAGCTCAGGGGGCCACTGCCCACTGGCAGCAATGTATTTTAATTAACCATGGAAGCCCTGCTCCCAAGGCTGCTACAGATAAAATTTCGACCCAATCAGACTAGTGGCTTCAGAGGTCTGATGTCGCTTGAAAACAACAGATGACAATTGACAATTTCCCATCTGTGGCAATAGGCCAAAAAGAACATTATTAAAGGAACATTTCTATGAAAGTTTGACAAAATATCTTGAGACGCATTAATGTCATTTTTCAATTTTCCCCAGTATAAGTCAATGGAAACTCTTAACTTGCCACAGCAAACAAACCAAAGAGCCAAATTTCATAAACCAATGGAGCCCTGATTGGTGTCACTAAATGGGTCTTATAAAAAGAAACAGGGACATATATGGTTTAGCGGTGGGGATATGTATGGTTCCTGAGACGTAAGGCCTTTTAAGCAATGGAGGGATTCGGGCATGGCAGATCCCAGAAAACCCAAAGATTTTTGTCACTGAATATGTCTTATCATAAAGATCAAGAATATATATGGTTAGATGGTGGGGATCTGAACGGTTTCTGAGATATGAGGTCCTTATATGAAAAGGAAGGGAGAGAAATGGCCCCTGCGGACCCCACAAGACAGGGTTGACTGAATGTGTCTAATAACAATGAACAAGAACATATGTGATTATAGGATGGGGATTTGAATGGTTTCTGAGATATATGGCCTATTATTAAGTGGAGACTTATCATCAGGAACAAGAATATATATGGTTTAGGGGTGGGGATCTGAACGGTTTCTGAGATATATGGATTTTAATGAAGGGGTGGGGAGTGGCCCGTGGAACCCCGGGGGGACCCCCATGCTGGTGTCACTGTTTGCGTCTTATCATAAGGAACAAGAATATATATGGTTTAGGGGTGGGCTCTGAACAGTTTCTCAGATATATGGTCTTTTGTGAACAATCAAAGCTTATGGGGCTAACGGTAAAATAGGTCAAATAGTCAGCTACGTCACTGCCAGCTATTTGTTGGCGAACTATACTTTTAAATAAATAAATAAATAAACAAAAACTTTTGAAGAAGAGAAGACTTTTTTAACATTACACTACATGTTATATATTGAAAATAAACCCCGCCCACTGCAGCCATGTTTTTTGTCGGATCAACATTTCTTCAAGGAATCTGACAGAGGTCCACCCAAGGAACATGCATGCCAAATAACTATGAAATAAAACAAGAACTTTTGCAGAAAATATTTTCAGCATTACACTATATGTTATATAGTGAAAATAAGCCTCGCCCATGGCGGCCATGTTTTTTTGTAAGATCAAATTTTTTTCAAGGAATCTGACAACAGTCCACCCAAGGACAATTCATGCAAATTACAATGAAATCCCACAAGTACTTTTGCAGAAGATTTTTTAGCATTACATTATATGTTGAATAGTGAAAATAAGCCCCGCCCATGGCGGCCATGTTTTTTGTCGGATCAAAATTTCTTCAAGGAATCTAAAAGAGGTCCACCCAAGGAACATTCATGCAAAATAAAAACAAGGCATCGCATGTGATACAAATCCCCTCGCACTAGACAACTTCGTGTGTGGAAAACACTGAAATGGCAAAAGTCCAACTTGCTTGAGATAATATCATATGCAACATTTGTGTAAAGTTTGTTTAAAAATCCTCCAATAAATGTACATTCGAGAGTGATGACGTTTCTCTAAAAATAGCCATAGTGACATTGACTTGAGGCCATGACCACGAAAGTAGATCTTGCTCAAGATATTATCATAAGCATCTTTTGTGTGAAGTTATATTAAAATCTGTTAATAAATGTAGACGGTAGAGCGATGACAAAGTTTCTCTAAAGATAGCCACAGTGACCTTGACTTTGAGGTCATGACCTTGAAAGTCGAAGTAAGTCGAGATATTATCATAAGAAACATTTGTGTGAAGTTCTATTACAATCCATCATTAAATGTAGGCCCTAGAGCGATGACAAAGTTTTTATAAAAATAGCCACAGTGACCTTGACCTTGAAAGTCTAAATAGCTCGAGATATTGTCATAAGGAACATTTGTGTGAAGTTATATTGAAATTGGTGAAAAATGTAAGCACTAGAGCAATGACAAAGTTTTTCTAAAAATAGCCATAGTGACCTTGACCTTGAAGGTCAAACTTGCTCGAGGTATTGTCATAAGGAACATGTGTGTGAAGTTATATTGAAATGGGTGAAGAAATGTAAGCGCTAGAGCCATGACAAAGTTTTTCTAAAAATAGCCACAGTGACCTTGACCTTGAAAGTGGAACTCACTTGAGATATTGTTATAAGGAACATTTGTGTGAAGTAATATTGAAATTGGTGAAAAAATGTAACCGCTAGAGGGATGACAAAGTTTTTCTAAAAATAGCCACAGTGACCTTGACCTTGAAAGTCGAACTCGTTCGAGGTATTGTCATAAGCAACATTTGTGTGAAGTTATATTGAAATCAGTGAAGAAATGTAGGCACTAGAGCGATGACAAAGTTTTCTAAAAATAGCCATAGTGACCTTGACCTTGAAAGTCAAAATGGCGAGATATTGTCATAAGGAACATTTGTGTGAAGTTATACTGAAATTGATGAAGAAATGTAAGCGCTAGAGGGATGACGAAGTTTTTCTAAAAATAGACACAGTGACCTTGACCTTGAAAGTGGAACTCGCTAGAGATATTGTCATAAGGAACCATTGTATGAAGTTATATTGAAATTGGTGAAGAAATGTAAGCGCTAGAGCGATGACAAAGTTTTTCTAAAAAATAGCCACAGTGACCTTGACCTTGAGGCCTTGACCTTGATAGTCAAACCCGCTTGAGATATTGTCATAAGGAACATTTGTGTGAAGTTATATTGAAATCAGTGAAGAAATATAGGCGTTAGAGCGATGAAAAAGTTTTTCTAAAAATAGCCACTGTGACCTTGACCTTGAAGCCATGACCTTGAAAGTGGAACTCGCTCGAGATATTTTTATAAGGAACATTTGTTTGAAGTTATATTGAAATTGGTGAAGAAATGTAGGCGCTAGAGCGATGAAAAAGTTTTTATGAAAATAGCCACAGTGACCTTGACCTTGAGGTCATGACCTTGAAAGTCAAACTCGCTCAAGATATTGTCATAAGGAACATTTGTGTGAAGTTATATTGAAATCAGTGAAGAAATGTAGGAGCTAGAGTGATGACAAAGTTTTTCTAAAAATAGCCACTGTGACCTTGACCTTGAAGACATGACCTTGAAAGTGGAACTCACTCGAGATATTTTTATAAGGATCATTTGTGTGAAGTTATACTGAAATTGGTGAAGAAATGTAAGCGCTAGAGCAATGACAATGTTTTTCTAAAAATAGCTACAGTGACCTTGACCTTGAGGTCATGACCTTGAAAGTCAAACTCGCTCGAGATATTTTTATAAGGATCATTTGTTTGAAGTTATATTGAAATTGGGGGAGAAATGTAGGCGCTAGAGCCATGACAAAGTTTTTCAAAAAATAGCCAGAGTGACCTTGACCTTGAGGTAATGACCTTGAAAGTCGATCTTGCTCCAGATATTGTCGTAAGGAACGTTCGTGTGAAGTTATATTAAAATCGGTCAAGAAATGTAGGCGCTAGAGCGATGACAAAAGTACGTACGTATGTACGTGGCGCTAGAGCGATGACAAAAGTAAGTACGTACGTGGCGCTAGAGCGATGACAAAAGTACGTACATACGTACGTATGTATGTGACAAATGCTATATCTCCCCTCACAACTATGTTGTGCGAGGGGATAATGAAATCCAACAGGTGGGTTTGGAGGAGAAGATTTTTAAAGATTTTTAATTTTTTGTGTGGTTTTGTTGCCATGGCAACCATAGTTCTGCGTGTAACAAAATTCTTTGAAGGAATTTAGAAGAGGACTAAGTAAGGAACATTCCTGTGCAGTTTGGTTACAATTGGCCCAGTAGTTTAGGAGGAGAAGATGTTTTAGCATTACACTATATGTTAAATAGGGAAAATAAGCCCCACCCATGGCGGCCATGTTTTTTGTCGGATCAAAATTTCTTCAAGGAATCTGAGAGAGGTCCACCCAAGGAACATTCATGCAAAACAAGAGGCCCAAGAGGGCCTGTCGCTCCACCGGCCAACTTCAGACAATTGTCATATTTATTACATTAACCAATTGTATACTAGTGAACTCTTCTATTGCTATATGTTGGACCAGTCCATTTGTCATATCAGGGGTGTCAGGCCTATTTTTTCTATTTTTGATGGAAAATTCTGTTAGCAAATAGTGCAGGCCCTGATCAGACACGGTGTTCTGTGGGGTCTGACCTGGGCCAGCACTGTTTGCCAAGGTACCCATTTAGGGTTTTCCCGCATGCAATGGGTAAAAAAAAAAGAGGGCCATGATGGCCCTGGATCGCTCACCTGATCCATAGTGTAACAAGTGGGCCCCAGAGAGGGCCATTATTGGCCCCAGGGCTTTAATGTGCGTAATGTTGAGGGAGGTCTTAAAGGTGAAGCTTCATACCAAACATCAACAAAGGCTATAATTTGAACAATCTTGGCAAAGGTCCACTAGATGAAGCTACACATCAAATATCAAAGACCTGGGCCTTGCGGTTTCAGAAAAGAAGATTTTTTTTTAAAGATATTCCCTACATAAGCCTATGCAAAACCAAATGGCCCCGGGGCTATATAAATCTATGTAAAACCAAAGGGCTCCAGGGTGGGGGCATTTGTGGCCCCAGGGCTTTACCTTGAACAATCTTGGTAGAGGTCCACGAGATAAAGCTCCATACCAAATATTAAAGGCCTGGGCCTTGCAGTTTCAGAGAAGAAGATTTTTAAAGATTTCCCTATATAAGTCTATGTAAAACCAAAGAGCCCCAGAGCGGGGACATTTTTGGTCTCAGTGCTATAATTTGAATAATATTGATAGAGGTCCAGTAGATGCAGCTTCATACCAACTATCAAAGACCCAGGCCTTGTGGTTTCAGAGAAGAAGACTTTTAAAGATTTTCCCTATATTAGTCTATGTAAAACCATAGGGCCCCGGGGCGGGGGCATTTTTGGCCCCAGGGCTATAATTTGAACAATCTTGGTAGAGGTCCATTAGATGAAGCTTCATACCAAATATCAAAGTCCTGGGCCTTGGGCTTTCAGAAAAGAAGGTTTTTAAAGATTATCCCTATATAAGCCTATGTAAAACCAAAGGGCCCCGGGCGGGGGCAATTTTGGCTCGAGCACTATAATTTGAATAATCTTGGTAGGGGTCCTTTAGAAGAAACTTCATACCAAATATAAAACACCTAGGCCTTGTGGTTTCAGAGAAAAAGAATTTTAAAGATTTTCCCTACATAAGTCTATGTAAAACCAAAGGGCCCCAGAGAGGGGACATTTTTGGTCCAAGGGCTTTAATTTGAACAATCTTAGTAGAGGTCTATTAGATGAAGCTTCATACCAAATATCAAAGTCCTGGGCCTTGTGTTTCAGAGAAGAAGACTTTTAAAGATTTTCCCTATATAAGCCTATGTAAAACCAAAGGGCCCCGGGGCGGTCGCATTTTTTGCCCCAGCACTATAATTTGAACAATCTTGGTAGGGGTCCACTTGATGAAGCTTCATACCAAATATCAAAGACGTGGGCCTTAAGGTTTCAGAGAAGAAGATTTTTAAAGATTTTCCCTATATAAGCCCATGTAAAACCAAAGGGCCCTAGAGCGGGGGCATTTTTGGCCCCAGCACAATAATTTGAACAATCTTGGTAGGGGTCCACTAGATGAAGCTTCATACCAAATATAAAAGACCTGGGCCTTGCGGTTTCAGAGAAGAAGATTTTTAAAGATTTTCCCTATATAAGCCCATGTAAAACCATGGGGCCCCGGAGCGGGGGCATTTTTGGCCCCAGCACTATAATTTGAAAATCTTGGTAGGGGTCCACTAGATGAAGCTTCATACCAAATATCAAAGACCTGGGCCTTACGGTTTCAGAGAAGATTTTTAAAGATTTTCCCTATATATATAAGCCCATGTAAAACCAAAGGGCCCCGGAGCGGGGGGATTTTTGGCCCCAGCACCATAATTTGAACAATCTTGGTAGGGGTCCACTAGATGAAGCTTCATACCAAATATCAAAGACCTGGGCCTTACGGTTTCAGAGAAGAAGATTTTTAAAGATTTTCCCTATATAAGCCCATGTAAAACCAAAGGGCCCCGGAGCGGGGGGTATTTTTGGCCCCAGCACTATAATTTGAACAATCTTGGTAGGGGTCCACTAGATGAAGCTTCATACCAAATATCAAAGACCTGGGCCTTGTGGTTTCAGAGAAAAAGTTTTTGGTGAAAAAAATCTATTTTTGGCTCCTGTGACCTAGATGTGCAACGGACCGGAATCATTTGAACAACTCTGAAAGGGGACCATCTAAGGATCATTCCTGTGAAGTTTGGTCAAAATCTGATCAGTGGTTCAGGAGGAGATGTCGTTTAAAGGAATTGTTTACGGACGCACAGAAGCACGGACGAAAGACGGACGACGGACGAAAAGTGATCCCATAAGCTCACCTCGTCACTACGAAGGAATTTAGAAGAGGACTAAGTAAGGAACATTCCTGTGAAGTTTGGTTACAATTGGCCCAGTAGTTTAGGAGGAGAAGATGTTTTAGCATTACACTATATGTTAAATAGGGAAAATAAGCCCCGCCCATGGTGGCCATGTTTTTTGTCGGATCACAATTTCTTCAAGGAATCTGAAAGAGGTCCGCCCAAGGAACATTCATGCAAAATAAAAATGAAATCCAACAGGTGGTTTTGGAGCAGAAGATTTTTAATTTTTTGTGTGGTTTTGTTGCCATGGCAACCAGAGTTCTGGGTATAACAAAATTCTTTGAAGGAATTTAGAAGAGGACTAAGTAAGGAACATTCCTGTGAAGTTTGGTTACAATTGGCCCAGTAGTTTAGGAGGAGAAGATGTTTTAGCATTACACTATATGTTAAATAGGGAAAATAAGCCCCGCCCATGGCGGCCATGTTTTTTTGTCGGATCAAAATTTCTTCAAGGAATCTGAAAGAGGTCCACCCAAGGAACATTCATGCAAAATAAAAATGAAATCCAACAGGTGGTTTTGGAGGAGAAGATTTTTAAAGATTTTTAATTTTTTGTGTTGTTGTTGCCATGGCAACCAGAGTTCTGGGTGTAACAAAATTTTTTGAAGGAATTTGGAAGAGGACTAAGTAAGGAACATTCCTGTGAAGTTTGGTTACAATTGGCCCAGTAGTTTAGGAGGAGAAGATGTTTTAGCATTACACTATATGTTAAATAGGGAAAAATAAGCCCCGCCCATGGCGGCCATGTTTTTTGTCGGATCAAAATTTCTTCAAGGAATCTGAAAGAGGTCCACCCAAGGAACATTCATGCAAAATAAAAATGAAATCCAACAGGTGGTTTTGGAGGAGAAGATTTTTAAAGATTTTTATTTTTTTGTGGTTTTGTTGCCATGGTAACCAGAGTTCTGGGTGTAACAAAATTCTTTGAAGGAATTTAGAAGAGGACTATGTAAGGAACATTCCTGTGAAGTTTGGTTACAATTGGCCCAGTAGTTTAGGAGGAGAAGATGTTTAAAGAAAAAAGTTAACGCACGGACGCACGGACGGACGGACGCACGGAGGACACAGGGCCATGACAATAGCCCCGCTGGCCTTCGGCCAGTGGAGCTAATAAAAATGAAATCCAACCGGTGGTTTTGGAGGAGAAGATTTTTAAAGATTTTTAATTTTTTGTGTTGTTTTGTTGCCATGGCAACCAGAGTTCTGGGTGTAACAAAATTCTTTGAAGGAATTTAGAAGAGGACTAAGTAAGGAACATTCCTGTGAAGTTTGGTTACAATTGGCCCAGTAGTTTAGGAGGAGAAGATGTTTAAAGAAAAAGTTAACGCACGGACGCACGACGGACACAGGGCCATGTTAATAGCCCCGCTGGCCTTCAGCCAGTGGAGCTAAAAATGAGCAGAAGGCCTAAAATCATATGGCAGATAGTAGAGTGCCTATGGAACAT
The DNA here is from genome assembly GCA_963580285.1 of Lucinisca nassula. Taxonomy (NCBI): domain Eukaryota; kingdom Metazoa; phylum Mollusca; class Bivalvia; order Lucinida; family Lucinidae; genus Lucinisca; species Lucinisca nassula. The sequence continues at coordinate 74,317,914 of OY757013.1, forward strand.
TTCTAGGCAAGTTTTGTCAAAATATCTGCAGAGGCTTGGCAATAAATGACATTTTTCAATTTTCCCCATTATAAGTCTATGGAAACTACAAGTTGCCATAGCAACCAAACTAATGAGCCGATTTTCATAAAAAACACAAACTTTCAAACCCCCAGCCCAAGGATGCTACAAATAAAATTTGGGCCCAATCCGCCCAGTGGCTTCAGAGGAGATGTCGTTTGAAAGTGTTGACGCCAGACGACGACGGACAGATGACGACAACGGACAACTGCCTATCCTATAAGCTCCCCCGGAGCCTTCGGCTCTGGTGAGCTAAAAACACAAAACCTGTAAAGGCAAATATGATGAATATTTTCATAAACTCTCAGCCTCATAGAGCATACAGTTTCTGAGGAGATGATTTTTTAAGTATTTTTTTTCTGGTTTTTTTTTTTTTTTTCAATTTGGTTTCCATGGCAACCAATACAATTGAGCAGTAGGCATAAAATCATATGGCAGATAGTAGATTGCCTAAGGAATATTTCTATGAAAGTTTTGTCAAAATATCTGCAGCGGCTTGGCAGCAAATGCCATTTTTCAATTTTCCCCATTATAAGTCTATGGAAAATCTAAGTTGCTATAGCAACCAAACTAAAGAGCCGAATTTCATAAAAAACACAAAACCTGTAATGGCAAATATGGTGAATATTTTCATAGACTCTCAGCCTCGTAGAGCATACGGTTTCTGAGGAGATGATTTTTAAAGTTTTTGTTTTTTTTTTTTCAATTTTTTTCAATTTGGTTTCCATGGCAACCAATACAAATGAGCAGCAGGCCTAAAATCATATGGCAGATAGCAGATTGCCTAAGGAATATTTCAATGAAAGTTTTGTCAAAATATCTGCAGCAGCTTGGCAGTAAATGCCATTTTTCAATTTTCCCCATTATAAGTCTATGGAAACTCTAAGTTGCCATAGCAACCAAACTAATGAGTTGAATTTCATAAAAAACACAAACTTTCAATCCCCCAACCCAAGGATGCTACAGATGAAATTTGGGCCCAATCGGCCTAGCGGCTTCAGAGGAGATGTCGTTTAAAAGTGTTGACGTCACCAGACGCAGACGACGGACAACTGCCTATCCTATAAGCTCCCCTGGAGCTTTCGGCTCTGGTGAGCTAAAAAAATAACTGAATCTGAGGCATCCAGGATAAAGGTCAGTAAATGACCTTGACCTTTGGAATTCATAAACTTCCATTCAGCTAACTGCAAATATCATTTTTGATGTCACAGCCTACCAGGCAATCAGAAATATCCACTATTTTGCCTTTTTTTTACATACAAATGTATAAGTGACCAAATTTGACCTTGACATAAAATAGGTGAAGGTCAAACAAAAGTCATCATTTGAACAAATTTGGTAGGGCCAGAGTCCCTGATGCTGCATGCCAAGTTTCAAGATCATCAACCATTCTGTTTTTGAGAAGAAGATATTCAAAGTTTTTTAACGATATATGGGCATGGTGGCCATATTGGTCATGTGACCCAGTCCTCACAAACAAACTTTCGTTCCCTCATACCATAGAGGCTCCACATGTAATTTGGTTTCAACTGGCCAAGTAGTTTAAGTGAAGAAGAAGATGAAAATACTGAATCTAAGCCGTCCTTGACCTTTGGAACTTATAAACTGCCATTCAGCTGATTGCAAATACCATTTCTGATGCCACTAGTTACCATGCAATCAGAAAAATCCCACGTTTTGCCTTTTTTTCCAAACAAATGTCTAAGTGACCAAATTTGACCTTGACATAAAACAGGTCAAGGTCAACCAAAGGTCATATTTCAAGATCATCGGCTGTTCGGTTCTTGAGAAGAAGATTTTTAAAGGTTTTTACCATATATGGGCATGGTGGCAATATTGGTCATGTGACCCAGTCCTCACGAACAAACTTTTGTTCCCCGTTTCCATAGGACTCCACATGTAATTTGGTTTCAATTGGCTGAGTAGTTTAAGTGAAGAAGAAGATGAAAATACTGAATCTGAGCCGTCCTGGACAAAGGTCGGGAAATGACCTTGACTTTTTGAACTTATAAACTCCCATTCAGCTGATTGCAAATACCATTTCTGATGCCACTAGCTACCATGCAATCAGAAAAATCCACTGTTTTGCCTTTTTTCCATACAAATGTATAAGTGTCCAAATTTGACCTTGACGTAAAACAAGTCAAGGTCAACCAAAGGTCATCATTTGAACAAACTTGGTAGGGCCTGAGTCCCAGATGCTGCATACCAAGTTTTCAAGATCATCAGCCATTCGGTTCTTGAGAAGAAGAAGATTTTTAAAAGTTTTTACCATATATGGGCATGGTGGCCATCTTGGTCATGTGACCCAGTTTTCACGAACAAACTTTCGTTCCCCTTCCCACATGTAATTTGGTTTCAATTGGCCAAGTAGTTTCAGAGGAGAAGTCGTTTGAAAATGTTGACGCGGATGCGGGACAGCGGATCACTGCCTATGCTATAAGCTCCCCCGGAGCCTTCGGCTCTGGTGAGCTAAAAATATACAACTGGTGGGCAATGCGTGAATTTATAAACCTACTAAATATTCTGTTACAAGCCTTGTGCATCATACATCTCCAGTAAACAAAAGGTCATTTTTCAATAAAATCTATATGCTTTTGTTTGGATATGAAACAAATGTTAACCCTTATCATGCTGTTCACGACAACCCCTATCTTTGCAAACAGTGTAGATCTAGATCAGATGGCTTCGTAATTACAAAGTCATCTGATCTGGATCTACACTGACGTTCAATTTATGAATTTGTAGATATAAATTACATCAAGTAATCTGATTGGTTCAAAGTCAGAAATGGGTGTGGCTAAACTGATTACAGTATTCAGCAAGAGAAGGGTTAAACTAACAAGGTTTCTGCTTGGGAGCCCAGCACTAGTATTATCAAGAGGTTGTAGTGTACAAATTTAACCCTTGCTGAATAAATCTATTTAGCCACACCCATTGCTGACTATCAACCAACCAATTTTTTTATAAACTAGAGAAAGCGACCAGTGGGTCACGTATACCCCCAGCCAGGGCCATACTCTGATATAGCTTTCAAGCTTGTATGTAATATGAATGAATATGTCAAGAAGCTATAAGAATCTATAAATGTGCTTGTAAAAGCTAAACTAAACATAAAATTTCTAAATGGACCAAGGGAGTGAGGGCATCAAAGTTACTGAAGGAGTGGGGGTATCAATGTTACCGAAGCAGCAGGGTGGGTTTTGCATCAATGAAATCTTTGGACTGGTATGCAACATTGATGCAAGTATCAACTGAATTTGTCTTAGAGTTTAGAACATACAGGCATCTATAAACTTTGTCATAAAACTTTAACCAAATCTAAAAATTTCTAAGTCCGTGACCTTGAGGTCAAGGTCATCCTGGGTGAGGGAAGGGACATACATCACGAAATTGTGGAACTGGTACATTGATGCAAGTATCAACTGAATTTGTCTTAGAGTTTAGAACATACGGGCATCTATAAACTTTGCCATAAAACTTTAACCAAATGTAAAATTTCAAAGTATGTGTCCTTGACCACAAGGTCACTGTGGGGGGTAGGACATGCATCAATGAAATCTTAAGACCAGTATGTAACTTCAGTGTAAGTATCAACTAAATCTATCAAAGGGTTCAGAAGATACAATCTCTCAGAAACTTTGACGCAAAACTTTAACCAAATGTAAAATTTCTAAGTCTGTGACCTTGACATCAAGGTCACTGTGGGGGTGGGACATGCATCAATGAAATCTTTAGACCAGTATGTAACTTCAGTGTAAGTATCAACTAAATCTATCAAACGGTTCAGAAGATACAATCTCCAAGAAACTTCGACACAAAACTTTAACCAAAATGTTAATAGACGGACAGACAGATGGACGGAGGGATGGATGGACAGATGGAAAGATGGACACACAGAAGGATGGACGGAAGAATGGCAGGACGAAAACTATATACCCCCATAGCATACTTCGTATGCCGGGGTATAAATAGCATACTTCGTATGCCGGGGGTATAACAAAATAGCTCTGTGAAGACTGAGGCTCCAATGGGAGTTTTGAATAGCCAATAGGGCAAACTAAATTTTGATCAGAATCGAACAATTTCAAGATCCTGTGGAATGCACCAGTTTAAGAAAAGCCTGCCAAAACGATGACAGGAACATCGATACCAATGAAAAGTAGAAGAAAATGATAATTAGCTCATGCGTGGACAGTTTGCAGGTTTCATATTGCTTCAACTAAGTGTGACAGTGGTGCTTATATTGTGCCCCCCTTTGCTGTTTGGAGAAACAGACTGGGCTGCAGGGTGCTTCAAACCGCACATGAGTACTCTGAGGTAAACCCCTTAGAAATTCTAAGCCTACCCAGTCAAAGTTGTAATAATCGGACCATATCCCTACAAATAAATCCCATTGGTTTACGTATTTTGGCGGTATAGGGTTTCAATCTCAATTTTGGCGGTATAGGGTTTCAATCTCAATGTCGGCCCCCGCCCATAGGGGCTTGAAGAAATATATGGGCTGCATGATGCTTCCACACAGAGCTGAATCCGGCCCGCACACTAGTACTGGTAAACCTCTTAGAGGATCTAAGCCAATCCAGGAACCACGGTACGAGGCGGACCGTCCATGCTAATAAACCCTATTGGTTTCATTGGGCGACAGGGCTTGAGAAGTCATTTCATCTCAATGTCGGGTAAAAGTCCCACAAAATTGGAAGCAATGTCTCCAAAATTACCTTTACAGTGTTGATGGGGACGTTAAACCTCAAATCAAACAAACAAATCAATCTCAATGTCAGCATATCCAAGATGACCTAAATAGTGTTTACGGGCACACAAACATAGTTGTGCAGTCCTGAAAACAGACTAATCCCCCAAATGACTTACAAGACATTATGCATACAATTATAGTAGAAAATGTCTGATCTACTCTAATATGGCCAATTTACTATAAACAGATCGTTGTAAATGTAACTCAATAACCTTGGGTGCAGGGTACATAAACACAACCTTCAGTGCACAATATAAACATGATGATTACTGTATGATTACGCCAAGATTTTGTTGCCGAACCTCAGGTAAGACAAAAATGAATGACACAACACCAGAAAATACGATACTTTTGGAATAGATTTTCTTCTTTCATCATCAAAATGTATGCTGTGGGTACTTGTTAGAATTGCCTCGGCGAGGCAATTCTAACAAGGACCCACAACATACACTACATTTTTAGCAAGATACAATGAAAATCATTCTCTGGAGGTCTGCAACAGTAGCTTATCGCTTATCAGTTGATCAGGGTTTAAACCACAAAACAATGTTAAAGGCAATATATAGTTGTTGTTTTATAATGACTAAGCCTATAATTAAGATTCATCAAGTGATCAATATGAAGGAACCATTAAAACCTCAAGGCCATTTCTGCAGCAGGTTGAATATAATCCATTTTGTACTAGAAACCCCAAAACGGGTAGTTGGCAAACAGTGCGGGCCCAGATCAGACGCTGCAGAACGCGGCATCTGATCTAGGCCTACACTGTTTGCAAAAAAAATCAGCCATTTAAGTGGTGTGAGTCAGACCATCCAATGCATATAAGCCCTTTTGGTTTCATTGGGTGGCAGGGCTTGAGATGTCATTTCATCTCAGTGTCAGGTAAAAGTCCAACAAAATTGGAAGCAACCTCTCCAAAATGACCTATACAGTGTTGATTGGGACGTAAACTTCAAATCAAACAAAACAAACATCATCAAGTGATCAATATCAAGGAACCATTAAAATATGAATGTCAAAAAAATGTTCTAGATACAAGACAGCCACACTGAACTAACCCATTTTGTACTGGAAACCCCAAACAGGTTATTGGCAAACTGTGCAAGCTCAGGTCAGCATCTGATTAGGGCCTACACTGTTTGCAAAAAATTCAGCAATATTCCAAGTGTTGCGAGTCAGACCATCCAATGCATGATAAGCCTTTTGGTTTCATTGGGCAGCAGGGTTTGAGATGTCATTTCATTGCAATGTCGGATAGAAGTCCCACCAAATTGGAAGCAACGTTTCCAAAATGACCAAATAGTGTTGAAGGGGATATATATTAAACCTCAATTCAAACAAGAGAGCCCTGAGGGCCCTGATTCGCTCACCTGAATGTCACTGTCTCTAGTACATTCTATTTTTAACTCTGTTGGCCATCTTGTTCGTCAGAGCGAAATGATCATAGCTATTATGGTAGGGTGTCGCCTAGGCAACATTCCAGTCAAGTTTGAATCAAATTGACCCAAGGGTTTAGGAAGACTTCGCGTTTGAAGCAAATAAAAGTTTTTCTATTTTTAGCTCTGGTGGCCATTTTGTTCATCGGAGTGGGATCGTTTTAGCTATTTTGATATCTGGTCATCTAAGCAACATTCCTATGAAGTTTGAATGAAATTGGCTCAAGGGTACAGGAGGAGTTGCAGTTTGAAGATTTTTTTCGATTTTTAGCTCTGGTGGCTATCTTGTTCGTCAGAGTGGAATGATTTTAGCTATTTTGGTAGGGAACCACCTATGTAACATTCCTGTGAAGTTTGAATCAAACTGGCCCAAGGGTTAAGAAGGTCAGTTCGCGTTTGACGAAAATTTACAATGTTTTTCTATTTTTAGCTATGGTGGCCATTTTGCTCATCAGAGCGGGATTGTTAGAGGGTCATCTATGCAACATTCCTATGAAGTTTGAATGAAATTTGCCCAAGGGTACAGGAGGAGTTGTCGTTATAAGATTTTTTTCTATTTTAGCTCTGGCAGCTAGGGGGTGACCTAAATAACATTCCTGTGAAGTTTGAATCAAACTGGCCCAAGGGTTAAGGAGGTCAATTCGCGTTTGACGAAAATTTACAATGTTTTTCTATTTTTAGCTATGGTGGCCATTTTGCTCATTAGAGCAGAACCGTTTTAGCTATTATGGTAGAGGGTCACCTAAGCAATATTCCTATGAAGTTTGAATGAAATTGGCCCAAGGGTACAGGAGAATGTGTCGCTCTATTTTTAGCTCTGGTGGCCATCTTGTTTGTCAGAGCAGAACGATACTAGCTATTTGGGTAGGGAGTCATCTAGGCAACATTCTTGTGAAGTTTGAATCAAAATGGCCCAAGCGTTTAGGAGGAGTTCGTGTTGGAAACAAATTTACGATGTTTTTCTATTTTTAGCTCTGGTGGCCAATTTGCTCAAGGGAGCAAAACCGTTTAAGCTATTTTAGTGGAGGGTCACCTAAGCAACATTTCTATGAAAGAATTAATCTGGCCCAAGGGTACAGGAGGAGTTGTCATTTAAAGATTTTTCCATTTTTAGCTCTGGTGGCCATCTTGATTATCAAAGCGGAACGATTTGAGCTATTTTGGGAGGGAGCCACCTAGGCAACGTTCCTGTGAAGTTTGAATCAAATTGGCCCAAAGGTATCAGAGATGTGGTTCATAGATTTTTCTATTTTTAGCTCTGGTAGGCACCTTGGTCATTAAAGTGGAACGATTTTAGCTATTTTTAAAGAGGGTCACCTAAGCAACATTCCTGTGAAGTTTGATTGAAATAGGCCCAAGGGTTTAGGAGGAGTTAGCATTTAAAGCAACTTGTTGATGCGACACAATGCACGATGGACATCGACTGATCACATTAGCTCACCTATGAGCCCTTTTCCAAATCAATTTTGAAGAAAACACAACCTGACACCCCTAAATTTTGAAATGGACTTCCATATATTAGGAGGAAGATTCTATTTGGTACAAAATGGGTTAAAGAAACTCTCGATGGAACATAATAACTGAAACATCAGAGTACAAAATCTTGCACTTTTATTGGAGTCTAATATGCTTTTTGGGTGCTTAATTTAGAGTATGTGTACTAAGCGTATTAAATATGGAAATTCAAAGTGCCAGTTTCTTGTTTCTGCATGAAAACATATGCTGTGGGTACTCATTAGAAGTGTCTTGCAGAGGCGCTTCTGATAAATACCCACAACATACATTTTCATGCAGAAATATGAAAAAATATCAGCATTGCTTCCACGTTGAGCTGAACACAACTGAACACCACTTAGATGGTCTACGCCTACCAAGGAAAAGTGGTGCAAGTAGGCTGTCCCTTAACCCATTTCAGGCCGGAAACCCCTAAAGGGGTACCCTGGCAAACAGTGCAGGCCCAGATCAGACGCCGCAGAACGCGGCATCTGATCAGGGCCTCCACTGTTTGCTAAAAGTTCAGTCATTTGCCAAATAAATTTTGAAGGAAACACAACCTGACACCCCTAAATATTGAAATGAACACCTGCCATATATAAGGAGGAAGATTCCATTTGGTACAAAAAGGGTTAAACCCTAGCAGTTTCTTTGGGCGGTAGGGCTTGAGATGGCATTTCATCGCAATGTCGTAAGAGTCGCAGAAAATTGGAAGAAAAGTCTCCAAAATGATTTAGTGTTGACGGGAATGTTACAAACTTCAATAAAAACAAACAAAACAAGGGACGTGAGGAGTTTAAGGTTACATCAGTGATTAAAATGTCAGAAAGCACAAAAAGCGAGGAATGCGTGATGAAGACTTCCTCCCACAAATCTTGACTTTTTAGCCTCTACATATAAATTGCAAACCTTGATTTTGCAAAACTCAGTTTTTAGGGCTTTCTGACCTTTTTATTCTAATTTTCATGTAATGCCAAGCTTTTGTGAAGGGAACAAAATGTGTAGCCTTGGCTTGCAAAGATGCTGTGACTGCATCAACAATGTTCCCCTCGATACTCGTTTTGTTTGATTTGAGGTTTAATGTCCCCATCAACACTGTAAAGGTCATTTTGGAGACATTGCTTCCAATTTCGTGGGACTTTATCCGACATTGAGATGAAATGACATCTCAAGCCCTGCCGCTCAATGAAACCAATAGGAACGGAATAAGCATGAACGGTCAGACACTCGCACCGCTTTGCCTGGGTAGGCTTAGATTCTCTAAGCGGTTTACCAGTACTCATGAGCGGGTCAATTTCAGCTCTGCATGGAAACATCATGCAGCCCTTCTATTTCTTCAAGCCCTGATGGGCGGGGGCCGCCTCGATACTCGTAGTTCTGAGAGTAGAGACAGACTGATTTAACCCTTAACTACATCTGAAAATGACGTCTGCTTATGTCGTCTGCTGATTTTTTTGCAAACTTTTTAAAAATATTTTTGCATACAGGCAAACAGTATGGGCCCAGATCTGACTGATCTGAGTCCACACTGTTTGCAAAAAAATATACTTCATAGGTAAGCGGCAGACGGCAAAGCAGACGACAATCGTCATGATTAGCATTTTATGGGTTAAAACTTTCGCTTTAAAGGCTTGAAAACATGAAGCTAATCTGAAAGCATCAGAATAGGCTCTTCAGAAGACAGCTTTAATCCTTTTACGGATGAATTCTGGAGAAAAAAACAAGTTAATGTACTTAACCCTTTTAGTACCAAATGGAATCTTCCACCTTATATATAGCATGAGTCCATTTCAAAATTTAGGGATGTCAGGTTGTGTTTTCTTCAAAATTTGTTTGGAAAATTGCTGAACATTTTGCAAACAGTGTAGGCCCTGATCAGGTCTGATCATGGCCTGCACTGTTTGCTAAATACCCGTTGTGGGGTTTCTGGTACCAAGTGGGTTAAAGGACTTAAAGGAAGTTACATATACGGGTCAATAAGACATTACAATTTACAAATACGAACATGTTTTGATGGCATTCATTTTATGGCCCTCTGCAGATTAGTTTACGTTGTTCATCACAGATGGGCAAAAAAAGGAGAACTGGGAGGAAAGCCACCTGAACTTCGGTTTCAAAACTTGACATGTCACGTGATCAGAGCCTGAGTCTCGAACCAACAGCTGTGAGAGACCAGTCAGGTGCACATCCGACTGTGCTACTGAGGGTAGTGCACGGTTTGTTTGACATTAACGCATTTTATATCTGAAACACCAAAACGGGTACCCTTGCAAACAGTGCTGGCCCAGATCAGCCGCTGATCAGGGCCTACACTATTTGCAAAAAGTTCAGCTATTTTCCAAAAACACAACCTGTCACTCCTAAATTTTGAAATGGACTCCTGCCATATATAAGGAGGAAGATTCCATTTGGTGCAAAAAGGGTTAAAATGACATGACATTGTGTAAGTGCAGTGTGCTCTACCCACTGGATAATGATGCCTTGAGATTCTAGTTGATGTTCATATCAAACATTATCCCATTGTATACTAGTGGACTCTTCTATTGCTATATGTTGGACAAGTCCATTTGTCATATGAGGGGTTTTGGCCTATTTTGTTAGTTTTTATTCTATTTTTGACGGAAAATTCTGTTAGCAAATAGTGCAGGCCCAGATCAGATGCCGCCGAATGCGGCATCTGATCTGAGCCTGCACTGTTTGCCAAGGTACCCCTTTAGGGGTTTCCCCACATGCAATGAGTTGAAACCAAGATCCCTATGTTGCGCTTTTATAGCACTTGACACCAAAACTGACCCCTTCTTGGACGAAAATAGACCCTACCATAATAGGTTTAACAACTGCATAACAAGAACAAAAGAATCACTTGATGGAATATTCATGTTCCACAGAATGTATTATTAAGTTAATGACAACTACCCTGACACACTGAAAAATTGGGACTTGAATTCTTGTGGGCAAACAGTGAAGACCCAGATCAGACTGCTCCTAAAGGAGCAGTCTGATCAGCGTCTACACTGTTTTTTCAGAGTAGCATTATTTGAGTTGTCACAGTGTCAAGACACGGACAGATTGCAATATTATCTTGTTACAAAGCATGATGTCAAGGTAGTTTTTTGTGGTAACTATGGCGATCAATCTGTCAACTTCCTAACAAAGCCTTCCATTAGCATCCTACTGTTTAGAATAAATAACAACTTAATTTATAGCTTACAGCTGCTAATGTCAGTTTAATTAAACAAATGGAAGGGGGCACTTGCCATTAATCCTAATGAACTGAAAAGAGCCCACCAGTGTTATTACATGGGTTCCATCATGCAAGAAGGGTCAATCAAAAATCTCATCTTTTATCATGGAAGGGGGCCAATCAAAAATCTCCTCTGTTCCTCAACAGAACCAGGAAAGAACCTTACCAAGGTTAATACACTGAAATCCCATCATTCAAGGAGGTGCATGATACAATACTCTTGCACATCAGATAAGGAAATCCATAATTTTAGCCTGGGATAGAAATTATGTTCTTACCCAGGCAAACTACGCAAGTATAATGCACGAAATAAACGTTAATTAAAGTAAAATGAACATTTTTGTTGGAATTGTGCAAGAAAAAGAATCCAATGTGGGGTTTTGTTGTAGATGGGCATTTCAAACCCTCGGGATGACCGTGCTGAACCTTTAAAGAACCTACCAAGGTTATTACATGAGTCACATCATCAAAATCTTCCCTGTTCCTCCTCAGAACCTTTATAGAACCTACCATGATTATTACATGAGTCACATCATCAAAATCTCCCCTGTTCCTCCTCAGAACCTTTAAAGAATCTGCCAAGGTTATTACATGAGTCACATCATCAAAATCTCCCCTGTTCCTCCTCAGAACCTTTGAAGAACCTACCAAGGTTATTACCTGAGTCACATCATCAAAATCTCCCCTGTTCCTCCTCAAAACCTTTAAAGAACCTACCAAGGTTATTCTGTGAGTCACATCATCAAAATCTCCCCTGTTCCTCCTCAGAATCTTTAAAGAATCTACCAAGGTTATTACATGAGTCAAATCATCAAAATCTCCCCTGTTCCTCCTCAGAACATTTAAAGAACCCACCAAGGTTATTACATGAGTCACATCATCAAAATCTCCCCTGTTCCTCCTCAAAACCTTTAAAGAACCTACCAAGGTTATTACATGAGTCACATCATCAAAATCTCCCCTGTTCCTCATCAGAACCTTTAGAGAACCCACCAAGGTTATTACACAAGTCACATCATCAAAATCTCCCCTGTTCCTCCACAGAACCTTTAAAGAACCTACCAAGGTTATTAAATGCGTCACATCATCAAAATCTCCCCTGTTCCTCCACAGAACCTTTAAAGAACCTACCAAGGTTATTACATGAGTCACATCATCAAAATCTCCCCTGTTCCTCCACAGAACCTTTAAAGAACCTACCAAGGTTATTACATGAGTCACATCATCAAAATCTCCCCTGTTCCTCCTCAGAACCTTTAAAGAACCTATCAAGGTTATTACATGCATCACATCATAAAAAATCTCCCCCTGTTCCTCATCAGAACCAGAATAGAAATCATTAAGAACAAAAGCAATATAGTTATTATGAAAGCCTTGTGAAGAGTAGGGCAAATACTTTTGAAGTTATGACTGAGAAGATTTTTGGTGAAGTCGTGACAAACCCATGAACAAAAGCAATAATGGTATTTCCCTTTGTCAGAATGTAGGTCCTGTGATGGTAATATGTATGTGAAGTTTCATGAGAGTAACTAAATAAAATTTGAAGTTGTGAATGAAGTTAAGTTTTTTGGTTAAGGCATGACAAACACTCTGACTGACTGACTGATACACTGGCTGACTGACTTACTGACAGGGTCACTACTATAGGGCACCCACACTACCGTGTGAGGCCCTAATAAGATATCAACCTTTTGTGATACATTTATCAAGTTGTGACTTCAATGAACATTGTGCAGTTTGGACATGAATAACTTTGAAGACAGCCACCTACACAGAGTTTAATCTAAAAACACACATACTGTCCATTAACTCTTATCCTGCTGTTCATGACAACCCCTGTCTTTGAAAACAGTGTAGATGTAGATCCAGATCAGATGGCTTCTGAAGTCATCTAATCAGGATCTACACTGTTTGACATTCAGTTTATGAAATTTTAGGAATAAACCAGTGCTTCAGCTGAAGTGCACGACCTGCCGGATGCTGATAGCTTTATGAGTGTTACCATATATGGGTATGGCGGCCATTTTGGTCATGTGACCTGGACCTAAAACGGTTCCCCCAATAAATGCGCCTTATCGTAAGGAGCAAAAATATATCTTATACTTTAGTACTGTATTCTGAATCGTTTGCAAGACAAGAGGGCCCAGAGGGCCCTGGTTCGCTCACCTGATCCAATGTATAACAAGTGGGCCCCGGGCAAGGTCAATTTTGGTCCCAGGGCTATAATTGGAACAATCTTGGTAGAGGTCCACAAGATGAAGCTTCATATCGAATATGAAAGACCTGGGCTTTATGGTTTCAGAGAAGAAGATTTTAAAGGTTTACCCTGCATATAGAAGTCTATGTAAAACAAGGTTTTCCCTATATAAGTCTATGTTAAACCAAAGGGCCCCGGAGCGGGGGCATTTTTGGCCCCAGGGCTATAATTTGAACAATCTTGGTAGAGGTCCACTAGCTGAAGCTTCATAACAAATATCAAAGACCTAAGCCTGGTGTTTCAGAGAAGAAGATTTTTAAAGATTTTCCCTATATAGGTCTATGTAAAACCAAAGGGCCACATGGCGGGGGCATTTTTGGTCTCAGGGGTTTAATTTGAACAATCTTTATAGAGGTCCACTAGCTGAAGCTTCATAATAAATACCGAAGACCTAAGCCTTGTGGTTTCAGAGAATAAGACTTTTCAAGATTTTCCCTATATAAATCTATGTAAAACCAAAGGGCCCCAGAGCAGGGGCATTTTTGGCCCCAGGGCTATAATTTGAACAATCTTGGTAGAGGTCTACAAGATGAAGCTTCATACCAAATATCAAAGACCTGGGCCTTGCAGTTTCAGACAAGAAGATTTTTCAAGATTTTTCCAATATAAGCCTATGTAAAACAAAAAGGGCCCTGGTGCGGGGGCATTTTTGGCCCCAGCACTATAATTTGAACAATCTTGGTAGGGGTCCACTAGATGAAGCTTCATACCAAATATCGAAGACCTTGGCCTTGTGGTTTCAGAGGAGAAGAAGATTTTTCAAGATATTCCCTATATAAAACCATGTAAAACCAAAGGGCCCCCTGGGGGGGGGGGGGGGGGTGCATTTTTAGCTCCAGCACTATAATTTGAACAATCTTGGTAGGGGTCCACTAGATGAAGCTTCATACCAAATATCAAAGACCTGGGCCTTGCGGTTTCATAGAAAAAGATTTTTAAAGATTTTCCCTATATAAGCCTATGTAAAACAAAAGGGCCCTGGTGCGGGGGCAATTTTGGCCCCAGCACTATAATTTGAACAGTCTTAGTAGGGGTCCACTAGATGAAGCTTCATACCAAATATCAAAGACCTGGGCCTTGTGGTTTCAGAGAAGATTTTTCAAGATTTTCCCTATAAAGCCCATGTAAAACCAAAGGGCCCCCGTGCGGGGGCATTTTTAGCTCCAGCACTATAATTTGAACCCCGTGCGGGGGCATTTTTAGCTCCAGCACTATAATTTGAACAATCTTGGTAGGGGTCCACTAGATAAAGCTTCATACCAAATATCAAAGACCTGGGCCTTGTGGTTTCAGAGAAGAAGATTTTTAAAGATTTTCCCTATATAAGCCCATGTAAAACCAAAGGGCCCCCGTGCGGGGGCATTTTTGGCCCCAGCACTATAATTTGAACAATCTTGGTAGGGGTCCACTAGATGAAGCTTCATACCAAATATCAAAGACCTGGGCCTTGCGGTTTCAGAGAAGAAGATTTTTCTAGATTTTCCCTATATAAGCCCATGTAAAACCAAAGGGCCCCCGTGCGGGGGCATTTTTAGCTCCAGCACTATAATTTGAACAATCTTGGTAGGGGTCCACTAGATGAAGCTTCATACCAAATATCAAACACCTGGGCCTTGGGGTTTCAGAGAAGAAGATTTTTAAAGATTTTCCCTATATAAGCCCATGTAAAACCAAAGGGCCCCCGTGCGGGGGCATTTTTGGCCCCAGCACTATAATTTGAACAATCTTGGTAGGGGTCCACTAGATGAAGCTTCATACCAAATATCAAAGACCTGTGCCTTGCGGTTTCAGAGAAGAAGATTTTTCAAGATTTTCCCTATATAAATCTATGTAAAACCAAAGGGCCCCAGAGCAGGGGCATTTTTGGCCCCAGGGCTATAATTTGAACAATCTTGGTAGAGGTCTACAAGATGAAGCTTCATACCAAATATCAAAGACCTGGGCCTTGCAGTTTCAGACAAGAAGATTTTTCAAGATTTTTCCAATATAAGCCTATGTAAAACAAAAAGGGCCCTGGTGCGGGGGCATTTTTGGCCCCAGCACTATAATTTGAACAATCTTGGTAGGGGTCCACTAGATGAAGCTTCATACCAAATATCGAAGACCTTGGCCTTGTGGTTTCAGAGGAGAAGAAGATTTTTCAAGATATTCCCTATATAAAACCATGTAAAACCAAAGGGCCCCCTGGGGGGGGGGGGGGGGGGTGCATTTTTAGCTCCAGCACTATAATTTGAACAATCTTGGTAGGGGTCCACTAGATGAAGCTTCATACCAAATATCAAAGACCTGGGCCTTGCGGTTTCATAGAAAAAGATTTTTAAAGATTTTCCCTATATAAGCCTATGTAAAACAAAAGGGCCCTGGTGCGGGGGCAATTTTGGCCCCAGCACTATAATTTGAACAGTCTTAGTAGGGGTCCACTAGATGAAGCTTCATACCAAATATCAAAGACCTGGGCCTTGTGGTTTCAGAGAAGATTTTTCAAGATTTTCCCTATAAAGCCCATGTAAAACCAAAGGGCCCCCGTGCGGGGGCATTTTTAGCTCCAGCACTATAATTTGAACCCCGTGCGGGGGCATTTTTAGCTCCAGCACTATAATTTGAACAATCTTGGTAGGGGTCCACTAGATAAAGCTTCATACCAAATATCAAAGACCTGGGCCTTGTGGTTTCAGAGAAGAAGATTTTTAAAGATTTTCCCTATATAAGCCCATGTAAAACCAAAGGGCCCCCGTGCGGGGGCATTTTTGGCCCCAGCACTATAATTTGAACAATCTTGGTAGGGGTCCACTAGATGAAGCTTCATACCAAATATCAAAGACCTGGGCCTTGCGGTTTCAGAGAAGAAGATTTTTCTAGATTTTCCCTATATAAGCCCATGTAAAACCAAAGGGCCCCCGTGCGGGGGCATTTTTAGCTCCAGCACTATAATTTGAACAATCTTGGTAGGGGTCCACTAGATGAAGCTTCATACCAAATATCAAACACCTGGGCCTTGGGGTTTCAGAGAAGAAGATTTTTAAAGATTTTCCCTATATAAGCCCATGTAAAACCAAAGGGCCCCCGTGCGGGGGCATTTTTGGCCCCAGCACTATAATTTGAACAATCTTGGTAGGGGTCCACTAGATGAAGCTTCATACCAAATATCAAACACCTGGGCCTTGCGGTTTCAGAGAAGAAGATTTTTAAAGATTTTCCCTATATAAGCCCATGTAAAACCAAAGGGCCCCCGTGCGGGGGCATTTTTGGCCCCAGCACTATAATTTGAACAATCTTGGTAGGGGTCCACTAGATGAAGCTTCATACCAAACATCAAAGACCTGGGCCTTGTGGTTTCAGAGAAGAAGATTTTTCAAGATTTTCCCTATATAAGCCCATGTAAAACCAAAGGGCCCCCGTGCGGGGGCATTTTTAGCTCCAGCACTATAATTCGAACAATCTTGGTAGGGGTCCACTAGATGAAGCTTCATACCAAATATCAAACACCTGGGCCTTGCGGTTTCAGAGAAGAAGATTTTTAAAGATTTTCCCTATATAAGCCCATGTAAAACCAAAGGGCCCCCGTGCGGGGGCATTTTTGGCCCCAGCACTATAATTTGAACAATCTTGGTAGGGGTCCACTAGATGAAGCTTCATACCAAATATCAAAGACCTGGGCCTTGCGGTTTCAGAGAAGAAGATTTTTTAAGTTTTCGGTGAAAAAAATCTATTTTTGGCTACTGTGACCTATATGTGCAACGGACCGGAACCATTTGAACAACTTTGAAAGGGGACCACCAAAGGATCATTCCTGTGAAGTTTGGTCAAAATCCGATCTGTGGTTTAGGAGGAGATGTCATTTGAAGAAAAAGTTTACGCACACACGCACGCACGCACGCACGCACACACGCACACACGCACGACGGACGACGGACAAAAAGTGATCCCAAAAGCTCACCTCGTCACTACGTGACAGGTGAGCTAATAAAATGCATTCTTACTTTTCCAATAAAAAAGCATGTGTGTCAAAGTTTGACCTAGGCACAAAGAATGTCCAGGTCAACCCAGGGTCACCATTTTAGCACTTTATGATGGGCCTACATCCCAGATGCTATTTATCAAGTTTCGTGGAAATCTGCCCAGGTGTTCTGGGGAAGACTATTTTTGAAGGGTTTTTACCATATATGGCTTGGCGGCCATTTTGGTCATGTGACCTGGACCCCATGAGCAAATTTTCGTTTCACCCATCCCATAGAGGCTCCATATGAAATTTGACTTCAATCGGCCCAACTGTTTCCGAGGAGAAGCAGTTCGACAATTTTCACATTTTTCGCCTCCGCGAGGCTATACTAAATGGAATGTAATATTTGGCAAGTTCATTGGTTAGATCTCATTGATATCTATCAGTATGCCAAAAATTATTTAAATATTCCAATCTGTTAAGTCACTATCACCAATTTTCACAAACAGGTTACGGAAGGACAGACAGACTGACAGAATGACACGGTGATATTAGGGCACTCTTAGTAGAAAATCAACCGACTTCAGTCGGTCGCTTTTTCTGCGGGTCGTGCAATTACATCAAGTATTCTGATTGGTTCAAAGGCTGAAATGGGTGTGACTAAACTGAATATTCAGCAAGAGAAGGGTTAAAACTATTTTAAATAATAAGATTGATTGAGCTGATACAGCATACAGACCCTTGCCCAATTTACAAAATCAGTGTTCACAAAAAAAAAAATAATGTAAGTAATAATCTGGGTGTGTTTTCATTCATTAACCCTTTTTGTACCAAATGGGCCCGTACGAAAATTCTGACAGGATTCCACATGTAGTCCTTGTGGACAGTAACAGAAATCATTGAGGAAAATTATTTTCTCTGACTCTAGCTGTACATGGAATTCTGTAACACGTTCCACAAGGATAATGGACAAACCTTTACAGAAATTCTGCATTAACTAGAGCTGTCAGAGGATCTGACTATAGCCCCGCTTCAGCGCTGTCAGAGAAGAAAGTTATTTAAGCTGCAGAGAAAACAGTTATGAACAAGAAATAACTGTTGAAAATTTTACATTATCTGGAAAAACTCTAAGAGTTGTGAGCCCTTGTCCCTCATTTCAATGAGCATGATACATTACCAGAATGTCCATGTTTATACTAAATTTCATCTTCCATTTTTCAATGTTCAAAGGGTAATAACTCCTAAAGTAGGCAAATCAGAGTCAGGGTTCCTGCGCTCTGCACATTGTCTCATGGTGCTTTACACTTGTGTGAAGTGTCATGAAAATATCTCAAATGGTTTGTGAGTTATGGAGCCGACACAGTCAAAATTGCCTTTTTAAATGTTCAAAGGGCAATAACTCCTAAAGTAGGCAAACCAGAGTTATGGTTCCTGCACTCTGCACATCATCTCAAGGTGCTTTTCATTTATTTGAAGTTTCATGAAAATATCAGAAACGGTTATGGAGCGGACATAGTTAAAATTGCCATTTTTTAATATTCAAAAGCCTATAACTGAAAAAGTAGACAATCCAGAGTTTGGGTTCCTGCGCTCTGCACACGTAATATGGTGCTTTACATTTGTGTGAAGTTTCATAAAATTATCTCAAACGGTTTTTGAGTTATCGAGCAAAGACGGCTAAAATTGATATTTTTCAATATTCAAAGGGAAATAACTCAAAAATTAGGCAATCCAGAGTTATGGTTCCTGCACTCTGCACACCATCTCATGGTGTTTAATGTTTGTGTGAAGTTTCATGAAAATATGTGAATGGGTTTTAAAGTTATGGAGCGGACACGAAAATTGTTAACAGACACAGACACACAGAAAATACGAAAACCAGAGTTATGGTTCTTGCGCTCTGCACATTGTCTCATAGTGCTTAACATTTGTGTGAAGTTTCATGAAATTATCTCAAACGGTTTTCGAGTTATGAAGCGGACACTGTTAAAATTGCCATTTTTCAATGTTCAAAGGGCAATAACTCCAAAAATAAGCAATGCAGAGTTATGGTTCCTGCGCTCTGCACATCGTCTCATAGTGCTTAACATTTGTGTGAAGTTTCCTAAAAATATCTCAAACGGTTTTCGAGTTATGAAGCGGACACAATTAAAATTGCCATTTTTCAATGTTCAAAGGGCAATAACTCCAAAAGTAGGCAATCCGCAGTTATAATTCCTTCGCTCTGCACATTGTCTTATGGTGTTTAACATTTGTGTGAAGTTTCATGAAAATATGTTAAGCAGATACAAAGTTATGGAGCCAACACAAATTAACGGAATCACGGAATTACGGAATTACGGAATTACGGAAAATGTTCAAAGGGCAATAACTCCAAAAGTAGGCAATCCACAGTTATAATTCCTTCGCTCTGCACATTGTCTTATGGTGTTTAACATTTGTGTGAAGTTTCATGAAAATATGTTAAGCAGATACAAAGTTATGGAGCCAACACAAATTAACGGAATCACGGAATGACAGAAGGACATGGCAAATCCAATATAGCCCCACTTTTTCAAAGCGGGGCTATAAAAATATTCTTGTCTGACTCTTGCAGTAAATGGAATTAGGTTACAGATTCCACAAGGAACATGGACAGACTTTAACAGAAATACTGCATGAAAATGTTGACCAAATTTCTATTTAATGTCATCCATGAAAACACGGCAGAATCACTTCCTGTAACATAAAATTTTGGCGGTTAACACACATTCAAAAGTACCTAGGATGGTGACTGCATGGCTTTTTGTTTTTGTAAAAAAAAGAATATGTTTTTAAAGACTCAAGACTACAATTAACAGACATTGTAAGTTTACTTTTTAGTATTTAAAAAAAAAAAAATATTTTAAATTGAGAAAAGAAAACACTTAACCCGTGAGGTTTCAAAAACTTTACTTTTGCAAAGTAAATTGTACCCCACCCACAGATTTGTGTACTTAGGTGCTTAAGTCACTATGATGCTTTGAAAGCCATTGTCATTTCGAAAGTAACAAGTACAGTGTATATGTATGTAGCATGCAAGCTTTTTAGTTTGTTCTTTTTCGGCACAACTATGTTCCTTCCTTAGTGTGTATAATAATGCAGAAATTTTGACAGTTTATGTTAACCCTTGTTCTGCTGAAAATTAAAAAAATGCCACACCCACTACTGATTAACAACCAATCAGATTACTTTATGCAAATTATTGCAACAAATTCACAATCTGAATGACAAACAATGAAGTTCCAGATCAGATGGCTTCTTCAGAAGCCATCTGATCTGGATCTTCATTGCTTGAAAAATAAGGCATATCCGGGCTCAGCAGGACAAGGGTTAAGATAAAGCTAGACCAAATATTTAAATTAGCAGGAATTCTGCAAGAATACACACACAGTAATTCTGTTAAAAATTCATACAGGATTCCCGTCAATAAATCATGCAGGAATTCTGTCAACAATTCATGCAGGAATCATGCAGGAATTCTGTCAACTAAGAATGCAGGAATCATGCATGTTTTTCTGCAGGATTCCTGCATCAATTTTCCTGCTAATTTAAATATTACACAAGCTTTTCCACACTGATTCCCACCTGAATCCTGTCTGAAAGGCAAAACTAAAGTGAAAATTCTTTGTGGAAACTCTACTGGAAATAAGGTTTCATACCGGTTTCATGCCTGAATCCTGTCACAATATTTCTGCAGAAATACTGTAGGACAATTTCATACAGGGAATTTTCCTCCTTGTGGACCAGCAGTCCATTCCAAAATTTAGGGGTGACAGGTTGTGTTTTCATCAAAAGTTATTTGGAAAATGACTGAACTTTTAGCAAACAGTAGAGGCCCTGATCAGACGCCACATTCTGCGGCATCTGATCTGGGCCTGCACTGTTTGCCCAGGTACCCGTTTTGGGGTTTCTGATGCTAATTGGATTAAACTGTATATTTCTCAAAATTTGCATATTCTACTCTTATTCTTACATCAACTGCTGACAGATAAATGATAGATCAACTGCTGACAGATAAATGATAGACCATGATGCTAATACCCCTGTCACACCAGGGCTGCGTTCTCACGGCGTCCAAGAAAAATGCAGAACGCCGAGGTGCGCGCAGTACGATCGCAAACATTGCCGTAGCAACGCAGTAGCGTCGCCAGTAGACGCGTTGGGATCGCATAGAACGCCAAGCGACGGCGCGCATTTTGAGCATGCTCAAAACAAACGCCGTCGCTCGGCGTTCTGATCAGAGCGCAGTGAGGTCGTCGTAAGGTTGCCATAGCAGCGCAGCAAGGTCTCCTACAACACTACAGGAGCTCGGCAGGGGCGCACAGAGGTCTCCTACAACGCCATATAAGCTCCGCTTGTATAATTGATTAACTGATTGATTGATTTGATATTTAACGTCCCAGTCAACACTGTAAAGGTCATTTTGGAGATGTTGCTTCCAATTTTGTGGGACTTACAAGCCCTGTCGACAATGAAACAAATAGAGTTTACACGTATAAGCATGTTTACACCAATAGGGTTTACACGTATCTCGCACCGCTTTGCCTGGGCAGGCTTAGATCCTCTAAGCGGTTTACCAGTACTCGTGTGAGGTCGGTTTCAGCTCTGCGTGGAAGCATAATGCAGTTCATCTATTTCTTTTAGTTCTGATGGGAGGGGGCCGCCCGCTTGTATAAACAGCTGCTAGAGTAGAGTTTGATTGTGTACTGTCCCGAAAAACCTACTTCTGAGTTGACTCATTCCGGGTAAGGTAATTGCGGTGGACTTGCTCCTGTTTGCGGTGATTGCGGTGGACTTACTTCCGACGGCACAGGAGTACTGGTAAACCGCTTTGGGGATCTAAGCTTGCCCAGGCAAAGGGGCGCGAGTCGGACCATCCGTGCTTATTAACCCTAATAGTTTCATTGGGTGACAGAGATTGAGATGTCATTTCATCTCAATGTCGGGTAAAAGTCCCACAAAATTAGAAGCAACGTCTCCAAAATGACCCATAATGTGTTGATGGGACATTGAACCTCAAATCAAACAAATCTGTTCGACTGATGAAGATTTCTGTTTACACTTTGAGACCGTTTTCAACATGTGAGCGCCGTAAAAGCGTAGTGCACGCATTGAGAGCGCCGTAAATGCGCAGTGAGAGCACCGTAAATGCGCAGTGCACGCATTGTGAGCGTCGTAAAAGGGCAGAGGAAGCGCCGTGAGAGCGCATGCAATCGCCATCAAGAACGCCGCAGGATCGCGATAGATCGCCATGTAAGCTCCGTAGCAACGTCTTGGTCGCTGTAGGGACGCCATGACAGGTCCATGTTCACAAAAATATCCCATATTTCTTGCGATCTCGCGGCGTTCTGAAAATTAAACAACGCCGTCCAATCGCAGAGAAAACGCAGCATAGTGTGACAGGGGCTTAAATGACTGCATAATTGCTTCACACCTAGTTTCAAAGGGGGAGTTCCAAATCTGCCCACGCACAGATTTTCTTGAAACTTCAGTTGTTGTTTACTTGAGGTCTATCAACTATATATATAACTTTTTTTCATTTGACAAATTACTATAGGTCTCAGGAGAGGTCCCTGAGGTAATCCCCTGTAGAGGTCATACACACCTGTGAACTTTTCAGTCTTAAATCAATAGGTATGATTATTTTCAAATTTTGTTGCTTTGATTGGCAACAGAACTCCATAAGGATTAATCTAATACAAACAATGTAAATGTGTCTATGTCTTTTAATCTTCCTGATAAATTTATTTACAACATTTCTTCTATTTTTCATGAAAATTTGCAAAGATTAAGATCTCATCATAAGTATTAGATGTGTTACTGATCTTGTCACCCCAAGATATTGCATATAAAATAGGCCACATATGTGCTCTATATAGCAAACAAATTTCAATAAAATCAGAAACCGGTAACAATGTTTTTGAAATCTTGATATGGGTTCAGGTCAATTTTTGTGCAAAATTCAGTTTCAATACCAGGGGACAAGATTTCCTTAAAGTTTATTTTTATTGTGTTTTATGTCCATTTAGGACCGCCTTATCATACAAAGCTTAGCATAGGCATTTATATAATAAAAACTCACCACCCCCCCCACCCCCCAAAAAAAAAAAAATAAATAAAAATAAAAAGTAAATGAGAACATACATTATCAACGTATACAAGTCAAGTTTTATCCAAAAAGGTTAAAGAGAAAAATAAAATGCATTCATGCACTGTCCATGATGAATGTTAGTGTTGACAATATTGCTGAAAAAAATTACATTATGACACAATAGGAACAAGATATGGTGGATCTTTTTACCCTATTTTATTTGGCCTTCTTGTACATTTTAAACCTGCAATAGAAAGACACTTGGTGTCAGTAATACTCAATGACGTTATGGTTTTGTTTAATTAATTACTTTCATAATCCTATTTTTTCCTTAATTATTTTTGTTGTTGTCATTTTCTTCTTTAAAATAAAACAGCAGTCAATAATTTGCAAACTTGAACGGACAGCCTGATTTTCTGATTTGTTCTTATGATTGATTGGTCCTTGTATTGTTGATGTTTACTTACATCACTTGGTCAAAGAGACTCACACTCCGCTTCCCCACCAAAAGTTTTGTGAGATCATGGAAAGAATTTTCTGCATTTTTTTCTAGGTTCATTTTAACATCTGCAAAAATGTAAGGTACAATGTTTTAGTCTTCAAAATAAATGCAGAGCTAGTCACACTGGAACTAGTTGTAGAATTGTCATTTGGCATACACTTCCCTAAATGAAATAGGTGGAAGGCAAGTTGCTTTAACAAATTTATTTTAAAGCTGATATTATATTTAGATGTAGTTATACCATTCGCATATTTAGTCATATGTATGCAGTACCTGCCATCAGTGTTAAACTTTCTAGCTCTGTATTCATCAGTTTTACAAATGGCGTGAATCAGCTGTTAGCTGTACTATTAGCATATTTGCGGAGCCAAAATCTGCAGTTGGCTTTATATTTTTCTATAGCACTGATATCAAATATACTGTTGGCTCTTTTCTTCCTCTGAAATCTTTTGACAGTATGAATAGTCTTCTCTATTATATTAAATCATGTTACTCAAAAATAACTGGTTGTTTTCCAGATCATATTTAAGAATATAACTTTCTTACACGGATTTGCACAGCAGGCGACATTTGTTAAGTTTTAAGTAGACTGTAGCTTAGTTCAGATTTTGAGGGGACATTGTCAGAGTGGAAAAAGAGCCAAAACAACAGTGTTTCCATTTTGTCTACGGTAATCTGTGTATACAGTGGGCCAAAAGTCTGTGGTATTATGAACTACCTGGCACACCATAATAAAAACATCATAAATCTTGGTTATTCAAGCAAGCTGTGCCATTCCGGTATGACAGACTTTTCAAACATTTTAAGGTGACTGCATCATACTTATAATACTGCATAATACATACTTATTACAGAATCAAGAAAATTGTCTGGTTTACAGAACCATACATTTTACTTGCCAATTCAACAGTCTTTGTCATAATAAGCTTCAGCAAGCTTTAAGATTACATTAAATACAAAAACTCTTGTTATATAATGAACTATATTTTTATTGAATTGTTCATGAACGCTCAAAATAAATAGTGTGATGGTGTCCCCCAGGGTACCATAACTGATACAGCTGCTGATTATATGAGCTCATACGATACACATCATGGTTTTAACATACATACATTCATGTTTATATATATTATTTGCGAGCAATTTCTCGATTGAAAATGTTATACCATATCTGCAAATGGTTTAAAAAAATAAAAATCTGACCATTACTATTCAATCTTCAAATGCAATATGTTACCGGTCTCAGATTTTCAAGAAAATTTGAAAAAATGTTCTACACATATACGGGCAATTTTCATATTAAAATGATGAGGTGACAAGAACTGCAACAGTATGAAATCAAAAGTCAAACATACTCCAAAAGATTTTATGGTTGTGAAGTCTAGGGTCTCCTCCATACGAAATTGAGCATGGTCTATAGAACTTTCCCTGAACAATAGTAAATGTGATACAAAAATAATCTCAAATGACTATAGTGATGCCTGAGAACAAAATAACTCCAAAACATACGAAGCTGTTGTGTATATGTATACTTGTTTGGGGGTACCCCTATTTTCAGATGCAGAAATAAACAAAACATTGTAGATTTATAAGGAACACAGATATGAGAGTGAAATAGCTAAATAATGAGCAGTCATTTACCAGGTATTAATTATGCACAATTTCATGGACATTTGTGTGTGGGCAGAACCCTATGGAAATTTACTATAGGCTGGAACTCCCCCTTTATAAATTTATTGAAGATGAACCAAGTGAGTTTTATGCGCATTAACTCTTATCTTGCTGAGTATTCATCTAAGCGACACCAATTTCGTTATAGCAACCAATCAAATTACTGGATGTAATTAATTGCTACAAATTCTTAAACGGAATGCCAAACAGTGTAGATCCTGAAGCCATCTGATCTGGATCTACACTGTTTGCAAAGATAGGGGTTGTCGTGAACAGCAAGATAAGGGTTAACCCATTTTGTACCAAATGGAATCTTCCTCTTTATATATAGTAGGAGTCCATTTCAACATTTAGGGGTTTCAGGTTGTGTTTTCTTCAAAATTGATCAGGAAAATGGCTAATCTTTTAGCAAACAGTGGAGGCCCTGATCAGACGCCGCATTCTGCGGTGTCTGTTCTGGGCCTGCACTGTTTGCCAAGTACCCCTTTTAGGGGTTTCCGGTACTAAATGGGTTAACTAAGCTTTGTAACAATATCTAATTAGTTCCAGGACCATAAAATGACCTACTCGTAAGTTCTTATTTGAAACAAAAGCAATCTCTGTTTGATTTCAGGTTTAACGTCCCCATCAACACTATCGGTAATTTTGGAGACATTGCTTCCAATTTTGTGGGACTTTTACCCGACATTGAGATGAAATGACATCTCAAGCCCTGTCGCCCGATGAAACCAACAGAGTTTATTAGCAGGGATGGTCCACCTCGCACCAAGTACTTATTTGAAACAAAAGCATAAAATGATTGAAGTTCTTATTTGAAACAAAAGCAATCTCTGTCTGATTTGAGGTTTAACCCCCCCCCCCCCCCATCAACACTATCGGTAATTTTGGAGACATTGCTTCAAATTTTGTGGGACTTTTATCTGACACTGAGTTGAAATGACATCTCAAGCCCTGCCACCCAATGAAACTAATAGGGTTTATAAGCATGGACGGTCTGAATCACACTGCTTTGCCTGGGCAGGCTTAGATCCTCTAAGCGGTTTACCAGTACTCTTGAGCAGTCAGTTTCAGCTCTGCGTAGAAGCTACATGCAGCCCATCAATTTCTCCAAGCCCCAATGGATGGGGGCCGCTCCAGGATTGACAGTTAATTTTACATTTCTTTTAACCCTTATCTTGCTGTTCACGACAACCCCTATCTTTGCAAACAGTGTAGATCCTGATCAGATGGCTTCTGAAGAAGCCATCTGATCTGGATCTACTCTGTTTGGCATTCAGTTTATGAATTTGAAGCAATAAATTACATCAAGTAATTTGATTAGTTGATAGACAGAAATGGGTGTGGCTTAAATGAATATTCAGCAAGATAAGGGTTAAAAAAAGACTGGAAGTCAGGCTTTAACACAAGATGTGAAGGATTTAGAAAAAGTAAGTTTGTGGAACAAGATGCTCACCTGAATATCAATGTCTCTAGTACATTCTATTTTTAGCTCTGGTGGCCATCTTGTTCATCAGAGTGGAACAATCTTAGCTATTTTGGTAGGGTGTCACCTAGGCAACATTCCTTTGAAGTTTGAATCAAATTGACCCAAGGGTTTAGGAAGAGTTCGCATTTGAAGCAAATTTACAATGTTTTTCTATTTTTAGCTCGTGCGGCCATATTGTTCATCGGAGCGAGACCATTTTAGCCATTTTGGTAGAGAGTCATCTAAGCAATATTCCTATGAAGTTTGAATGAAATTGGCCCAAGAATACAGGACTAGTTGTCGTTTGAAATTTTTTTCTATTTTTAGCCCTGGTGGCCATCTTGTTTATCAGAGTAGAATGATAGTAACTATTTTAGGAGGGAGTCACCTGGGCAACATTCCTGTGAAGTTTGAAGCAAATTTACAATGTTTTTCTATTTTTAGCTCTGGTGGCCATTTTGTTCATTGGAGTGGGATCATTTTAGCTAATAGAGGGTCATCGACATAATATTCCTGTGAAGTTTGAATCAAATTGGCCCAAGGGGTAAGGATGAATTGTCGTTTGAAGAATTTTTATATTTTTAGCTCTGGCCATCTTGTTAGTCAGAGCGGAACAATTTTATCTTTTCTGGTAGGGAGTCAATAACATAATATTCCTGTAAAGTTTGAATCAAATTGGCCCAAGGGGTAAGGAGGAGTTGTCCTTTGAAGATTTTTAGCTCTGGCGGCCATCTTGTTCGCCGCGTTGAACGATTTTAGCTATTTTGGTAGGGAGTCACCTAACTAACATTCCTGTGAAGTTTGAATCAAATTGGCCCAAAGGTTAAGGAGGAGTTCGGGTTTGACGTAAATTGACGAAGTTTTTCTGTTTTTAGCTATGGCAGCCATTTTGCTCATCGAGGGTCACCTAAGCAACATTCCTATAAAGTTTTAATGAAATTGGCCGTAAGGTACAGGAGAAGTTGTCTTTTAAATATTTTTCTATTTTTAGCTCTGGTGGCCATCTTATTCAGCCGAGCGGAACAATTTTATCTATTTTTGTAGAGGGTAACCTGAGCAATATTCCTATGAAGTTTTATTGCAATTGGCTCAAGGGTTAAGGAGGAGTTAGCATTTAAAGCAAATTGTTGACGCCGCTAGACACACGACGCATGACAGACATTGACCGATCACAATAGCTCACCATGAGCACTTCGTGCTCAGGTGAGCTAACAAGCCCATGTAAAACCACAGGGCCACGGCGCGGGGGCATTTTTGGCCCCCAGCAATATAATTTGAACAATCTTGGTAGGGGTCCACTAGATGAAGCTTCATACAAAATATCAAAGACCTGGGCCTTGCGGTTTCAGAGAAGATTTTTAAAGATTTTCCCTATATAAGCCCATGTAAAACCAAAGGGCCCCGGGGCGGGGGCATTTTTGGCCCCAGCACAATAATTTGAACAATCTTGGTAGAGGTCCACAAGATGAAGCTTCTTACCAAATATCAAAGACCTGGGCCTTGCAGTTTCAGAGAAAAAGGTTTTTAAAGATTTTCCCTATATAAGCCTATGTAAAACCAAAGGGCCCTGGGGCGGGGGTATTTTTGGCCCCAGGACTATTATTTGAACAATCTTGGTAGGGTCCACAAGATGAAGCTTCATACCAAATATCAAAGACCTGGGCCTTACGGATTCAGAGAAGAAGATTTTTAAAAGTTTTCCCTGTATAAGCCCATGTAAAACCAAAGGGCCCCCGGGGCGGGGGCATTTTTGGCCCCAGCACAATAATTTGAACAATCTTGGTAGAGGTCCACAAGATGAAGCTTCTTACCAAATATCAAAGACCTGGGCCTTGCGGTTTCAGAGAAAAAGGTTTTTAAAGATTTTCCCTATATAAGCCTATGTAAAACCAAAGGGCCCTGGGGCGAGGGTATTTTTGGCCCCAGGACTATTATTTGAACAATCTTGGTAGGGTCCACAAGATGAAGCTTCATACCAAATATCAAAGACCTGGGCCTTGTGGTTTCAGAGAAGAAGATTTTTCAAGTTTTCGGTGAAAAAAATCTATTTTTGGCTCCTGTGACCTGGATGTGCAACGGTCCGGAACAATTTGAACAACTTTGAAAGGGGACCACCTAAGGATCATTCCTGTGAAGTTTGGTCAAAATCCGATCAGTGGTTTAGGAGGAGATGTTGTTTGAAGAAATTGTCTACGGACGCATGCACGGATGCATGCACGGATGCACGCACGGACGCACGCACGGATGCACGACGGACAAAAAGTGATCCCAAAAGCTCAACTCGTCACTACGTGACAGGTGAGCTAAAAATACAGAAAATATTGATATGGGTGTAGTCTTTACTTAAGAAAAGATATATTATTCAAAGGGTCTCAATAGCCATTTATACCGCAATCAGGCATTCTAGTAACCTAATAAAGGGGTCGAAATACTGCAAGCTATAATCGGTAGTGACCTATAATACCTTCTTCTGACCTATAATATGTCTAGTGACCATTTATAAACCGGACCTACTTTTAAGGTCACTAATGTACAAGTGTAAACAATAACAAACAATCTTTTAAACATGGGAAAACAACGAAACTGCAAGTGAAAATCTTTGCAATATTTATTTGAACAGATTTTCAGAAATTTCAGCTAAATTCTTACCTTCTCTGCCTTTCCTGGTTTGAATGGCTCATTGGAATAACTGCGTACTGCTACTGCAGTCGAGTCTCAACCTCGAAAATAATGTCTAAAGCTAAAAGAAACTTCTTATTTGCTGATTTTCATACAGAATGTAAAGCGCTGAGAAACTTTTATTCGAGCGTCCATGTTGTTTCCTACGTCTTTGTGGCGTGTTGACGTCAGAAACTTTGCACTCGTTGACATCACATTATACTATGTGTGCGAGCCATGGCACTGAATGTCGTTTAACATGCCACACTGGCTGCTTACTTTTTTGCTTAAATTTGATAAATTATTGCAAATTCCCTTGATTTTTGAATTGGGGTATAAACTAAATACATGATTAGTGTCTTTAATAATAAAATATTATTTGGTTCGCCGCAACAATTTTATAGGGGCTCGCTAAAGCTTGCCCCTATAAAATTGTCTAAGGCTCACTGATTATATTTTATTATTAAAGACACTAACCATGTATTTACTATATTTTTGTTTGTGAAAAATGGTGTAGACTGTATCGGTTGAACCCATTCCCTGGGTAAAACCAGTTCATTTATTTTTTGCATACTGTTGTATTGTATAAGATTACTGTTTACAATTCAAATGAATGCTCAAAATATTTAGAACAACTACTTTTTTCAATTTTCTCCTTGATCAATACACTGTTGATAATCTTTTCAACCTGACCTATTTAGAGACATTTTTAATGAAAGGAAATAATATGAGGTCAGTGATCTTCTAATTGAGGGAAATAGTTACACCTCCAAGCAAGGCAATTCTTTCAAAAGTATTTTTAGGTCATTTTTGAGACAGCGTTCCAAATTTGTTTGACTTTACCCGACATTCAAATGAAATGACATCCCAAACAAACCAATAGGGTACATTTGTAAAAAAAAAAAAAAAGTGTTTATAGTGGAAAATATGCAATATGCAGGGCCAATATGAAACATTTTTCAGATGTTTCTGGAGGAGACCTTGATACGGTCTGCACAATAGCCTACTTATTTTCCGGTATTCAAACTAGATTTTTGAGATATAGCAAGTGGAGTTAACATGTGCACAAAATGGCAGGGCAGATAACTCATAAACAGAAAAAGCCAGAGTAGCTAACCTTGGCCACAATATGCAACCTGAGTTTCATGAAGCTGCTCCATATAGTATAGAACAAGAGGGCCAAAATGGCCCTGTTTCACTCACCTGTGGACCAGAAAATCATTTGCAATGTTTAGAAAAACAAGATGTGTTTCTGAAACACTGATGCCCCCTGACAGCGCATGCTAAATATGAAAGCAGTATCACTAAGCAATCGAAAGGTATGGCCAATGTTCAAGTCTTAAAAAGTAGGTCAAGGTCACAAGGTAAACAAGATGTGTTTGTGAAACACTGATGCCCCCGGACAGCGCCAATGTTAATGTTTTAAAAATTTTTGAAAAACAAGATGTGTTTGTGAAACACTGATGCCCCCGGACAGCGCCAATGTTAATGTTTTAAAAATTTTTGAAAAAAAAATAGGTCAAAGGTCAAGTTCAAGGTCACGAGATCAAAAATTATGGTACCACTGGAAAGGTCTTGTGATAAGGTATACACATGTGAAATATGAAAGCTCTATCTATTACCATTCAAAAGTTATGCCCAATGTTAAAGTTTTTGCAGACGGACAAACGGACAAACGGACAAACAGACAAACAGACAAACGGACAAACAGACGGACAGACCAAAAACTATATGCCCCCGAATCTCTTAGATTCCGGGGGCATAAAAATAGGTCAAAGGTCAAGTTCAAGGTCACGAGATCAAAAATTATGGTACCACTGGAAAGGTCTTGTGATAAGGTATACACATGTGAAATATGAAAGCTCTATCTATTACCATTCAAAAGTTATGCCCAATGTTAAAGTTTTTGCAGACGGACAAACGGACAAATGGACAAACAGACAAACAGACAAACGGACAAACAGACGGACAGACCAAAAACTATATGCCCCCGAATCTCTTAGATTCCGGGGGCATAAAAATTATGGGATTGTTGAAAAGGTCTTGTGACATAGTATGAACATGTGAAATATGAAAGCCCTATCACTTACCAATTGAAAGTTATGGCCAATGGTAAGTTTTTAAAAAGTAGGTCAAGGTCACGAGGTTAAAAATTATGGTACCACTAGAAAGGTCTTGTGATAAGAAATGCACATGTGAAATATGAAAGCCCTATCACTTACCAATCAAAAGATATGGCCAATGTTAAAGTTTTTAAAAAGTAGGTCAAACATCAAGGTCACAAGGTAAAAAATTATGGTACCACCAGAAAGGTCTTGTGACAAGGAATGCACATGTGAAATATGAAAGCCCTAACACTTACCAATCAAAAGATATGGCCAATGTAAAAGTTTTTAAAAAGTAGGTCAAACATCAAGGTCAAGGTCACAAGGTCAAAAATTATGGTACCACCAGAAAGGTCTTGTGACAAGGAATGCACATGTGAAATATGAAAGCCCTAATGTTTGTCAATCGAAAGTTATGGCCAACGTTAATGTTTTTAAAAAAAGTAGGTCAAGGTCATGAGATAAAAAGTTACCACTGGAAAGGTCTTGTGATAAGGTATACACATGTGAAATATGATAGCTCTATCTATTACCATTCAAAAGTTATGCCCAATGTTAAGGTTTTTGTACAGACAAAAGGACAAACAGACAGACCAAAAGCTATATGCACCCCGAATCTAGATTCCAGGGGCATAAAAAGAAACTGTAAAGAAAGTCAAGAAATGTTTGCTACCTTGACTGATATAAAATCTTCAAAGATCTAGGGTTGTCAATATAGTTGTATAACAGTTGAACCCCTGGGCGGGGTAATTTTTGGCCCTAATGCTATTATTTGAAAATCTTGTTGTAAAATATGTGGGCCCCGGGGACCATTTTTGGCCCCAAGGCTATAATTTGAAAACTCTTGGTCCACTAGATGAAGCTTCATACCATATATCAAAGACCTGGGCCTTCCAGTTTCAGACAAGAAGATTTTTAAAGGCTTTCCCAAAACAAGTCTATGTAAAACATGCAGGCGCTGGGGAAGGGCGTTTTTGGCCCCACAAGGCTATAATTTGAACAGAGGTCCACTAGAAGAAGCTTCATACCAAATCAAAGACCTGGACCTTGTGGTTTCAGAAAAGACAACTTTTAAATGTTTTCCCTACATGAGGCTATGTAAATATGTGGGCCCCTGAGGTGGTGCCATTTTTGGCCCCAAGGCTATGATTTGAACAATCTTGGTAGAGGTCCACTAGATGAAGCTTCACACCAAATATCAAAGACCAGGGCCTCATGGTTTAAGAAAAGACAAATTTTAAACGCTTTCCAAACATGAGTCTATATAAAACATGTGGTCCCAGGGAGGGGCCATTTTTGGCCCCCAAGGCTTTAATTTAAAAATTCTTGGTAGATGTTCACCAGATGAAGATTCATACCATTATTATCAAACCAGGGCTTATTCTGGTTCAGACAGTAGGATTTTTAAAGGTTTTCCTAAATAAGTGTATGTAAAACATGTGGGCCCTGGGATGAGGTCATTTTTTATCCAATGACTTTAATTTGAACACTCCTGGTAGAGGTCCATTAGATGAAGCTTCATGCCAAATATCAAAGACCTGGGTCTTCTGGTTTCATACAAAAAGATTTTTAATGGTTCCTTAGTATATAAGTCTATGATAAACTTAAATATGGGGCCCTAGGGAGGGGCCATTTTTGGCCCCAAGGCTATAATTTGAACAAGCCTGGTAAAGGTCCACCAGATGAAGCTTCATACAAAATATCAAAGACCTGGGTCTTCTGGTTCATACAAAAAGATTTTTAATGGTTCCTATATAAGTCTATGATAAACTTAAACATAGGGCCCTTGGGAGGGGCCATTTTTGGCCCCAAGGCTATAATTTGAACAATCTTGGTAGAGGTCCAGCAGATGAAGCTTCATACCAAATATCTAAGACCAGGGCCTTGTGGTTTCATACAAGAAAATTCTTAAAGGCTTTCCCTATGCATCTATATATAAGTCTTTGTAAAATATGTGGGCCTTGGTGCGGAGACATTTTTGGCCCCAAGGCTATAATTTGAACGGTCCTGGTAGAGGTTCATTAGATGGAGCTTCAAACCAAATATCAAAGACCTGGGCCTTCTGGTTTCTGACAAGAAGATTTTTAAAGGCTTTCTCTATATATAAGTCTATGTAACTAAACATGTGGGCTCAGGGGTGGGGCCACTTTTAAATGTTTTCCAAACATGAGTCTATATAAATTTTCATAGAGGTCTACTTTATCAAAGACCTGGGCCTTCTGGTTTCATACAAGAAGATTTTTAAAAGGGTTTCCCTATTTAACTCTATGTAAAATATGTGGGCCCTGGGGCAGGGGCATTTTTGGTCCCAAGGCTATAATTTGAACAATCTTGGTAGAGGTCCACAGGATGAAGCTTCATAACAAATGACCTGGGCCTTCGTAT
This sequence comes from Lucinisca nassula, assembly GCA_963580285.1. Lineage (NCBI taxonomy): Eukaryota > Metazoa > Mollusca > Bivalvia > Lucinida > Lucinidae > Lucinisca > Lucinisca nassula. The sequence goes on from OY757013.1 coordinate 74,351,999, forward strand.
TTCAGACAAGAAGATTTTTAAAGGCTTTCTCTATATATATGTCTATGTGACTAAACATGTGGGCCCAAGGGTGGGGCCAGTTTTGGCCCCAAGGCTATAATTTTAGCAATCTTGGTAGAGGTCCACTAGATGAAGCTTTATACCAAATATCAAAGACCTGGGCTTCTGGTTTCAGACAAGAAGATTTTTGAAGGTTTTTCCTATATAAGCCAATGTAAAAGATGTGGGCCCTGTGGCAGGGTCATTTTGGCACCAAGGCTATAATTTGAACAATCTTGGTAGAGGTCCACTAGATGAACATTCATACCAAATATCAAAGACCTGGGTCTTCTGGTTTCAGACACAGAGACTTTTTAAGGTTCTCCATAAATAAACCTGTTGGCCCTGGGGCGAGGCCATTTTTGGCCCCAAGCCTTTACAGGAGTTTGAAAATTCTTGATAGAGGTCCACTAGATGGAGCTTCATACCGAATATAAAAGACCTGGGCCAACTGGTTTCAGAGAATAAGATTTTTTAAGGGTTTCCCTTAACAAGCCTACGTACATGTAAAACATGTGGGCCCCGCAGCGGGGACATTTTTTGCCCAAGGCTATACTTTTAACAATATGGATAGAGGACCAATAGATGAAGTTTGGTACCAGATATCAAAGACCTGGGCCTTGCGGTTTCAGAGATGAATATTTTTTATGTTTTCAGTTAAAAATATATTTTTCGCTCCTGTGACCTAGATGTGGAATGAACCGGAACCATATGAACAACTTTGAAAGGAGACCAACTAAGGATCATTCCTGTGAAGTTTGTTCAAATTCTGATCATTGGTTTAGGAGGAGATGTCATTTGAAGAAATGGTTCACGCATGCACAGACGGATGCTCACACTGATGATGGACAAAATGTGATCACAAAGCTCACATTGTCACTACGTGACAGGTGAGGTAAAAAGCTAACTAACCAATTGAAAAGTTTGGCCAATATCAGCATGCTTGTAAAGTAATTTTCCTGTCCCCCGCCTCCAGCAAATATATGCTGATCAGACTGATCAGAGATGCAGGATGACCAGTTTGCATTAACCCATTTAGTACCGGAATCCCCAAAACGGGTACCAGGGCAAAGAGTGCAGGCCTAGATCAGACACCGCAGAATGCGGCGTCTGATCAGGGCCTACACCACACTGGTCAATACATACGCACAGGCTGCGTAGCGGTCGCATAGGCTTCGTATTTTGGACGCATAGGCTTCGATGAAAAATGGCGGATGACAGTTCGTCAATGCAGGTAAGAAACTGTTTTTACGTTAAACTAACTGTTGCATTGCATTTCCGGATACTGACATCTGCCTTACGGACCACTTTATTAATGTGCGGCTTCGTCTGTTGCAAGAAAAAGTTTGAAAAACGGAATATAGAAAAATAGACCCCAAAAGAAATTTCGCAGTCAACACAGATTCACCTGTATTTTCACTTTGGTCCGGTCGCCCTATGTAACTACACGTTTTTGGCTGGTGTTCTGGCCGATAAATTGTGAATAACGATAATGAAATCGAAAAGCTAATATGCAATTTTCGTCATATCTTTTGCGAAAAATAAAAATCTTTATAGTTCGATACAACGCGCGTAGCTTCGTTACCTATTACAACGCAGAGGCTTCGAACTAAATTTGAAAGCCCTGTATTATGTAGAATAATAGCGAATGCTTTTAAATTAATGTCGAGGAATCAGTCAACCAGGGTGAGTTGGTGATGCTAAAGACATTCTGTACCATTTATACGGAAACATTTTCAGTCTCAGCTATGCAAATACATGTACAATATTTTGAGGCGAATGCACAAAATCTGTCAATTTACAATTATTAACACCACCGTTCATAAACTCGGCAAGTCCTCGTCAAATCTGTTAAGTATTAAGCCAAATAATATTTGCACTGTATGAATTTTTGTCGTGTTTTTTACAAAGCACGTGGCTTCGCAGGTTACAGAGATGGGAAGACGCATTACGAAAACACGCCTAATAAAATACCACTTAAAAAGATAAAAAAAAAATACTTTCAGACAAAACATTCTGATAGTTTTAATATTTCTGCTCAAGACATAGTGTATGGGAACATGTTACAACCGCCCGGACCAGGCGCTTTTATCGCATATCCACAATCTGTATTTCTGAGAAGAAATAAGGAAAACAATGTATATCCCTTTAAAGCTCAGTTTTACTATATAAAAGTTGGATTTAAGGGGGTCAGAATTATATAGGCATGTTTTCGTGATCCTCCGACTTCTATTTAAATGCTTCAATCGAATACATGCAGCTCCTACAAAACTTCAGCAAAGGTTCATTAATCGCGCCTGCACTGTCTGATCCCAGTCTTCGTTTCAGATAAAATAGAAGCATCTGCTCATTAAACAGTAAACATATAAGCTAATTCTAGCCTTTGTAGGATCAAAGAAGAAAAAAAAACAAAACTTTTCTTTATCTCAGATCTATTTTCAATCTCTGTCCTTATATCATATTGTTTTGCCAACCAGACTGTCTTCTGCAACATAGCCTATCAGAATCTATGTTTTCATAGTGACTTAGAATATAAATTCAGAAAAATACTTGCTTGCAATGATTTCAGTAACCCATTTCGTGAAATCATTCTTCGATAAAATAAGATAAGATAGATAAAAAATGTTTTTGCTTTACGGCCCTTTCATAACTCTATGACAGTTCCGGCCCAAAGATTTACTTTTTTAAGAAAGTCTGTCGGCTGGATGCTTACTTATGGATTTAAACTGCTTCCTTTAACCCTTAAACTAGAGTTTAAAGCAAAAAGTGAAGACCCTGATAAGACGCTGCTTTTGGCCCTTCAATTCATGTAATGTGAGCAAACAGTGAAGACCCTGATTAGACGCCGCGTTCTGCGGCATTAGATCTGGACATACACTGTTTGAAAAACCCAATCCATGATCTATGGATTTCCGTATTATGCAACACGCTGACCTCTCTTCGAAAAAAAATAAAAGCTGCTGTTTTCCATATACAAGTTCCCTGGATTTCCGACCAATCAGTGATAATCACGTGGACTTAAGCACTGTAGAGCTACTTGCATGTTTTTACTTTGTGACGACTGATAAATAATCGACCCAAAAACTAGTATTTGTCTTTTCAAAAAAGTAAACGGGTCATTCATATTCAGCAATTGCAAGTATGCTTTATATGCGGTAGGGTTTGGGATGTCATTTCTTCTCAGTGTCGGGTAAAAGTCCCATGAATTCGGAAACAATGTCTCAAAAATGACCTGAATGATGTTGTCGGGGACGTTAACATCAACACAAACAAAAAGGTTCCACTGAGTCATGCGCTTTGACATGAGAGGATTCTCTACCAATAATGAATCGACATACAACCGTTCGTTAGGGATACCAACCTAGGCCGAATTCATCTGGAGCAAATGGCTAGCTTTGACTACTTTGGTTGCTGTTTCATTTTCCTATAACAGTTAGGCAAATCCATAAACACCCAATCAAAAATGAAGACTGCTATCTCCATTTTAAGAGTGCTCATGAGTGCGCATGGATGGAAAACCGGTCGAACCAACCGTAAGAAAAACCTGAATTGTAAAATGGCCCCTGTTTATACTGTCTGCTGCATCTTCTTAAAGTTTTTTTTTTTTCTTTTTTTTTTCTTTAAATAATATTTTCGCTTATAGGCAAACAGTGTGGACCAAGATCAGACTGGATCAGACTTAGATTGGTTCAGGTAACATTTAAAGAAAGCAGCAGATGAGTATGCAGACGACAATTGTTGTGATTGACATGTAAGATAGCTATCTTCAGAGCTGCTGCTTCCCTCACTAAATTCCTGATCACAAGTTTCCCTGGACTCAAACATACAAGGCTGAATATCTAAAGTGAAGTCCCCTCAAAGAGTGGCCTTTTCTTGCTTATTTTGTTCCGTTTAAAGCTTTTGTTTAGCAGAGTAAATGGCTGGAGATTATACAGTGATAAAATCCTTATCAGACCACTTAGAAACCTGCAGTATTCAGTAGAAGAAAGGGTTTATTGATGTTTACCTATTTATTGTAACAGATTGTCGCTTTCCTGTCTCCTTTAACAGATTTGACGAAGACAGACTTACCAAGTTTATGAACGGTAGTGTACATTGACAGATTTTCTGCATTTATTATATTTCCTTATTTATTCTCAGAAACACAGATTGTGGATACGCGTTAGTACCGCCTGGCCCGGGCGAGCAGAAATATCAAAACTATCAGGATGTTTTATCTGAATGTTTTTATCTTTTTAGTGGTATTTTGATAGGCGAGTTTTCGTAATGCGTCTGCCCATCTCTGTAACCTGCACGTCGTTAATTCCTAAGCCACGTGCGTTGTAATAAAAAAAATGACAGAAATTCATACAGTGCAAATATTATTTGGCTTAATACTTAACAGATTTGGCGAAGACTTACCAAGTTTATGAACGGTAGTGTAAATAAGTGTAACTTGACAGATTTTGGCATTCGAATCATAATGTTGTATTTGCATAGCTGAGAATGAAAATGTGTTTGGTATAAATGATGCAGAATGTCTTTAGCATCATCAACTAACGCTGGTTGGCTCATTTCTCGATATTAATTTAATATCATTCGTTATTGTACTGCATAATTCAGGGCTTTCAAATTTAGTTCACAGCCTCTGCGTTGTAATAGGTAACGAGGCTACGTTTGTTGTATCGAACTATCATGATTTTTCTTTTTCGCAAAAGATGTGACGAAAGTTGCATGTTAGCTTTTCGATTTCATTATCATTATTCACAATTTATCGGCCAGAACACCCGCCAAAAACGTGTAGTTACATAGGGCGACCGGACCAAAGTGAAAATACAGGTGAATCTGTGTTGACTGCGAAATTTCTTTTGGGGTCTATTTTTCTATATTCCGTTTTTTAAACTTTTTCTTGCAACAGACGAAGCTGCACATTAATAAAGTGGTCCGTAAGGCAGATGTCAGTATCCGGAAATGCAATGCAACGGTTAGTTTAACGCAAAAACAGTTTCTTACCTGCATTGACGAACTGTCATCCGCCATTTTTCATCGAAGCCTATGCGTCCAAAATACGAAGCCTATGCAACCGCTACGCAGCCTGTGCGTATGTATTGACCAGTGTGTACACTGTTTGCAAAAAGTTAAGCCATTTTACAAATAAATTTTGAAGAAAACACAACCTGACACCCCTAAAGTTTGAAATGGACACCTGTTATATATAAGCTGGAAGATTCCATTTGGTACAAAAAGGGTTAAACATGTTGAAACTTTTACTTTGCTCTGTGTATAAGCCCTACTGCTTTCACTGGGCAGCAGGGCATGTTTCATCTCAATGTTGGGTAAAAGTCCCACAAAATTGAAAGAAAGGTATCCAAAATGACCTTAACCCATTTTGTACTGGAAAACCCCAAAATGGGTACCCTGGCAAACAGTGCAGGCCTAGATCAGATGCCGCAGAATGCGGCATCTGATCTGGACCTACACTGTTTGCATAAAGTTCAAAACTTTTTCCAACTTAAATTTAAGAAAACACAACCTGACACCCCTAAATTTTGGAATAGACTTGAGCTATATATAAGGTGGAAGATTCCATTTGGTGCAAAAAGGATAAATAGTGTGTTGCACTTGCAGGGCATAACAAATCCATTGCCCAGCTGCCTGGGACAAGTCCAAATTTTGGCTGGGAAGTGATTTTTTTTATTTCACTTGCCCAGTAAATGTATAGCATATATAGGGAATGTTGTAATTCTGGGCCATTTTGAACATGCGATGGACTGTCGAGCAAGTGGTTGAATCCTCTATTTGTCAGGCCCTGCTCTTGTTAACAAGGATATGGTGTATTTACCCTATATATTTTGACACCTATAAATCCTTACTATACTTGTTCTAAAATTTGAACATGTACAACTATCTAATGGATACTGCATCTAAAACTAGCAGGATGAAGTCTTGAGGCGCAGCAGTATATGCGGCATCTCATCCTACACTGTAACAGTCTGTCTGAATATTTACAGTAAATACAGTACCAGTCAATTATCTGGCCTTCTATCTGGCCTTGAAAGCTTATTGAACCTGGGATAGTTAAACTCTGCATGTGTGATCAGTAGGGGTGTAACGATGCATCGATAGTTCGATGCATCGCGATAGGGACTGCCTCGATAGCAATGCATCGATAGTACTTTGGACTATCGATAACTATCACCGATAGTTCATTCAACTATCGATAGTTTCGATTGGTTGTTTTTTTCTTCTTGAACAGACTTTGAAAATATACCTGTACTGTTGTGTAATAACGCAAGTATTTTGCTTAGGATATCCATTCAGCTGTAATCAGGACAGACTGATAAGCCGTCACATATGTGCATGATGATCTGAGTCTTCGCTGGTCGCACATGTGTATCATAGTTTTTTGCCGTGTGGTGAATTTCTCACAGCGATGAATTTTCCGCTGTCATGTTTGCACGTGCAGTTGAGGCAGTCAGAAATTTTCCCGCGTTTTTCAATAACAAAACGTCGATAGCTTGCTCACGCGTTTGTTGCATGCAACTTTTTGAAAATATGACAGTGAAACCTGTGGGACATGTGATGGCTCAGATCAGCCTGTGCAGTCATATATAAATGTTTGTTGTTTGTATTAGCCTTGCGTAGTATGACTTCTGGGACAAACACCATTTCCCTGTTCAGTTTTGAAGACATTTGCAAGATGCACAAGCTGATCTTATGTATGAAGAAATGTTTGTTTTCGCTGTGTGCCGACTCATTCACATAGGTAAATGTATAATAAACGACGGTAAAATGCAGTTTAACTTGTTGCATATGTGACTCTTTTTGCGTCCGACAAACACGATAGCTAATGAGTATTAGGACCAGACTGTTAAACCCCCCTTTTGTGGTCTCATTAGAAATGTTTCTCGAGAAATGCACAGAATGTGCATGCGAGTACATGATAGACTCATATTAGTCGATAAGTATGCACAAATGCATCAATGACGATGTCATCAGTTGGCTGGCCGGACCGATTGGGATTGACTTCTTGGGGGAATATTTAAGCTGACAAAGTTTTATTTTCCTGTCGTCATTCTGTAGGGAAAAAACGTGCAGCACGAGGCCTTCGGTCTCCGTCTATCAAGTACTTCTTACGGTGATTCTGGACGTCTTGATGGTGGACACTGGACAACCTGGGACAAATTGACGTTTTTATTTTTCGTGTGTCTTTCTTATTTTATTTTTGGTTGTCTTTGTATTATGAGCCCAGGTCGATCCCTGTACATATTGCTAAATGAAAACACCGACTTGATCATTGCTTTACTTCTAGCTTTTGATGCTAACTTCAAATTAAAAAATATGTAAATTCAAGTTTTAATGCAGTTTGTTAGATTCATGTCGCCCTTAAAGAGGTGCTAAAATGTCGTGCTGTGATTACGTAATACTATGTAATAATTAATCGGGTTACATAACTAACTGAATACACTGATTAATTTACCATAGGCGGCAAACATCAAACAATCGAAGACCGATCAGCATGTGTCAGTTTCCACCAGCAGAACATCTCAAACACTGCAAAGGTATTACAGCTATGATAACCATCACTTACAAGCATATATACTGGAAGCAGCAAGCTATTTTTAGGCGGTGGGTCCTTCTGCAGGTCGTGGGGATATGTAAAGAGCGTCTCCCTATTATGTTTTTTCTGGAATAGCCCCGAGGGAATGAATGCTGATATTGAAACACACAATAAACATACAATTTCAGGCCATTGCAATTTTCCTAACTCGTTCTGTCACTCTTAGCAATTTTATGTGAGTGATATAACATCTATGAATCATTTATAACAGTACCCGATAGTATCACGATAGTATCGTGATAGTATGCCGCGATAGTGATAGTATCGTGATAGTAGTTTCCACGATAGCAATACTATCACGATAGTCAAAATTTGCATCGATAGTCAGCCCTAGTGATCAGCAACAGCCACTCTAGCAATGTGCAAAGACTCTGAGCAGACTGTGCAGTTGTGCAGACTGACTGTGGTCTTCAAAACTTGCACCATTTCCTGGACAAAGGCTCAAATTGTTTCATATTTATGTTTAATATGCATGCATGATGCAATGCATTATGTGCACATGATAAAATGCAAGTATTGCACATTTTCTGCACTTTCAAATACCAGGATATAAAAAGTTATGATAAGAGCCATGTCGATTGAAAATGTACCCTCAGACATGAATATATGCCTAAAATCAGTCTACATTTGTTTGTTTGAGTTGAGGTTTTACATCCCCATCAACACTATTTAGGTCATTTTGGAGAAGTTGCTTCCAATTCTGTGGGACTTTAACCTGACAACGAGATGGAACGACCTCTCAAGTCCTACCGCCAAACAGTCTTCATACCCATTCAGTCAGCATATAGCTATTAGAGACTTTAGTCCATCTGTTTCATACACAACACAAACTCTGATCACACTGTGCATATGCACAGGCTGCTCTAAGTTTTTGTTCTGTGCACATTTCCTAAGACATGTCTTCACCTGATTTGACTCAAATATGAGCCTCATAATGAGACAATCTGCTCACAAGGGCACAGCATCCTTTACGCAGATACGCACTTGCGTACGCATTACAAACATAAAAATTTAGCAGATGAAGAAGAAAACGAAAAAAAGAAGGAAAGAAGAAGAAGAAGATGATGAAGGAAAATCTGTATGTGTTAGGATATACACAACACAAATTATTAGCTAACATAGTTTCCTTCTTTACCACGGGGACCACACTTTCCTGTAAGTGTGGTCCTTACAGCGAAGTGTAGTCCCCCATTTGGTTATTTCTAGTATTTGCTTTGCCCAGGCATGGTTTGCATACAAATTATTTCCTCCTACTTTAAATACGCCCCTTGTGTCATTTGCGAGCATCAAAGGCACTGATCAGACTGTGCATCTGCACAGTCTGATCAGTGCCTTTGTGTTCGCAGCCTTGATAGTACAATACCTTAAGTTTATTTATCTAAAATTTCAAGACTCATACTAGTCTGTGCAGCTGAGCATGCTAGTCTGTTTCTTAAATTATCTCGTAGACAACTTCTAAGACGTTTTCTTGTGATGGTTCTCAAGATCATACAGATTTATGAGGAACAACATGACATCAACCTTCATTTTGTTGACTATTTTAAATCAAAATGTTCTCTACTTTTTTTTTTACTTGTTGACATTCACTGCATTCATTTTTTTTTTGTTTTAAAAAATAACATTTAATGACACATGACTAACATCTAAGATTTGTAGGTAACATTAATACAAGCTAATACAACAACATCAGAATACCAGCAAATGACATTCTGAATTATTATTTTTCAGAGAAAATTAGGCTTGACATTCTATGTCCATGTCAAGTCTGATTTTCCCTGAGAAAAAATCAAAGTACTGAAAGTACTGAGGAAAGTTGATTTATGAGGAATAATTATTATATAACAATGTTAGTCGTAGATCAAGCAGTTATCTAGATATTTTGTTGAAAAATAATATAGAGACTAACTTCCCATATCACAGGTCCTGGTGTATGAATGTCATTTGACGTGTCACCAGTTACAATTCTAATTCTGGTTCTGATTTGACAAGGTCCAAGTGGGTTAAAAATTCGACAAAGAAAAAATGATTCATCGATTGTTTTGAGTTTAACGACAGGTCAACCCTCGTGGATCATTTTGTCTTCTCCATGAGAAAGGGGAAAAGAGATAGAAGAGACAGTAGAGGAGATGATTTGTTTGTTTGTTTGTTTGATTTGAGGTTTAACGTCCCCGTCGACCCTGTAAAGGTCATTTTGCAGAAGTTGCTTCCAATTTGTGGGACTTTTACCCGACATTGAGATGAATTGACATTTCAAGCCCTGCCGCCCAATGAAACCAATAGGGTTCATACGCATGGACGGGCCGACTCGCACCGCTTTGCCTGGGCAGGCTTAGATCCTCTAAGCAGTTTACCAGTACTCGTGTGCGGGTCGGATCAGCTCTGTGTAGAAGCATCATGCAGCCCATATATTTCTTCAAGCCCCGATGGGCAGGGCTGTTGTAGAGAAGATGAAAGTGAGGGACAGAGGAGAAAGAGGAAAATGAATGGAAGTTAGAAACAGAAGAAATATCAACACTCCCTCACTCTACCGTTACATGTACCTGCTGCAAGGACAGCAGGTGTTCCCCAATTGTAAGTCAATATTAGCTGGGCCCAGGATTACAATCGCTACTTAAGTTAAGGTCGACTTAACGATTTAAGGAGGAATTCTTATCTTAGTAAAGTATTTCCTTAAAAAGTGCATTCGAAAGCCACCTATTTCAATTACTTAGCTAAGTATTTAACTTCGGATGAAGTCGTAATTTTGACGGAAATTTTCACGAAGATTAGCACGTAAGTTTCAATTACACATTGATGTAGGCGGCCCACAACTTTCCCGCGATATGTCAAAAATCTCTGCTTCTGCTTGAATGGATGGAGACAATAGAAAATATGATTGTTTAGTTTCCATTTCACTGCATAAACCATGAAAAATGTTTTGTATACTATAAAACCTGTGTAATTGAAGGCTCAAACTCGATCTCAAATTGTGCGGGTAAACATTGGTCACAAAGTAGCACCACGACATATTCAAAACGCTGTTTCTTTGGGGTCTCTTCAGAAACAAGAACTCATACAATATTTGAATATGCACAGCTCGGTTTTATGGAGTCTTATTTGAATCGAGGTTTAACGTCCCTGTCAACACTATGCAGGTCATTTTGGAGACGATGCTTCCAATTTTGTGGGACGTTTACCGACTCTGAGATGAAATGAAACCTCAAGCCCTGTCGCCCAATGAAACCAAAAGGCTTATATACAGTGGACGGTGTGACTCACACCACTTTGCCTGGGCAGGCTTAGTCCTTCCGAGCTGTTTACAAGTACTAGGGCATCGGGAAAATACGCTTATATAATTCTGACCCCCTTGAACCCCACTTTAGTAAAACTGGGGTTTGGGGGGTGGGGGTCGACCTTCTTTTTAGCTCACCTGTCACGTAGTGACAAGGTGAGCTTTTGTGATCACATTTTGTCCGTCGTCCGTCGTGCGTGCGTGCGTGCGTAAACAATTTCTTGTCCGCACGATAGCATCTTCATTTATGATTTGATTTTAACCAGACTTGCACACAACTTGTACCACCATGAGATCTAGGTTCCTTTCTTGAACCAGCCATATCCCATCATGTGTTACGGAGTTACGGCCCCTGAAATGGCAAAAATTGCCTATTTTGGTCTTGTCCGCACGATAGCATTTTCATTTATGATTTGATTTTAACCAGACTTGCACACAACTTGTACCACCATGATATCTGGGTTCCTTTCTTGAACCAGCCATATCCCATCATGTGTTACGGAGTTACGGCCCCTGAAAGGGCGAAAATTGCCTATTTTGGTCTTGTCTGCATGATAGATGTTTCATTTATGATTTGATTTTAAGTAAACTTGCACACAATTTGTACTACCACAAAATCTCGGTCAAGTTCGAATATGGGTCATGTCGGGTCAAAAAGTAGGTCAGTAGGTCAAATCAGAAAAAAAACTTTGTGAAGACACGAGAGGCCAGTTTTGGTCTGATCATCATCAAACTTGCCCAGAATGATTATCTTGATAATATCTCAGTCAAGTTTGAATATGGGTGTTGTCGGGTCAAAAAGTAGGTCAGTAGGTCAAATCATAGAAAAACCTTCTGAACACACTAGAGGCCACAATTTATGTCCAATCATCATCAAACTTGCCCAGAATGATCATCTTGATAATTACTTGGTAACATCCGAATATGAGTCATGCCGGATCAAAAAGTAGGTCAGTAGGTCAAATCATAGAAAAACCTTGTGAATACACTAGAGGCCGCAGTTTTGGTCCAATCATTATCAAACTTGCCCAGAATAATCATCTTGACAATATCTCAGTCAAGTTTGAATACGGGTCATTTCGGGGTCAATAAGTAGGTCAGTAGGTCAAATCATAGAAAAACCTTGTGAACGCACTAGAGGCCACAGTTTTGGTCCGATTATCATCAGACTTGCCCAGAATGATCATTTTGACAATATCTTGGTCATGTTGGAATATGGGTTATGTCTGGTCACAAAGTAGGTCAGTAGGTCAAATCATAGAAAAACCTTGTGAATACACTAGAGGCCACAGTTTTGGGCTGATCATCATGAGACTTGCTCAGAGTGATTATCTTGACAATTTCTCGGTCAAGTTCGAATATGGGTCATGTAGGGTCAAAAAGTAGGTCAATAGGTCAAATCAGAGAAAAACTTTGTGACACACTAGAGGCCACAGTTTTGGTCCGCTCATCATCAAACTTGCTCAGAATGATAGTCTTGACATTATCTCGGTCAGGTTCGAATATGGGTCATGTCGGGTCAAAAAGTAGGTCAGTAGGTCAAATCATAGAAAAACCTTCTGGACACACTAGAGGCCACAGTTTAGGTCCGATCATCATCAAACTTGCCCAGAATGATCATCTTGACAATATCTCAGTCAAGTTCAAATATGGGTCATGTTGGGTCAAAAAGTAGGTCAGTAGGTCAAATCATAAAAAAACCCTTTGAACACACTGGCGGCTACAGTTTTGGTCCGATCATCATCAAACTTGCTCAAAGTGATCATTTGACAATATCTCGGTAGATCAGTAGGTTATTTTGTCATAACTTTTGAACCATTTGAGATAGAGCCTTCATATTTGGCATGTAGGTTCCTTCTGACAAGGGCTTCCCACTCATAAAGATCTGACCTGTGACCTTGACCTGTGACCTACTTTATCATACCTTTTGAACAATATGAGATAGAGCCTTCATATTTGGCATGCATGTTCCTTGTGACAAGGTTTTCTCAGCCATTCAAAACTTTTGACCCATGACCTTGACCTTTGACCTACTTTGTCATAACTTTTAAAGCATTTGAGATACAGCCTTCATATTTAGCATGTAGGTTCCTTGCGACAACGTTGCTTAGATGATCCTCTACCAAAAAGGCTAAAACAATCCCACTCGGATGAACAAAATGGCCACTGGAGGTAAAAATAGAAAAATATTGTAAATTTGATTCAAACGGAAACTCCCCCTAAACCCTAAGGCAAATTTGATTCAAAGTGACCAGGAATGTTGCCCAGGTTACTCCCTACCAAATAAGCTAAAATCACTCTGCTGATGAACAAGATGGCCACAAGAGCTAAAAATAGAATGTACTCAAGACAGTGATACACAGGTGAGCGAACCAGGGCCCTCTGGGCCCTCTTGTTTTACTTATTTCCGCTCTAAAATATAGAATGTGGGTACCGGTTAGAACCGCCTAACGTGTACCAAAAGTCTATATTTTGAGCAGAAATAAGAAAAATACCACAATTTTTCATCTTAAAAATTTCCTTTTTTGGAGGTAAAGTTTATAATGTATTTGTATAGGCGTGTTTACGTTATGTGTGGTCAGTTTCAGCTCTGCATGGAATCATCATGCAGCCCAATCTGTTTCTTCAAGCCCTGAGGGGCGGGGGCGGAATCGGTTTCATGGAGTCTGTCCATGATTCAACCCTTCTCATGCCGTTAGTCGTATTGAATAATTCAAAACAATCTGGTATGAGTCGATAATTAAGAAAATAAACATATTCTGCGCTATGGTGAAGAACAGGGAAGACTCCGACACTTTATCCCAGCTACGATATTGTTTTCGGATGTCATCATTACATGTATGTAGCTGATATAGTCATTAAGGACACGATCAAACATCATACAGACAAACACGGAGAAAACCGTAGCTCCAGTCGGAGTAAAAAAAAAAAAAAAAAAAAAAACATGAATATAAAATCACTGTACATTCGACTTTGGATTTCCCCGTCTTTTTATGAGTGAGGTGAGACATAAAGGGCTCACTCACTCACAAACACACTTAATTAACCACATGCACGAGCTTACAAAGGGAGGCGGAACGCCTCAAACTCATTTTTATTGAGCATTCCCAGGCAGGGAGAAGAGGCAAATGATTGGTTGTGCAGAAACAGAAGAAATAACAACATTCCCCTCTACCATTACCTGCAGCTAGGAACGCAGGCCTTGTCACAATCAGCTGGACGCTCCCGTGACGCAAGATACACATCACCTTCGCCTCACCCAACCAGTACACAACGACCACACGCGACCTCCAGTAACCGCTTAGAAGGTCTAAGCCTACCAAGGCAAAGTGGTGCAAGTCGGGCCGTCCATGCATATAAATCGTGTTGGTTTCATTGGGCTTGAGATGTAATTTCATCTCAATGTCGGGTAACAGTCCGACAAAATTGGAATCAACACTTCCAAAATCAAACCTAAATAGTGTTGCGAGGACGTTAAATCTCAAATCAATCAATCTATCAAAAAAAAAAAAAAACTTCTTTGCATTTCATTAATTTTGATATCGAGAATCTTACACAAATGTTCCTTTCATATGAAAGTTACGAAACGGGCCTTCGAATTGGATTTTAAATAGGATTTTATTGCCATTACCTTGACCATTTGCCCAACAAATGTACATAGTTGACATACGTTACAGTTGTTCTCGCCAAAATAGTTTATGTTTACATTTCAAGTGTAAAACCTATTGTAAACCTATACGCCTGTTCATAATTCCATGAACGCATCGAATCACATGTTTTTCAATGACGTCAAGTGTCGCAAGTCTACACCCTAAACCATGGTTCTCTATGATCTCAATGGGCGTTGACGACGACAATGCTGTTCCGCTCTTTGTAGAAAAAAAAAACAGCGTGTAAATGTTTTTCAGCTTTAACAGTTTGCCTTATAAGAATTTTTTCGCCGAGTGATGAGGAAAAAAGAATGTAAATATAAGAAATATTTTTCCGATGTTCATGAAGGTATGAACAACAGCGGGTCGCTAGCAAAGTTTATATGAATCCCTTCAGAGTTCATTTACTTTGCAGGCGACCCTGTTCGTTTATACTTTCACGAACAGCAGAAAAAACAAGTCATTTCATAAATGCACGTGGCGTCATACTATTTCATGACAATGAATATAAAGACGGCATATGAACGTTGTGAACAGTGTATGCGCAAAACTAGCAGGGCATACGCGTAGGAACATGGACCCGATGTGCCACAGGATCAGTTTTTAACTAACAGACAAAAGTGATATGCGACGACCACCCCCACGCACACACACATACAAACACACACACACACACACACACACACACACACACACACACACACACACACACACACACACACACACACACACACACACACACACACACACACACACACACCTACCCTGACGAAACAACCAAGTCATTTAGGATCCCCTCTCACGTATAATAACCTTCCCGCACCAAACAATTAATTATATGCGACGACCCCCCCCCCCCCCCCCCCCCCCCCCCGCACACACACACACACACACACGCACGCACGCACGCACACACATAAGCAGGAATATACTCGTACTACAGTTACTAATCCACACTTATCTGTCACTTCTGTGACGTCACAGCCAGTAGCTAGTTTTCATACAGGTAATACTAGAAAAATGTATAGAGTTATATAGGAGCCCGTCATTTAACTAATAAAATCTTTTATTTTCATTTCTACAAGATATCATTATAACCTCGCATTTGATAGAAAAATGTATCTGCTTCATTTTGGTACCAAATTTGTTGAAATCAAATAAATTTTAAAGTGGCCCAGATTCTAATGAATGACACTGGGGTATTTCCCTATTAAGTCTTTGTATTTTAAAACAAAAATGAAAAATAGCCTTAATTCAAAGGCTCAAAAGTCATATTTGTTAAAACTTCTCCGTGCGCTATAACCTCTCACTAGAAAGATCTATTTAATATCTATATTCATGTTGTAAAAAATATAGAAAAACAGTTTATTAAAAGTGGCCCATAGGTTGTAGAAAATAGCTATATTTGAAGTTTCGGATCAAAAATGTGTAAAGATTACACAGACGCAGGGCTTGTATACCATGTATACACAGGATATTAGAATGAATCGCAAAAGAAGTTATAAGAATTGAAAATCGGTATCAATATGGATAATAATATTAACAGAATTAGAAAGAATATTTTGCTTTAAGAAAACAAATATACATCCATAATTAAAAACTTTGCACTCATAACTTATTTATTTATTTTTGATAATGTAAAATTATGTTTTTAATTTGCAGCCTTTTGAAGCTTGTTTTAAGATGTGCTTTTAATTATATTTTCGCCTAGAAAAACTACTAACTGCTTAATTAGAAAACTTGAATGATACGATGTATATTTCCACCATTACGAAAACGCGCCTATATAAATACATTGTAAATTTCACGGCCAACTTACAACAATTTAAGAAAAAGTTCTTTCTTATTTCTGCTTTTAATTATAGATTGAGGGTATACTCGTTAGAATGACGATGATGACTCGATAGAACAGTCAAACGTATGATTTTAAGCTCAAAAGTTTTTTCTTTTTTATTTTTATCTCATTTCTGCTTGAAATAAAGATTGTGGGTACTTGTTAAAATCGCCTCACTGAGTCGGTTCTAACGAGTAACCACAACCTATGTTTTTAGCAGAAATAAGACAATTATTGTTTGTGAGGATCAAATAATTTTCAGTTTTTGACGGTAAAATTTTCAATCTACATTTGAATAGGCATGTTAGGTAATGTTTGTTACACCAGTCCTGTAGATGCAGTGTTTTAATTCATGTCTTTAGAAAACTTTAATGTTCTCGATATGTTATAACTGATATAATACGATGCATATTTCCATTATTACGAAAACACGCCTATTCAAATACATTGTAAATTTCACGGTCAAAACCAGCAATTGTAAAGTCCGAAAGTCTGATTTACTACAGAGGGACCAGTCTGTGCAACAACTTGCCGTTCCTGATAACACGTATCTTTGCACATAGTGTAGATCCAGATCAGATGGCTTCTGAGTCTGATCGGGATCTACACTGTTTGAAATTAAGTTTGTAAATTCGCAGGAATAAATTATATAAGTAATCTGATTGGTTCAAAGTCAGGAACGGGCGTGGTCAGATAAACAAAATAAAATAAAATAAATAATAATAGTAATAAATGATGAAATAATAAGTTTGTTACATGTAATGACAAAAGATTTACCCATTGTTGTCCTCTGGTTTGTTTTTGTTTTCGACTTTGTCGATTTTCTTTATGTCACTGTGTCGCCATGAAACAGTATGTTTGCACAACGTTTTTGCTTCTCATGTTGTTATCATTTTGTATAACCTGAGAGAAATAAATTTGATTTGATTTGATTTGTAAAAAAAATATGATGTTTTTCTTATACATACACTTTATGGGTACACGATAGAACTGCTTTTGCGAGGCGGTTCTAACGAGTACCCACAATCTATATTTTAGAGAAGAAATAAGAAAAATGAGCACCCTGAATTTATGGTCCGTGGCTAAAAGTCATACATAAGAAGAAAGAATCTTTCGTCTGGATCGTGTCATTTATCTCTTAAGAAGTCCAAACATAGTGGTTCTTTTCTTTGTCTCATTAATTAATTTTAATCTTCTCTGGGCTTAGCCGAAACAAAATATTAAATTTGGCAAAATATCTCATTTGTGCAATCATTTCAGATTCCCACACCTACTCCCTTAAATTACAATATACAGTGTTGTCATTTTTAAAAGGAAAATACACACTGATTCACCCGAAGGCTATGTTATGAAATTGATCGTTTGTGTCAAAAGGTGTATGTGTGGTGGGGGTGGGGGCGTGATATACCGCGCAAGACCGCGTTAGTTTTATGGATTGTTTGATTATCTTAATTACATAGAAAAAAATTGATGTTTATAATGACAAACAAACCACAAACCAATTGTTTTTTTTTTTACATTGCATTAACCCTTATCCTGCTGTTCACGACAACCCCTAACGTTGTAAACAGTGTAGATCCAGATCAGATTAGTTCTAAAGAAGCCATCTGATCAGGATCTATACTGTTTGTCTACCAGTTTGTGAATTTGAACGAAAACCGTATTCAATGTAGTCTGATTGGCTGATAGTATAGACGTGACTTATTATATTGTTCTCGTTTGAACAGCCTCGTCGAGCCGTTACTACCGAGTATTCGCAATGTATGTTATGTGCAGAAATATTAAAATTATCAGGATTTTTTAATCTGAAAATTTCAATTTTAGGGTGGTAAAAGTTTTAATATAATATAATATAATGTATAGGCTACTTTCTTTGTGTCTTGTTTAAATCTTAAAGTAAGAAAATTACGACACAAACCCACTTTCTTTATTCTGAAATCACTGAGGATGGATCGGTGTATATTGAAATAACGTGAGTTGCTCGCCTAGGGCGTCCGAGATATGTTTATCCAAAGTTTGTGAGTGTTGTGTATTAACTCATTTTGTACCGAATCCCACAAAACGGGTTATAGCAAAAATTGCAGGCCCAGATCAGACGCCACCCAGCTCGGCTTTTGTTCAGGAACTTCTTTTTGCAAAAAGTTCAGCCATTTTTTTATTTTTCAAATATATTTAGAAAACACTTCACACCATCAAATTTTGAAAGACCACGCTAGTTTTATGGATTGTTTGATTATCTTAATTACATAGACCAAAAAAAAGTGAAGTTTATAATGACAAACAAACCACAAACCATTTTTTACATTGCATTTACCCTTATCCTGCTGTTCACGACAACCCCTAACTTTGCAAACAGTGTAGATCCCGATCAGATTAGTTCTGAAGAAGCCATCTGATCAGGATCTATACTGTTTGTCTACCAGTTTGTGAATTTGAACGAAAACCGTATACAATGTAGTCTGATTGGCTGATAGTATAGATGTGACTTATTATATTGTTCTCTTTTGAACAGCCTCGTCGAGGCGTTTCTACCGAGTATCCGCAATGTATGTTATGTGCAGAAATATTAAAATTATCAGGATTTTTTAATCTGAAACCACAAAACGGGTTATAGCAAAAAGTGCAGGCCCAGATCTGACGCCACCGAGCTCGGCTTTTTTTCAGGAACTTCTTTTTGCAAAAAGTTCAGCCAGTTTTTTTTTTTTTTTTTTTTAAATATATTTAGAAAACACTTCACACAATCAAATTTTGAAATGGACTTGTGCTATGTATAAGGTTGACAAATTCCGGTCGGTACAAAATGGGTTAAGCTGATATAGACGACAGAGCTTTAGTTGCATCCCAGTGTATTTGTTTGTTTGATTTGAGGTTTAACGTCCCCATCATCACTGTAAAGGTCATTTTGGCGACGTTGCTTCCAATTTTGTGGGACTTTTACCCGACATTGAGATGAAATGACATCTCAAGCCCTGCCGCCCAATGAAACCAATAGGGTTTATTAGCATGGACGGTCCGCCTCGCACCGCGGTTCCTGGACAGGCTTAGATCCTCTAAGCGGTTTACCAGTACTAGTGTGCGGGCCGGATTCAGCTCTGCGTGGAAGCATCATGCAGCCCATATATTTCTTCAAGCCCCTATGGGCGGGGGCCAACATCCCAGTGTATATAGAGCTCTTCATACCAGAAATTAGACTGGAGTTTAAATGCCTTCTCAACACTTTTAGTCATATCGAGCTTGTCAGTTTACCTATCCCCACTTTTCTACTGAGTATACGTAAGCGATTAACTGGTATGGCGCAAATTCTTTTGTTTGAAACTGATAGCTGCCGTTTTGAAACAGTGGAAGAAAGAGAATGAATGTAGAGAAGATTTCGTGATCAGTTTCCATGAAAGAATATAGCCGTCTCCGGCAGGTATCGAACCCGCATCCTCCTGATCACCAATCATTCGCGCATCGACTGAGTTACCGAGGCCGGCTTCAGAAATAAGTCAACACCCATGTAAAATTAGGTCTTCATATATGGTTATTTAAAATGAATTTTGCATAACAAAAAAAAAAAAAAAAGCCGCGACGTGATTTTAAACAATGTGTCATTGGCGACTAGCATAGACTCAGATCAGACTGCGCTTAAGCAAGTGCAGTCTGATCAGAGACTTTGGTACGCGGAAACAATGCAATTCATAGAATCAGTAAACATGCAGGCTGATCTTGTCTTCACCTTACAAACTACCACATTATTCGAAATCCTGTGTCGAAGCTGAATTCCAAACATACACCACCGTGTCTACTAGGGCCTATGTTCGGATACATAATTCTTTTACGGCGTAACAGTCCTCACTAGAGGCCAGAGCTTTATAAATGGCATGTCATTACTATACGCTGAATTTCATTAATTAAATAAATTCTTTTATATATTGTCATCATTACGTTTCTTTTATTGTTTACCAAGCGTCACAATATAGAAAGGAACAAAATTACATGAATATACCCATGAAATATATAAAAAGAAATAATATATTTATACATGTATAAACGTGATCTATTTTTATTTCCCTATAATTTTGCATTAACGGCCCGGCCATGAATATTCAATTTATCTCGAGGACAAAACACCTGGTCATCCCTTAGCAAAACATGCCTTTTTTATATAAAATATCAGAATTTTTCATCTTGAAATTTTCGGTGGCAAAATTTACAATGTATATCCATACTAATTTTAACAGGGCACTGGATAGAACACAGATTGGTTGTGTATTGTAACTCAAACCGGGAGGTGTGAAACTCTTATTACACACTAACAACACAGGTAAACGACGCTATCTCGACTATGGTCTAAGGGAATTAACTGATGTCAATCAAATATTGGATATCGGTAATCTGAGTGACAGTTCCTGTAGTACGAGAATTCCTGGTAATGCACACATACATACACCAAACAATTAATTATTGCCCTGTCACCAGTATTATATAGAGGGTCTTACACGAGTGGTCATTTCATATGAAATTTATGAAACGAGCCTTTGACGAGTTTCATAAAATTCATATGAAGTGACCACGAGTGTAAGATTCTGTTTATCATATGGCCCCTGGAAAATAAATTTTATCGCCATCAAATTTGTCACTTTTCTTCACAGAAAATACATGGTTGACATGGACGTCGTCATGACGTTACGAAATCCCGCCAAAGTGTTATTATACGTGTGGTCATACAATTTTTATTACACAACATTATCCACTGCTTATCAATAACGTCATATGATAAACAGTATTATGTAAAAGGAAGTTTTTACACAGCTCTGTTCGCCGCACACTTTGACACATCAAGGGAGAAGTACATCCCAGTACCTATATGGCAAGTAGACTTGCCCCACAGGGAGGAAAAAATGGCCCGACCGGGACTCGAACCCAGGACCTCCCGCATATTAAAAAAAACACTCTACCGTTTGAACTACCGAGCATCACTGGTGATCTCGGACAAATAAAAGCCCTAAGGTTTGCCGTTATTGATATATACATTCAGGTGTCAAGGTCAAATCTTAAAAGTTAAGGTACCTATCTGGGTTACCTTAAATATTCAAGTATTTTCTTTGGTTAAGTATCGACTTAAACGAACGAATTTCTTTGTAGTTCACTTTATACGCCAGTTAAGTAAATACTTAGTTTAAGTAGGTACTTAAAATTTAAGTACGCATTGTAATCCTGGGCCCTGGACTCCCCAGTGACACAAGATACACATCGCCATTGCCTCACTCAACTAACCCCGCGAAGAAAATACGGAAGAAAGAAAGAAAAACGTGCCTGCCAATTTCTTCATGGTTCAACAATAAATTTCTAAATTAGCTCAGTACATGTCTGCTAATAATCTTACCACAGAGAAGTTCTCCTAGCGGGCATATGATGTCTTAGCAACGTCGCATCAACGTCGCATTGATACGACAATGCACATACGTTGTGCAGCCGCTTTGAGCTATGTTCCTTCGGGCGTTGGGACATAATCAAAGCGCCAAAGACACTGAAATGACAGATTCTATAAGAAAATCATAACACTGTGAAAACGTACAGAAAACCTTTCTAAAAAGATCCTAAAATTTAGAAAAGTAGTTCTGCAATTTCCATTATATGATATGTTTGCAGATGTCTATAGACCGGTGGTATTATGAAATGCCATTCGATGTTTCAAATTTTTGAAAGAAACCATTAACGTTTTCTGAACCAAACATTAAACTTCAAGTTTTAACAATGCTACTGTCGATAAGAAACAGTTTTTGTCTGGTCGGTTGTGGATAACTCTCCAAAAAGATACTCAATGGGACAGAGATCGGAGGAGAAAGGCTGGCTAGCCCAGTACATGAATTCTACTTGCCTGGAGACATTTTTAGTAAGAACAGCACTATGAGCCCACGCGTAATCCTGCTGGACAAAATACTCCGGATTCTGAGCGTAAACAAATAAATGGAACCACGTGAGGCCGACGCACTTGATTGATGTAACGTCTAGCTGTTCAGTTCACGTCTCAGCCATGATCTTGAATGTTCTTAATGATACTAAGCTGCGTTCGCTAACTACATGCAATAGCGCGCCACACAATTACGCTTATTCCACCCAATATGTCATGCTCTATTATGCACGAGTCGCCTCGGCATACCTTACACCTATACGTCGAAACACCCCGAAACGACAACCGGCGTAGTTCACGCTGAAGTGCGATTTGTCACGGAAACGCATATCACGTCAGTCGCTAAGATGGCAATTTACGTATTTCATGCACCACCGTAAGTGATCCATACTGTGTAATGTCAACGTATTATTTTTGGTCACGACAGGGACGTCTAGCTCTCAAACGTGCATCGCATAAGGGCGACGAACAGTGTCAGTGCTTATTAGTCGTTAGTTGGGACCCTTGTTTATCTACAGGTACAGTGTAGCAGCTGCTGGCGGAAATCTGTTTCGCATATGCGTCTGACGGATGAATCAATATTGACGTACTGACGTCGGTCTTCCGCTACGTCGACGTCCACTAGCGTCTTCTTTTATAGTAAGATGTCGCTCCAGTAGGCGATAGATCACACACATGTGGCACCAAAAATCAGAGTCAACATCATCCACTTTACGACCAGCTTTTAACTGTCCATTAGAAGCCTCCGTGGTGTAGTGGTTATGCTACTTGTAAACCAGGGGTCGCAGGATCGATCCCAGGCTTCTCTAGACTTTTAAACCGAGGTATCGTCTCCGTATGTCCTTAGTTGTTGGTGGGACGTAAAACTCAAACACTCACTCACTCAATCTAACAGTCCAGGGGCACGCTTACGATCCTTGAATGAAAAATGTTGCAATACGCTCTCACTTAAAAAAATAAGTTTCCTCTTTTCTAGGCACGACTTACATCACACATAAAAAGTTTGATCCTGAACATGTGGTTTCTGTCAGTACTGGTGTGAAGGTGGTACACAGGATCGTGACCGGACTGGTAACCATACGTCACGGTTGATTGATTGAACATTTTTAGCTTAAGGGCATGGTGCCTAAGCGTGTTGGAATCATGCAATCGTTTGGTTTCAGAATCAAAGCACTGAAAGTGTTTGTGGGATGTAGGTTGGGGTAATAGTCCTGGGCTGAGATTTAAACTGTTTAATCTCACTCTGAAATTCCAAACAAATAGTGAAGATTTTGATAAGAAGCGGGTTCTGCAGCGTCCGATCTTGCTCTACACTGTTTGCCAAGCTCGTCCTATGATTCCAGGATAACCCTCTTCAGTCTTATGGAATACCCTGATCTCACCGCGGCTATTTTCTGCACGAAAAAGTGTTATTCTGAGAAGTCAGTGATAGTCACATAGATGTTAGCTCTGAATCGCTTTTCTTATTAGTAACTTCGGGTCGAATGCCTAACAATCAACCCAAACATAGCCGCGTCGTTTGTCAGTGTTGGGTACATGTGAGTGTTATCTGTAAAATCTGCACTTGAATCAAATGTTGGATCTTGCAAACACCGTAGACTCAGTTCAAACGCCGCAGAGCACGGTGCTGATCTTGTTCTACACATTTTTGCATCAGTTACTAACATCTGGAGTTTAGACGAATCGGTCCAAGTCCCCGTTAATGACCAGCCTGCATTTAGAGACAATCGGCAAGAGTGTTGTTAGTGCTTTGACTTATTCACTACCTTGAGTTTATGGAGTGTACTCTTCCATCACTGAAGTTGGGCTCGTCCATTCTGCTAAATATGGCACCTAAAATTGTATCATAGGACCTACACTGTTTTGCATAGGTATCTGTACCATATTCCAGGGTTGAAAGGGACAGCCTTTCTCGCAAAGTCTAATATACACCTAAGTTGTAACTGACCTAGACTTGACCTCGAAAGCCAGAAAACCCATTAATATTCTTGTCTGCAGCTGACCTGGTCCAACAGCAGGCTGGTCTTTAAGGATTAAATATTGATAGCACTTGATTTAAACAACACGTGTTTTGTAATATTAGAGCTCTCGAAAGCAGGCGAATTGTAGGTCAGTAAAGGGTTGTGATAAGCTAACTCTTTTAACCCTGTAGACCGGTGCAGACGCCGAGGTAGAAATAAACTGTATCTATGCAAACCTTGCAGATCCTGATAAGACGGCACGTAGCTAGATCGTCTCGCCAGAATCTACATGTACACTGTTTGCCATCCTGTCAGTGAACTAATCAGAAATCCTTTTCTATAGGAATATATTTAAGGCAAGAAGAGTCCTGTTTAGAAACTCAGGGATGAAAGAGTAAAACATAAATATCACCGAAAAGTGCGTATGAAAATAGTTCCAGAGTACTGTTTTCTTTTCAGAATTCGTCTTTCTGTGCCAATTTATACTCAATCCGTATTAAGTCTCGAAAAGTGAAATATTTTGAAAGACGTTCCATGCGGGGCCGGCCTGCAAAATTAATTTTCAAGAGTTCATTAGGACTATTTTATGCAGCGAACGAACAGCGGAAGTGGAGCAACGCGGTCCAGTACCGGAAGTAGAAATGTAGTGACAAAGAAACTTGATTTAAAAAATCAACTTTCAAAAAGAAGAATAAGAAAGCTGTGTTTGGGAAATACGAACATGTCCCTGGGCAAGGCTTTTTTTTTTTTTCAAAGTTGGTCACACATCAAGGTCAAGGTCACAGGTCAAAATTTTTTGCATGAATGTGAATCTCTTGTCTCTATCTCAAACGGTTCAAAAGTAATGTTGTCACATACAAACTATCGCTACCGGGGGCATAAAAATAAAAATATCTGAAAATGACACAAATTAAACCATGTTGTATATCAACCCTCAAAGTGCCAACAACGACTTTAGCAGATGGCATTTTCTTTTTCTTTTTTTTTTTTTTTTTAAAGAAAAAGGGCATGACATTTCATGAATGCTGGTAAATGATTTACATTAATTTATTTATTTTATAATTGTTGATGGTGTTATCTTCATTTCTGACTTCTTTGTACTCATGGCCTATTCAACAGTATTATGGTCATGAATGGGTTCTTGGAGTCTTTCTTGAGCCACGATGTCAATCAAAGTAGTGAAAGCATTGGAGGGTAAATTGCCTCTAAGCGTAAGCTGAAAGATGATCCTGAATGGGGCCCTAAGCTCCTGTACTTTATAATACTGTTCAGTTCCCAATTTGGCCTATGTCCCTTTTTGTAACAGTTTTAACCCTTATCCTGCTGACTAAATTTATTTGCCACACCCATTTCTGACTATTGACCAATCAAATTACTTGATGTAATGTATGTGTTCAAAATCACAAACTGTATATGGCCAACAGTGTAGATCCTGATCAGATGGCTTCTTCAGAAGCCATTTGATCTGGATCTACACTGTTTCCAAAAGGTAGGGTAAATCCTGTTCAACACTATAAGGGTGAAAGTACACCAGAGATGAACCTATTTCCATTCAAGTCCAAACCAAGCTCAAGAACCCAGTCCAGGTTTTACAGATAACCCTCTTTATTTAATACATAGCAGTGAAATCAGTGCATATCTGAAACAAATAAAAGTGATATTTTCACACTGTGAAAATATAAATGATATTTTCACAGTGTGAAAAATAACATGACCATGTTATTTTCACAGTAGCAGCCCGGACTATTTTCTCGCCCAAATTCATATGTTATCTGTAAAATAATTCTGTAAAATACCTTGAAAAAGCATTCTCTGAACTGTAAAAATGCTGTATTAAAAATGGCAACTGTTTATGGTTAGCAACTGACAGTTGTGACGTCATAGCCAAGTAAAAAATTGTGACGTAAGAACCGATAGATCAATTACAGTAGGTGTCCTAAAATATTATCAAATAAAAAGAAAATTTACTTTTTTTCGATAAATATCAAAAATATTTCATCTCGTATGTTGAAAACATCAGAATTTTCACTCGTGCTTCGCACTCGTGAAAATTCTGATATTTTCATCACACTCGATGAAATATTTTTGATATTCATCTCAAAAAAGTAAATATCCTCTATTTGCATAGTGCTCTGACACCATAGTAACAAGAATAGCATTGCTATAAATAACTGTTACCTGGATTTTGTACAAGTACTATCTTAGCCCAACTAACTGGGAGGGTGGTTGGGGGAGCCATAGGTGTCATGTAGCTTGCCTCACTGACACTAGCTATTTGCATGGTGTGGCAGCCGTAAAAAGTCTCCCCGTGCTTCATCATAATGCAGATTCTAATGCACTTGCGTATGTAACGCGACGTCTGATTGGATAACGTCAAGAATTTGCGACAGTATATGCTGCGATATACTGTCGGAAACCCGACGTCATCACGTAACGTCGCTTTTCATTGGCTGGCATTTGGTTTTACGCAGCTCACAGCGCTAGCCGTTTTGTGCAAAATAATACAGTTTTTAATTAAACAACCGTATAAGTGCATTAGAATGGGGATAACTGTATTGCAAAATTGTGATTTGGGGAGGTAAATCGTCGGTTTTACGGTCGCAAATTACGTTTTACGGCTCCGCTGACGCGTCGCCGTAAAACGAAATTTCCGACCGTAAAACCTCCGATTTACCTCCCCAAATCACAATTTTGAATACAGTTATCCCCTAATTATATTTTCTTTTCCTTTGGGATCATTGAGTCCATTCTGGTTACTTTGAAAATCGAATATCGCTTAAGCCGGGGCTAAGGGGCATGTGCAGCTTTGCAAACTATATTGCTGTGTATGAAGCGACTAAGGGGCATGTGCAGCCTTGCAAACTACATTGCTGTGTATGAAGAGACTCAATAAAACCGAGTCTCCGCTTTTATTTGTTTTATGGCAACCTTTTAGCTTTTTGTTTAGACTAACTGGGGATGGTTGGGTGAGAAGAAGGTGTCATGTTGCTAGCCTCACCGAGGCATCCTACTGATATTGGCTTACAGTTGTGCAAGGTCAGCTGTACTTCCAACAGGCATAGGTGGAGGGGGAATGTTGTTATTTCTTCTGTTTCTCTACACTGTCATTCATTTTCTTCATTCTCCCCTGTCCCTCACTTTCATATACTCTCTTTTCTCCCTTTGTCTGGGTGATGACGTAAAATGACCCACAACCCCAACACAATCAATCAATCAATCAATCACAGTTTTTCCGAGTCTTCGCTTGGCATGCACATTTCATTTGTCACAACTCTTTTTTGTGTGTTGTATTTGTTTTGGAGTTTTATTATCATGACAACACGTCAAGCCAGTCGGTTCACACTTATCCTGCTGCATAAATTAATGTAGCCGCACCCACTAACATTTAAACTAATCAATTTACTTGGTGTAATTTATTCAGCCAAATTCGCAAATTGACTATACTTTTCCTCCTTCTAAGCTGTTAACCATGCAGAAACCTTGAATGACTGCAGAAACAAAATAGTTTAAAATCAATGATCCCAGACTGCAACCACCCAATAATCAGTGGAGTGAAATATGACTAAGGGCCCAGTTGTTCAAAGCATCGTTAGCGTAACGAGCTTGTAAGCAGTCATATTGGTAACTCTTCTAGCAAGTACTATGTCAAAAAGTTTGGTATTTTTGCAGAAAAAATGTGAGCCGCAAAAGCTGCTCACATTTTTTCAGCAAAAATTTCAGCACATTTGCCATATTTAATGATCAAAGTTTTAATGATATGTTAACTAACGACATTGTTAGTTTTGAACAACTGGCCCCTGGTTGATGGTCAGACTGTTAATTGTTCTAGCAAGTACAATATCTAAAGGTTCTCTGGTATTTTTGCTGAAAATAATGTGAGTAGTTTTTGCAAAAGCTGCTCACATTTTTTTTTTCAGCAAAACAATCAGTATATTTTCCATTTTAAACTATCAAGGCTATTACAATATGTTAACAAACAATATCATTTGGTCCCCTATAGCTTATCTATCTTATTGAAAAAAACTATCCCTTCAATTTTTTTTCCCTTTCAAAGACTCACACTTAACCCTTATCTTGCTGTTCACGACAACCCCTATCTTTGCAAACAGTGTAGATCCAGATCAGATGGCTTCTGAAGAAAGTCAGAAATGGGTGTGGCTAAACTGAATATTCAGCAAGAGAAGGGTTAAGAAACCACAATTGCTTTCCTGTGATAAGTTACTAAGTGGCAAATCCTTTCACTGTGGGCCCAGTTGGTCGAAACTAACGTTAACAGCAGGCAAATGATGTAATTGTAATGTCACATCAACGTCGGTACAATGTCACAACATTTATGCAGCGTCAAATCTATGTAGGTGCAAGGTCATGACGTTGCACTAATGTTGATTGACGTTGCCCTCGCGCCTTGTGCCTGCTAGGATTGGTCTTGTACAGACCATTCAATAATTCAAATGTGTCAATAGTTTTGCTGTAAAAATATAATGCAAAAGCAACCCACATTTTCTCAGCAAAAATATCTTTGTATTCAAGATCTAACTTCTAGACCATTTATCATTTTGTTTAAAGTTGGTTTAAGCTGATGATGCATTGATTAACAGGGCCCTATCAAACAATGGCCAAATCAGTTAAATCGCTAATATACTCCAATGTAATCCACACAATATTGTCAGTTTCTCATTCTAATCCCTGAGGAGTTGCTTCCCTTGTACAGCACTGAAAATGGTGCTACCGAGATAATGATACCCATCATATTTAAACCTTATCCCGCTGAATAATTTATTTTGTCACACCGATTTCTGACTATAAACCTATCAGATTACTTGATTTTGTTTGTATAGGAGCAAGTAGCTGTCTAATGTGCTCTTGATTGGAGTTTAATGGCCAAGTCAACACTATTTTAGGTCATTTTTGAGCCGGTCAGTTTACCTATCCACTTTTCCTGGGCAAGCTTATACATAACGATTAACCAGTACAGTGCACATTCTTTCGCCAGAAACTGACAACTGCCCTTCTTGAATCAGCGGATGGGAGAGAATGACCGTAGAAAAGATTTCATGATCTCCACGAAAGAATGTTGCCAACCCCGGGCAGTTAACGAACCCGTGTTCTCCTGATCACCAGTCAGCCGTGCATCCGACTGAGCTAACGAGGCTGGCATCAGATTACTTGATAACTGACTGACAAACAGTGTCAATCCTGATCAGATGGCTTCTGCAGAAGCCATCTGATCTGGATCTACACTGTTTGCAAAAGTAGGGGTTGTCATCAACAGCAGGAAAAGGGTTAATACATTTTATATGCAAAGATCCAAAATAGGACACTGGCAAACAGTGCAGGCCCAGATCAGGGCCCAGATGTTAAAAACACTGTTAGCTTAACAAGCTCATTAGTGGTCATATTATTAACTGTTCTAGCAAGTACAATGTCAAAAATTTTGATATTTTTGCTCAAAAATGTGAGCACCTTTTGCATTTGCAAAAGCTGCTCACTTTTTTTTCTGCAAAAATGTTTGTATATTTGCCACATTTAATGATCAAAGTTTTAACAATATGTCAACTAACGACATCATTAGTTTTGAACAACTGGGCCCAGAGGTCCCAGAATGTAGCATCTGATCAGTACCTATACTTTTTGCAAAGAGTTCAGCTACTGCCTAAATAACTTTCTGAAAATAACTCACAAATTTGGCTACTACTGAACTATATATGAGGTATATATAACAATGACAGAAATCACAGATTCATATAAAGGAAAGTGTACTTTGGAGGTCTATACATCATTTTTGGAGTTAAACTTTTCGTTTTTTCATCAAGCCGTCAACATTTGCGACCACCCTAACTTTTACCCTAATGTAAGAGTCCCCCACAGGCGCAACATAGCCATTGGCGGAATTCTTGTCTTATTTCTGCAGAAGAATTCCGTCGAAGGCTATGCTTTGCCTGCGTGGGGCAAAATCTTGGCCAAATCCATGATGAGCCATGAAATATAGGTTGAGGACAAGTGTGGATGCTTGTATTAAACTTGCTATCCATTGATGCAAGTTTGTGCCAAGTGTCATTAATGAAGCTCTTACAGTTCTGCAAAATGGATTTGGACATTAGGGTGAAAGCTAGGGTTGACGCAATAGTTCACAAATGCTTGATTTAAAATTGCCATCCCTAGATGTAAGTTTGTACAAACTATCATTAATTGAGCTCTTATACTTTTCCAGAAATGGTCTCTTACATCAGAGTGAGCGTTGGGGTGGCCGCAATAGTTCACAAAAACCAGTGGACCTTGAAATATTGGTCAAGGTCAAATATGGATGTTTCGATTATAGTTGCATTCCCTATATGCAAGCTTGAACCAAGTATCATTAATGAAGCCCTTATAGTTTTCAAGAAATGGACTCTTACATTAGGGTGAAAGGGTGGTCACAAATGTTGATGGCTTGAAGAACAAACGGATGGAAAACCAGACTCCTATGTCGCGCCATGCTTAAAGCAGGAGCGACAATAAAAAGGCATTTTAAGCCACCCATTTTGCATTTAAACTGTTCTAACAGTTGCCTATGATGTATGTTTGGGGTTTTGTTCGTTTGATTTGAGGTTTAACGTCCCCGTCAACACTGTAAAGGTCATTTTGGAGACGTTGCTTCCAATTTTGTGGGACTTTTACCCGACAATGAAATGAAATGACATCTCAAGCCCTGTCGCCCAATGAAACCAATAGGGTTTATTAGCATGGACGGTCCACCTCACACAGCGGTTCCTGGACAGGCTTAGGTCCTCTAAGCGGTTCACCAGTACTAGTGTGCGGGCCAGATTCAGCTCTGCGAGGAAGCATCATGCAGCCCATATATTTCTTCAAGACCCTATGGGCGGGGGCCTTTATGTTTGGGGTTTAAACAAATAAATCACAAGTACAACATGCCATTCACACAGCCATTTTTATTCAGATCCTGATCAGATGGCTTCTTTTGAAGCCATCTGATCTGGATCTACACTGTTTGCAAAGGTGGGGGTTGTCATGTTCAGTGGGATAAGGGTTAATCAATGGTTTGGAAAATAGGGCTGGGACAAGTATCGAGGTACCAGGATCTGGGCCGGGTAAAACAATTACCCTGGAATGAAATTACTACCCATTACCTGTTCGCTGAAATGAAAGATGATGAATCAACAGACTGAGGATAATGTTAAATTAAGGACCTGTGATTACCCATGTATTCTTTCACCGAAGGTATTTTTTTCTTCTGTTAATAATATTCCCACATGCTTACTATGCTTTCCTTGTTCCCAAGCTTTATTTTAGCTAATGGAATACAGCAATTACCTACAACAACTAGAGATGTCAGAGGATCTGACTATAGCCCCGCTGCAGCACTATTAGAAGAGAAAGACCCATAGTAATATTTTGAATTCACTCTTAGTTCTTTACCAGGTACATCACTGTAGGACAAGGTAACATGGCATAACCCCACGAGCTATGGGTCCTTGGCCACTGTTCGGCCATTACATCTTCTCTACTTTAGAGACCAAGTGTGGTAGTAAGTTTCATTGAGGAAGGACCATAAACATATAAGTTATTGAACAAAATGTATTTTAATTTTCTGCAAACCTACCAAGGGACATAATTCCAGGAGTTATGGACCCTTGGCCCCTATTCCGGTACACACAATTGTCTATGTTTATACAAACTGCCCGCTTTCTAGCTTTTTTAATTCCTGAAAAATCTGATACGAAAATTTTCAAGAATGGCAAAATTTGTAACCTATCAAGGGATATAACTCCAAGAGTTATGGACCCTTGACCTCTATTCAAGTATACATAATACATCCAGCGATTGTCCAAGTTTATAAAAAGTTTCAGCTTTCTAGCTTTAATAGCTCCTGAGAAATCTGTTACAAAAAATTTCAAAACTGGCCAAAATTGGAAACCTACCAACAGACATAACTCCAAGAGTTATGTGACCTTGGTCACTATTCTGTTATTACACCTTCCTTGCCTTAGAGACCAAGTGTAGTAGAAGTTTCATTGAAGTTTCATTTCAATTTGGGTTGACGTTCATCCCAGGATGAAAAAATTTCAAAATCCATCCACTGGTTAAGGAGGAGAAGTCATTGAAAGGTTTTTCTATTTTTAGCTCTGGTGGCCATATTGTTCACCCAAGCCAAACAGTTTGAGTGCTTTTGGTAGAGGGTCATCCGAGGAACATTCATGTGACATTATTTCAAAATCTGTCAAGCAATTTTGGAGAAAAGTCGTTCAAAGCAAAAGTTGACGAAGGATGCACACACGGATGGACGATGGACAGAGACCGTTCATAATAGCTCACATTGAGCACGAACATTGAGCACTTCGTGCTCAGGTGAGCTATAAAAGTGTTGTTTTCCCCCCTAGCTGAGACATGTTTAGTTTCATATTCTATTAGTTTCCGATATACCCTCTTGTTAATTTATTAATCAGTGAAAAAATATTATCATAAAGTATTCTCTTGTTTATTTATATAGATAATACATAGTCTTCTATCAATAAATCCCTACAAAATATGTAAAATCATCGGTTCCCTATCCACATGAACTATTCCAGCAATCGTATGCAAGGACTCACCATGTGTGCCTCACTTATAACGCAGTCCCGATATGTGCACCCTGATAGGTGTGTTATAATGAGACCACTGTAATTAACATAGAACTTCCAAAAATAAGTTCCACAAGGCGCTGTTCTCCACCCAAAACTGTTTAGTGTTTAGGAATAGCTGTTGAGGCAATATTTTTTACCAGTCCCAAACAAAATTTTTTATGGAAGAAATACGCCCATTACAACTAGAGCTATCACTAAAGGTGATGAATACCCCCACAAAAACTGCCTTGATAGTACAACAGCGGCATTTTGCAATTTTTTCACTTGAAAGGGGCCATAACTATGTCGAAAATTGACGAATTGTAGTGGAATCGAACTTGACCTGTATTTTATGATGTTACATCAGTGTACCAAAAATTATAAAAATCGGTGAAGCGCTTTTTGAGTTATCGTCTGGAAACCAAGTCAACAGACCGACCATCAGACAGACAGACAGACCGACAAGCTCACTCCTATATACCCACCCAAATTTCATTTGTGGGGGTATAATTAAACAACGAGATAAATCTCCTGTATTTTATGACCTTGAATGAAATTGCTGAAACCAGATGAAATCGTTCACCAGTCGTGTGCAAAAAATGGTGACAATAATGTGTAAACAATAGATTTTTTAAGGATACGGGTAGCAGAAAATTTTGATGTTGTCCTTGATCTTGCTTATAAGATAGGTATGAAAATTTGGGCTCAGTCTGGAGGGAAACATCCTCATCTTGTAACCGGGTCAATACGGTAATGGTGAAAAGACAAAGATTTCAGAATTAAAAAGATGTCAATTATGGGACTGATTATTTGATGATGGATGAGAGAACAAGCTTGAGTTGTATTGGGGATGATTGTCTGTCGCAGCTGAGGGAGATGCATACTAACATCCCATGAACCTGGGTAAAAATTCTCTACCGTCCCAACCCTAGGAAGAAATACAACAATGACATACCTCTGCTCTCACTGCTGGATGAGGAATCTCGAGATCTATCACTGGACCGACCTTCTGTGCTGCCTGTAATAGTGATAACACATCTTAACCCACTGCATGCCGGAAACCCCATAAGGGGTACCTTGGCAAACAGTGTAGGCTCAGATCAGACGCCGCAAAACGGCTAAATGCGGCGTCTGATCAGGGCTTGCACTGTTTGCTAACAGAATTTTCTGTCAAAAATAGAATAAAAATGAAAAAAAAAATAGGTCTGACACCCCTTTTCTAACAAATGGACTTGTCCAACATATAGCAATGGAAGAGTCCACTAGTATACAATGGGTTAATGCTACGGTGCCAAGCAAAGCACAAGATTTTTTTTTTTTTTTTTTTTCATTTTCATTTTTTAGAGAACATCAGATTTGACATTTCATGTGCATTGTCAGCAAAGCAGACACCTCACATGAAAAACCACGCCTTATTTTCCCTGAAAAATGGAGAAAAAAAATTTGAATATCCCCTGCCAACTGTCATGACATTTGCTTTAAGGGTAAGCATCATATAAATAAGCCACTTAGCTATTAGACTCAGAAATAATAGTTACACATTTTCCAATATAGGGATGTCTGTTATTTTATAGTAATTTTTAAATTATTATTTTTTCTATCTTCTGTTTTTCCTACAGAAAATCTTACAATTCATGCAATGTAGGCCTTAAACTGAATCCAAAGCCCTAGATAAGAGAGGATTATCCACATATAATTTTTCTTATTTCTGCATGAAAACCTATGTTGTGGATACTGTTAGCTTATACATTTTAGGATAACTAGTACTGTGCACATTCTTTTGCAAGGAACTGACAACTGCCCTTCTTGAATCAGCTGAATGAAAAGATTTCATGATCAACCTCCACAAAAGAATGAATCCAACCCTGGCAGGCATTGAACTCACAATCTCCTTATCACCGGTCGGAGTCAGACACGCACCTGAGCTGCTGAGGCGCACAACACATGAATTAAGTAGTGAATTAACCTTTTTTGTACCAAATGGAATCTTCCACCTTACATATAGCAGGAGTTCATTTCAAAATTTAGGGGTGTCAGGCTGTGTTTTCATCAAAATTTATTTGGAAAATCACAGAACTTTTAGCAAACAGTGGAGGCCCTGATCAGACGCCGCTTTCTGCGGTGTCTGATCTGGGCCTGCACTGGTTGCTAAGGTACCCCTTTAGGGGTTTCTGGTACTGAAAGGGTTAAGTAGTGTATTAAAAATGCTTGGAATCCTTTTTTTAACCCTTTTTGTATCACCTTATATATATATCAGGAGTCCTTTTCAAAATTTAGGGGTGTCAGGTTGCGTTTTCTTCAAAATTTATTAGGAAAATGGCTGAACTTTTTGGAAACAGAGTAGCCCCTGATCAGATGCCGCATTCTGCGGCTCTGATCTTGGTCTGCACTGTTTGCTAAATACCCTTTTGGGGTTTCTGATACTAAATGGGTTAAAATGTGGAAACTTGATAATTCCAAGCCCTAGGGACAGATAGATTTTGTTTGAATCCTCGAGACAAACTTTTTAGGGTAAACATATATAATTCTGATCAAACACTTTGAATAATTCAAAAATTTGTTGTTAATGTGTTTACATCCCCATCAACACCATTTAGATCAACCTGAAGACTTAGCTTCCAATTTTGTGGGACTTTTACCCAAGATTGATATGAATTGACATCTCAAGCTCGACAATCCAAAGAAACTGTTAAGATTTATAAGCAGGGATGGTCTGACTTGCACCACTTTGCCTGGGTGGTTTACCAGTACTCATATGTTCTGTCGGTTTCAGCCCTGTGCAAAACCACCATGCAGCAAATCTATTTCTCCAAGCCCCAATCGGCGGGGGCATTCTTTAAATAATAAAATCAGGAAAATCTCCCTAAAATACCCATATATATTGATACTTTCGAAGAAATCCATAATACATTCAAACTTTGCGGTCGGAGTCAGACACGCACCTGAGCTGCTGAGGCCCACAACACATGAATTAAGTAGTGAATTAACCTTTTTTGTACCAAATGGAATCTTCCACCTTACATATAGCAGGAGTTCATTTCAAAATTTAGGGGTGTCAGGCTGTGTTTTCATCAAAATTTATTTGGAAAATCACAGAACTTTTAGCAAACAGTGGAGGCCCTGATCAGACGCCGCTTTCTGCGGTGTCTGATCTGGGCCTGCACTGGTTGCTAAGGTACCCCTTTAGGGGTTTCTGGTACTGAAAGGGTTAAGTAGTGTATTAAAAATGCTTGGAATCCTTTTTTTAACCCTTTTTGTATCACCTTATATATATATCAGGAGTCCTTTTCAAAATTTAGGGGTGTCAGGTTGCGTTTTCTTCAAAATTTATTAGGAAAATGGCTGAACTTTTTGGAAACAGAGTAGCCCCTGATCAGATGCCGCATTCTGCGGCTCTGATCTTGGTCTGCACTGTTTGCTAAATACCCTTTTGGGGTTTCTGATACTAAATGGGTTAAAATGTGGAAACTTGATAATTCCAAGCCCTAGGGACAGATAGATTTTGTTTGAATCCTCGAGACAAACTTTTTAGGGTAAACATATATAATTCTGATCAAACACTTTGAATAATTCAAAAATTTGTTGTTAATGTGTTTACATCCCCATCAACACCATTTAGATCAACCTGAAGACTTAGCTTCCAATTTTGTGGGACTTTTACCCAAGATTGATATGAATTGACATCTCAAGCTCGACAATCCAAAGAAACTGTTAAGATTTATAAGCAGGGATGGTCTGACTTGCACCACTTTGCCTGGGTGGTTTACCAGTACTCATATGTTCTGTCGGTTTCAGCCCTGTGCAAAACCACCATGCAGCAAATCTATTTCTCCAAGCCCCAATCGGCGGGGGCATTCTTTAAATAATAAAATCAGGAAAATCTCCCTAAAATACCCATATATATTGATACTTTCGAAGAAATCCATAATACATTCAAACTTTGATAACTCAAATACCTTTTGGACCATGAAAAACGTTCGAGATAGGGGCAGTTTGAACTACAGTGGTTTAACCATAGTTTAATGTCATGAAGGGCAATGGGGATCACAATCTTCTATGAAATAAAGGTATCGCCTCAATGAGGCGATTCTAATGAGTTCACACAACATACTTTTTACAGATCAATGAAGAAAACTTCCCTAAAGTACTCAAATATATGGGTATCTGGAGGTCTTGGATGAACTCTCTGGGGACTCCAGAACGAGATCGAATTAGCCATGGTAAACGAGATAGCCATGTAAGAGTTTTCAAAATTTCTCTGTATATGGGTATTTCAAGCAACTGGAAGAGTTGTTAAGGGATTCAAGAGCGAGTTTGAATCAGCCAAGGTAAACAAGCAATTTCAATTCGAGTTAGTGACAATTCTGGAATTGTCCTGCGCAAAGAAGGAATTTTCACTATGCACAACAATTCCAGAATTGTACAGGTACAATTCTAGAATTGCACAAGGGGGCTGGTTGCTAACATATCGATTTTTTGAAGTGTCTCTGCGCAAAGTAGGAATTATTTTGACAAAAATGTAAGAATCAAATCATATTGAGTAATTATTATTTTTTTCATCATGATAGAATGATCCCTCAATTTAATTGTTATTTTCTTTCATTCATTTTGTCCAGTACTTCTTTTTTTGTAATCTTAAAGGCATTTCTTGAATCAGCAGGAAAAACAGATTGAAAGTAGAAAGTATTTCATAAACTGACTGGGCTCGAACCTGTGACCTGCTGAAGTTGAAGGGTAAAAAAGGTTATGCAAAATGCCCAGTTTCAATGATACATAACATCTGTTTGTTTTCAATTACTCCATGTATCATTACACCAAATATGACCTGAAAATTCGTGATTTTATTCTGAACTTAAATATTTTGAATAACTAATTAACTTTCCAAGATTCTATTAACTCCATAATGTGATTCATACATGTTTAAAGCAAAAATAATAAATCAAACACAAAACATTTAATTATTCCTACTTGGTCCTGATTCTCACTTTGCGCAGGGACGATTCAGGAATTGTCTTGCACAAGGTAGAAATTCTCACTTTGTGCAACAAAGTGAGAAAAATTCCGGAATTGTACTGATTCCTACTTCGAATAGAACATATATCCACTCAGATTCAATGAAAACGCACCACTTTTAGAATTTTGATTTCTTAAGTTTAAGGTAAAAATGACTGTTTTTTTCAACTGATAAATATGGTATTGTAAAGTTGCCACCGAAGCATGAGTTTGTCTGACACGGATACTGTGTGATTTTCATGATGTGCATGTGCACGTGCAAAATGCAAAAATTTCCTAATCACGATATTTTTGGCACTTTTTTTACTGTCATTATAAGGTCCGGATTCTTTACGTTAAAAAGCCAGCAAACAAGCAATGGGACTTCTAAGTAACATTGATCATCATTGTGCCCTCGGTATGGTTGAAGGTGGGCTTTCAAACCACCAAGTTTCAGAGCGTATGGGTTGTTCGCACACTACGATTGCTTGATTGCTTGAAAGGCACAACGCTATGGGGTCTGTGGGCTGGACGTGTTTCTACAAGTCAGCAGGACCTGTACATTGTTTTGAGTCATTTACTACGCGACTGATTCAGGACGTCTGTGGAAACTGCCCAGGAGACAGTGGGAACCCATAACCTACGCGTAAGTGCCTTAACTGTACGGCGGCGTCCCAGAAACACGGTATTTCTAGCCACAAGACGTATAGGAGAACATTTTGATGGTGGAATGTCGAATGTCAATAGCGTGGTTCACGGACGAGTCCTGTTTTTGTGTTGAAATGTTTGATAGGCGGCGTAAAGTATGCCGTCGACGTGGGGAGGGATTTCAAGACTTGTGTTAAACAGGTATTTGATGGCACATCAGTTCATCGATGAAATCTTAGAGCCTGAGGTGGTACCGTTTTTACACAATAATGGTGACATTACGCTTTTCAAACAGAACAATGCACGTGCTCATTCTGCAAGGCTAACCATGGACTTTTTCAATCAATTTAGTGTGCAAATTCTTCCTTGGCCTGCTTTTCACCGTATTTAAACCCAATGAGTATCTTTGGGACCAGCTCCGAAAACGTGTGTACAGCCGACGCCATACGCCAATCAACCGTCAGCAGCTTGCCATGGCGCTACAGGAAGAATAGGAAAACATCACACAAGACCAGATACTGTGTTTAATTCGAAGCATGAGGCGTCGATGCCAAGCAACACTTGATGCTAATGATGGACATACCCGGAAATAGGATATGTGATTTTGATTTTTCGGGTGTGTGGACTTAGGGTCTCCGTATCTCTGCATCCAATGAAATGCTGTAACTCTGTAGTGAGTCTGTGGATAAGTAAGTGATAATTCATTAAACGTGATCAAATGCTGGAAATATTGTGAATCAATTAAAATTTGAGGTATAGTACTAGTGGTACGTTTCCATAGAATCTGAGTATACAAACAGTAAAGGCTCAGATGAGAGACAAGTCTCAAAACATCCTTATTTGTCCTGGGCCAATTTGTTCAAAACTAACAACATCGTTATTTCGCATATAATTAAAACTTTCATCGCTTAATATAGTAAATATGCTGATATTTTGGCTGAAAAAATGCAAGAAGCTTTTGCACTTCAGCAAAAATACCAGAATATTTGAAACTGAACTTACTAGAACACTTACCATTTTGACCACCATCAAGCTTGTTAAGGTAACAATGCTTTTAGTCAACAGGGCCCAGACAATCACTAAACCAGTCCACAGGAAAGTGGTCAAACAGCAGTCTTGATGCGTACCATACTTAGCCTAAATATTCAGACACTTTTCATTCAGCCTTATAGCATCTTTAATTAGTTTATATTCATTATATATTTTTGCAGAAAAGCTTTTGCTCAGTGGCAAACAGTGCAGGTTCTGATCAGACTGCTCTATCAGGAACAGTCTGATCTGGGTCTACACTATTTGCTCAGGCTGATTTTTAAGACTTCTTGGTGTCTGAATACTAACAGTCATAAATACAGATGCCCTTTCAAGAAGTAATTATAATGATTACTTGAAGCGTAATTTGCTTAACGCTTACCACAGATTTGCAGGCCCTTTCTGTGATCACTGGTCACAGATGTGTAGCAGGACCTTTCTGTGATCACTGATCACAGATGTGCAGACTCTCCCTGCTGAGATATACATCTTGTTCTGTCCATTTGTTAATACTGACCTGTTTGTTGTGCCAAAGAAGTGAGCTGTGTGGACTGTTTAATAAGAGATACTCGATAAAAATAATTTCTCCAAAATGTTTCTTCATTTACTCTGAAAAAGAAAGATTTTATTTATAAGTGTTAGAAAGTATGGTTTTTGCACTTTCCAAAATTATTCCAAATTACAATTTCAAAAGTACTTTTGAAAATGGCTGCATATTCCTGCATAATGCACATACAGGTAATCAAAACATATTTCACACAGCTAACCCTTCAAGTAATAATTATGACTAGTAGATGACATTTAAGGGGAAAACACCTTTTTCCGCCATTTTTCAAAGGGAGACAACTTTCGGGACTTCCTGTACGCTTTTCTATAGGCTCAGTCCCACTGAAATGGGGTCTACTCTTAAAGGAAAGAATTTGCTCCTCAGGAGCAAATTCTTTCCTTTAAGAGTTGACCCCTATTGGCATGGGAGACAAAAATACTTTTGCAGGAGTTGCCTCCTCTGAAGGTGTTCCCATTCCCCTTAACAATGAATTTTTTTTCCACAAATTGGGTGCACCAAGATTATTTTTTGATATTGAGAGGAAAAATCTGCAGCCATCCTGACATTCATATCAAATGTTAACAAGAGCTGTTGCATGACAGCATAGCTCGCCTGTTTTGCGCCTTCAAGATATAAGGCAAAACTATTGAACCATGAAAAACAGGTCACACTCACCTACATACAATCATCAGGTCACATGGAACATATATTCCAGATATACATTTCAGAATCAAATAGTGTCTGAATTATGAGGCAAAATCATTGAACCATGAAAATAGGTCACACTGACCTAGATATATTTCTATGTCAATCATCTGGTCACATGGAATTGATTATTTAGATATGAAGTTTCTCCATCAAATAGTATTCAAGATATAAGTCAAAGTCACTGAACCATGAAATATAGGTCACATTGATCTACATATATTTGGAGGTCAATCATCTGGTTGCATTGAAGTAATATCCCAGGTATAACATTTCATTATCAAAATAGTATTCAATAGGCAAAATCACTGAACCATGAAATATAGGTCACACTGACCTAGATATATTTTGAGGTCAATAAGCAGGTCACATGGAACTAATAATCAAGGTATGATGTTTCGTCATTAAATTGTATTCAAGATAATAGGCAAAATCACTGAACCATGAAATATAGGTTACACTGACCTAGATACATTTTGTAGTCAATCACGGGATCACATGGAACTAATAATCCAGGTATGACATTTCTCCATCAAATAGTATTCAAGATAATAGGCAAAATCACTGAACCATGACATATAGGTCACAGTGACCTAGATATATTATGAGGTCAATCATGGGGTCACATGACACTAATATACCAGGTATGATATTTCTCCGTTAAGAGTGCTGACTCTTGATCATTAGGTCTCTAACCGCTGTGGTTCGAGCCTCGTTCGGGTCACATGTGAGACGCCAAGTTCTGCAACGGAAGGTCAGGTGGTTTTTCTCCGGGTACTCGGGTTTTTGCCCACCTCTGATTAATGATCGGCTCGATATGAGTGAAATAATCTTGAAAGGGCCTTAAAACCAACCCCCCCCCCAAAAAAAAAAATGACATTTCTCCAACAAATAGTCTTCAAAATATAATGCAAAATCACTGGACCATGAAATGTAGGTCACCATGACCTCCACCCTTTTACACTTGAACCAATGTCACATGGTTGACTGATATATAACCAATTGTGTCTATAACTTGTTAGCATAATGGAAATGTAAATAACAAAGGTGTTCTAGATATTGACCTCTAGCCCCACCCCATCCCCCCTCCCAGACATGAACCCATGTTGTCTTGGAATCTCAGAAGGCACTCTAGGTATCCAGGTTGTAAAATATGAATGCTTTGTGATGAGTGTCTGTTGAGATATAAAATTTTCAAAAACTTTAACACAGTTTTACAGAGGTGTTCTAGATTTTGACCCCTAGCCCCACCCTGGGGCATGAAGCCAGGGGTCTGTTGTCTTTGACCATCAGAAGACCCTCCCAGGTACTTAAGTTCCAAATATGTGTGCTCTGTGATGAGTAACTGTTGAGATATAAACATTTGAAAACTTTAACGCAGTGTGACATGCACGCACACGCACACGCAAACACGCACATCTGAGGTGACAACAATAGCTCTCCATGTACTTCGTACAGGTGAGCTAATAATGCTTACAGACTGCAACTGCTTGTATAACACGCATGCAACACCATCATAAATGGACAACAGGAATGTGATAAAAACACTTCTGCATGTTTGCACATTACATGCAAACTGAAAAAGAGCTGTTATACCATAAATATCCTAAAAATTCGGACGCCTTGAGTACCTGCTGCAATTTTCCTAAAAAATTAACTACATGGGATCCAGCAAGGAGCCAGAAAGGGGCAGATGGAATGGCAAACAGTGTGGACCCTGATCGGATTGCTCCTTTCTGATCTAGGTTTGGACAGTTTGCTCATGCATTTCTGTCCCAATACTTAGGATCATTACGGTATTTCTTCATAAGGACATAATGAGTTGGTATGTTTAACACACCACTACTCCTAGACAGGCTTATATCCAATGGTAAAACAGTGCTCATTTTTTGGGGGCCAGAAGCTCCTGACTGTTCATCTTGAATGAACTGAATGGAGAGAAAAATGTACATACAGTCAACCCTCTTTAACCCTTTTTGAACCAAATGGAATCTTCCTTCTTATACATAGCAGAAGACCATTTCAAAATTTAGGAGTGACAAGTTGTATTTTTCTTCAAAATTTAATGGACAAGAGCACCGCAAGCGGGTGCCAACGCTCATCTGCAGTTTCTTTTAGAAAACAAAAGTTCTAAGTCAAATCAAATTGCAAGATGGAGTTATAAAACTTGTAGGGATTGTAGCTCTTGTGATGGTGAGTATGTGTATGAAGTTTCATGAAGGTAGGCCAAATACTTTTGGAAATATGGTCAAGGTTAAGTTTTTTGGTTAATTTTTCGAAAAATAGGTCAAAGTTCAAAGGTCAAGGTCACAGGTCAAAAAGCGTGGTATGACTGAAAAGGTCTTGTCCCAAGGAACATTCATGTGAAGTTGGAAGGCTCTGTTGTGAATAGTATTGAAATAAGAGACAAAAAC
Source organism: Lucinisca nassula (assembly GCA_963580285.1). Classification (NCBI taxonomy): domain Eukaryota; kingdom Metazoa; phylum Mollusca; class Bivalvia; order Lucinida; family Lucinidae; genus Lucinisca; species Lucinisca nassula. Next base: position 74,395,185 of record OY757013.1, read on the forward strand.
AATTTAAAAAAAACGGAGAGAAAAGGGGAGATAATTCAATCAAATTGCAAGATGGAGTTATAAAACTTGTAGGGAATGTAGCTCTTGTGATGGTGAGTATGTGTATGAAGTTTCATGAAGGTAGGCCAAATACTTTTGGAAATATGGTCAAGGTTAAGTTTTTTGGTTACTTTTTCGAAAAATAGGTCAAAGTTCAAAGGTCAAGGTCACAGGTCAAAAAGCGTGGTATGACTGAAAAGGTCTTGTCCCAATGAACATTCATGTGAAGTTGGAAGGCTCTGTTGTGAATAGTATTGAAATAAGAGACAAAAACAATTTAAAAAAAAACAGAGAGAAAAGGGGAGATAATTCAATCAAATTGCAAGATGGAGTTATAAAACTTGTAGGGAATGTAGCTCTTGTGATGGTGAGTATGTGTATGAAGTTTCATGAAGGTAGGCCAAATACTTTTGGAAATATGGTCAAGGTTAAGGTTTTCGGTTAAATTTTCGAAAAATAGGTCAAAGTTCAAAGGTCAAGGTCACAGATCAAAAAGTGTGGTATCACTGAAAAGGTCTTGTCCCAAGGAACATTCATGTGAAGTTTGAAGGCTCTGTTGTGAATAGTATTAAAATGAGAGCAAAAAATGAGTTTCAGAAAAAAATTGGAAAAGGGGAGATAATTCAGCCAAAATCAACAATGTTGTTATGGTCCTTGGTCAAAATGTAGCTCTTGTGATGATGAGTGTGTGTATGAAGTTTCATGAGGCTAGGTCTAATACTTTTTAAGTTATAGCCAAGGTTAAGTTTTTTTGGAACGACGCAGGACGACTACGCAGACGCCGGAGTGATGACAATAGCTCGAAAGTTTCTTTTCAAAAAACAGACGAGCTAAAAATGGCTGAGCATTTTGCAAACAGTGAAAATTTTATATCTCAAAAGACACTCACCACAAAGCATTCATATTTTACAACCTGGATACCTGGAGTACCTTCTAAGATTCAAAGACAACACACCCCTGGGTTCATGTCTGGGAGGGGGGATGGGGCGGGGCTAGAGGTCAAAATCTAGAACACCTTTGTAATTTAGATTTCCATTATGCTAACAAGTTATATACACAAATGGTTATATATCAGTCAAACATGTGACATTGGTTCAAGTGTAAAAGCCTTCAAGTGTTCTGCGGCGTCTGATCTGGCCCTGCACTGTTTGCAAATCACCCAATTTGGGGTTTCTGGTACAATGGGTTAAATACCGACATTCGATGTAAGGACAAAACTTGTTATAACAGCATTTTCAATGGAACCAATCCTTAACTCAAGATGAGACGCATTTAAAGAGATATTCAAAAATATTGTATTTATTTAGTACTCCAAGAAACAAATATTGTGGATATTTGTTAGAATCGCCTCAGCAATGCGATTCCAACAAATGTTCACAAAATTTGTTTCTTTGAGTAATTAAGCAGATAAGTTCTTTATTACCTGTTATGCTACTCCTTAATGAGATTCATTATAGAGGCAATTTCGCTTTAGTGGCAGACTGTTGGAGAACAAATACATGTACTGTCATTATAGCAAGAGTACTCTGTGTATAAATGAAATGAAAATACCTCTCCCTGGTGAAGTCAAACCTGCAACTGCCTCAGCCTCACCCTGACCCACATCTAACTGAGCAACCAAGGCCAGCCAACTTAATGTCAGGGATTGAGTGTTTGTGTTTTAAGTCTCACCAACAGCTATGGTCATACGGAGATGGGACCTTGGTTTAAAGACTCATCCGAAAGTCTGGAGCAGCCAGGATCACCCCTGGTTTACAAGGGGAGTAGCATAACCACTACACCACGGAAGCATCTAACTAAACATCAGTACTTACTGTTTCGGAACTAAGTCAAATCTCATCTTCTCCAAATTTTTGTCTTCTTGGAGGGTTGCCATAGCAACAGGATATACAGATTCAAAGTCAAACTGGAACTGAATGCCTGCTGGTGGATTTCTGAGAAAATTTCTTTTGTCCTGTAGGAAACAAAGCATTAACCCATTAGTACCAAACAGTCTCTCCACTTTCTGATTATATGCTGCATTCGTCAAAATACAGGCTCATGGGTAATCATAGATTTGTCTACTACTTGTCTATGATTGTCCTATCTCTGTTTCAACTCCATCACAGATTCTACTAACCTTGTAAGGTTCAGATTCTAGTTCGCAGGGTGAAGTTCATTCATGTGGCAAAATGTACCAACATAATTTTGAGGCCAAATATATGAATGGACTTCCAACTGCTGCCAGTTGTTCAAAATTATAGATTTCAATAGTTAACATATTGTTAAAAACTTTTTGAGGATTTGATATGGCTAATATACCAATATTTTTGCTGAAAAATGTGAGTAGGTTTTGCATTTGCAAAAGCTACCCACATTTTTCAGCAAAAATACCACTGCATTAGGTATTGCACATGAAACTTACTAGAGCAATTAACAATGACCACTAACAAGTCTTACGACATAACAGCCGTAACAAAGAAAAGATGCATAGCCTGAAAAAAATCCCTGCCTATGGTGGGATTCACACCCGGGCCGCTCGGGTGATAGTCCAGTGCTCTAACCGCTGAGCCAAAGAGTCGACTCCCTGACGCAGTTGTCAGAGAGTGGTTATAAACCTAGAAGCTATGCATATGATCTACCAAGGTAGATAATGTAAGGGAGGTAACACACACCCTCTTCAAGGAAGTCATCATTTATGATGATGTGAAAGATGCCAACTTCGGCACAAGCCAATTATGGCATGTAGTCCAATCACGGACGAGCCCCCATCTAACGACATGAAAGCCGTAAAAAAGAAAAGATGCATAGCCTGAAAAAAATCCCCGGGCCGCCTATGGTGGGATTCGAACCCGGGCCGCTCGGGTGATAGTCCAGTGCTCTAACCGCTGAGCCAAAGAGTTGACTCCCTGACGCAGTTGTCAGAGAGTGGTTATAAACCTAGAAGCTATGCATATGATCTACCAAGGTAGATAATGGAAGGGAGGTAACACAAGGGTCCAGTTGTTAAAAGCCTCTTTAGCTTAACAAGCTCTTTAGTGGTCAAATTGTTAACTGTTCTAGTAAGTACAAATACATGTATCAAATACAGTGGTATTTTTTGCTGAAAATCAGATGCAAAAGATGCTCACATTTTTTCAGCAAAAATATAAGCATATTTACCATATTAAAAGATCAAATTTTTAACAATACGTTAGATTTGAACAACTGGCTCTGGGTCTACTAAAATTAGTCCAGCAACAGTCCAAGGGAGGCAACTTGCTTTTAACATGTCTAAATCATGCAACACTGATAAACTTCATGCTCCATATACAGACACCTCTGGTCTAAGGTAGATAACATCATTTGTTTGTTTGTGTTGAGGTTTAACGTCCCTGTCGGGACATACATACATGTATAAAATATATGTAGTATGATTCTGTTTGTTTGATTTGATGTTTAACGTCCCCGTCAACAATGTAAAGGTCGTTTTGGAGACGTTGCTTCCAATTTTGTGCGACTTTTACCCGACATTGAGATGAAATGACATCTCAAGCCCTGTCGCCCAATGAAACCAATAGGGTTTATTAGCATGGACTGGCCACCTCACAACGCGGTTCCTTAGTATGTAGTATGAAGGTGTATCCCAAAAATGTACTGATTTTCTAGAAACAAGAATTCAGCCAAAGGCTATGTCGCGCCTGTGGAGGCGCTAAGTCACCGTACCATGTAATCTAGGACAATGTCAAATATTAATGCTTCCATAAAAGTTGCCATTCTTAGATGCAAGCTTTTACCAAGTATCAATAATGAAGCTCTAACAGCTGTTGAGAAATGAACTGAAACATAAGAATCAACACTAGGGTTGATGCAATAAGTCAGTGAACCATGAACTTTAGGTCAAGGTCAAACATGGATGCTTGCATTAAAATTGCCATCCCTAGATACAAGTTTGTACCAAGTATAATAAATAAAGCTCTTATAGTTCTTTTGAAATGAACTTGACCATTAGGGTGAACGCTAGGGTGGTCACAATATTTCACAAAGTCAGTGAACCATAAAATGTAGGCCAAGGTCAAATATGGATGTTTGCATTAAAATTGCCATCCCTAGATACAAGTTTGTACAAAATATCATAAATTATAGTTTGTGAGAAATAAACTTGACAATTAGGGTGAACGCTAGGGTGGTCGCAATATTTTACTAAGTCAGAGAACCATGAAATGTAGGTCAAGGTCAAATATCGATGCTTGCATTTTAGTAACCATCCCCAGATATAAGTTTGTACAAAGTATCACAAAGTTAATAAAGTTCTTATAGTTCTTGTGAAATGAACTTGACCATCAGGGTGGTCGCAATATTTTACAAAGTCAGTGAACCATTTGTTTGTTCGATTTGAGGTTTAGCGTCCCTGTCAACACGGTATAGGTCATTTTGGAGACATTGCTTCAAATTTTGTGGGACTCTTACCCGACATTGAGATGAAATGACATCTCAAGCCCTGTCGCCAAATGAAACCAATAGGGTTTATAAGCATGAACGGTCCGACACTCGCACTGCTTTGCCTGGGCAGGTTTAGATTCTCTAAGCGGTTTATCAGTACTCGTGTGAATTCAGTTTCAGCTCTGCGTGGAAGCATCATGCAGCCCATCTTTTTCTTCCAGCCCCGATAGGTTGGGGGCGTCAGTGAACCATGAAATGTAGGTCAAAGTCAAATATGGATGCTTGCATTTAAGTAACCTTCCCCAGATACAAAACAGAAGTAGAGGCAATGATCAGGAATCAATACAATTAACCCACAGCTCCCATCAGAGACACCAAAGGGAAAGAAACACAAACATGAAGCAACAGACCCCAATGGAAACACCAAACGCGGAAGGCCAAAAGGACAGTTACTTTCCCACAAAATGGCCAAAAGGCTATCCAAAATAAAAACAAGAGGGCCATAATGGCCCTGGATCGCTCACCTGATCCATATGATAGAGTAACAAGTGGGCCTCAGGGAGGGCCATTATTGACCCCAGGGCTACAATGTGCATAATGTTGAGGGAGGTCTAAAGAGGTGAAGCTTCATACCAAATATCAACAAAGGCTATAATTTGAACAATCTTGGCAAAGGTCCACTAGATGAAGCTACACACCAAATATCAAAGACCTGGGCCTTGGGGTTTCAGAGAAGAAGATTTTTTAAAGATATTCCCTACATTAGCCTATGTAAAACCAAATGGCCCCGGAGCGGGGGCATTTTTGGCCTCATAATTTAAACAATCTTGATAAGAGGTCCACTAGATGAAGCTTCACACCAAATATCAAAGACCTGGGCCTTGCTGTTTCAGAGAAGAAAATTTTCAAAGATAATCTCTATATATAAGTCTATGTAAAACCAAAGGGCCCCAGGGCAGGGGCTATAATTTGAACAATCTTGGTAGAGGTCCACTAGATGAAGCTCCATACCAAATATCAAAGGCACGGGCCTAGTGGTTTCAGAGATGAAGATTTTTAAAGATTTCCCTATTTAAGTCTGTGTAAAACCAAAGGGTCTCGGGGCGGGGGCGTTTTTGGCCCCAGGGCTAATAGCCTATAATTTGAACAATCTTGATAGAGGTCCACAAGATGAAATTTCACACCAAATATCAAAGACCTAGGCCTTGTGGTTTCACAGAAGAAGATTTTTAAAGATTTTCCCTATATAAAGTAGAAGTAAAACAAAGATCAGGAATCGATACAATTAGCTTACTCCACCCATCAAAGACACCAAAGGGAAAGAAATACAAACATTAAGCGACCAGACCATAATGGAAACCTAAACAAAAGAAGGCCATAAGGACAGTTACTTTCCCACAAAATGGCCATATGGCCATCCAAAATTAAAAGACACGAGTGATACACACAGTAAGTAACAAACAACAACATGAATAAATCGCCACAGAAGAACCGCCTTGGAACGGTCAGTAGAAAGATTTCCACTGGGGGGCTTAAATCAATTTTACATGGCCACAATCCTCGCCCTTACTTCCACCGCGATCTAGACAAATAATTTGTTCAGTCCGCATGAAGGCCTCCTAACTCATCAGTGCAACATCTCAGTGAACACAAATAATCAAAGAACCACAGAGGTGAGACAACGGTGAGGACTCAACAGCAAGAAACCACTGAAATGCTGGAGCAAAAGAAAACCAACAGTTAGACTCTATAAGTTATAAGTCTATGTAAAACCAAAGGGCCCCAATGACAGGGGCGTTTTTGGTCTCAGGGCTATAATTTGAACAATCTTGGTAGAGGTCCACTAGATGAAGCTTCATACCGAATATCAAAGATCTAGGACTTCTGGTTTCAGAGAAGAAGATTTTTCAAGATTTTCCCTATATAAGTCTATGTAATACCAAAGGGCCCTGGAGCGGGGGCATTTTTGGCCCCAGGGCTATAATTTGAACAATCTTGGTAGAGGTCCACAAGATGAAGCTTCATACCAAATATCAAAGACCTAGGCCTTGTGGTTTCAGAGAAGAAGATTTTTAAAGATTTTCCCTATACAGTATAGCTCCAATATATCGCATTCCGATATTTCGAGATGTCCAATCTATCGCGGTCGTGCCGTGGATCCCCCTTTTTTTTCCCTTAAAAATTCATAATTAAAAAAAAAGTTTTAAGTTGTTAAAATTTATTTAAAACCAGGTTAAACCAGGCGCCAATAGTCAGTTCACACATTATAACCAAATAATCCAATTAGCGTCAGTTAGAACAGGTATTGGCGAACAATTAATCTTAATCCCCAAACTTGTCATAACTGAGTAATCCACTCAATGCTCAATTAGACAACGATGTCAACTACCATTTTCATGCACGCGATCGGTAAATGACGTCATCCGATTCCAGCACCACAACACATGTTTAATGTCATTGTGTGTATCTCTTTCATAAACAAGAGGACCAAGCTAGCTTGGTCCTGTATCGCTCACCTGAGCTAACAGATTCAAAGTTTAAGGAACTGCCAACCTTTACTGAAGGCTTTATGGGAGGACATGGTGATGATAGGGTAAGCATTTTCTGAAAATCAAGTAGAATTTAACTCTATGATAAACAGGCTGACCTCACCGGTTTTCAAACTCATTCAAGCTTTTATTCCTGACTTGCTTAGAAGATCCGATCTAAAGTGAAGTGGCTATGGTGATGACAAGTTCAAAAACAAGAGTTTTCAAACTCCTCAAAGCTTTCTGCCTGACTTCCTTGTTTGTAAGTTTCATGAAGATCCGTTCAAAACTAAAGGGACAGCAGTGATAACAATGTCGAAAATAGGCATTTTCAGCAATCAAAGGCACGTCACTCTATGATAAATGTGCCGACTTGGCCGGTATTCGAACTCACCTGAGGTTTTATTCCCAGCCACCTTACATGTAAGTTTCAGAAAGATCCGATCAGACTTGGCCAGTATTCAAACTCATCCAAGATTTTATTCCCAGCCACCTCACATATAATTTTCAGAAAGATCCGTTCAAAACTGAAGGGGCTACGGTGATGACAAGGTCAAAGTTTGGCATTTTTAGCAATCAAAGGGATGTTACTCTAAAATAAATGAGCCGACTTGGCCAGTTTTCCAACTCATCCGAGGTGTCATCCCCAGCCACCTTACATATAAGTTTCAGAAAAATCTGATCAAAACTGAAGGGGCTACGGTAATGACAAGGTCAAAAATCAACATTTTCAGCCATCAAAGGGACAGAACTCTACAATAAATGGGCTGACTTGGCCTGTTTTTGAACTAATCCAAGATTTTATCCCCAGCCACCTTACATATAAGTTTCAGAAGGATCCGATCAAAACTGAAGGGGCTATGGTGATGACAAGGTAAAAAATCGGCATTTTCAGCAATCAAAGGGACGTAAATCATTGACAAATGGGCCAACTTGGCCGGTATTCAAACTAATCCTAGGTTTTATCTCCAGTCACCTTACATATAGGTTTCAGAAAGATTCGATCAAAACTGAAGGGGCTACGGTGATGACAAGGTAAAAAATCCACATTTTCAGCCATCAAAGGGACATAACTATATAGTTAATGGGGCAACTTGGCCGGTTTTCGAACTCATCCGAGGTTTTATCCCCAGCCACCTTACATATAAGTTTCAGAAAGATTCGATCAAAACTGAAGGGGCTACAATGTTGACAAGGTCAAAAATCAACATTTTCAGAAATCAAAGGGACCTAACTCTATGATAAATAGGCCACCTTTGCCGGTATGCGAACTCATTCGAGGCTTTATCCACAGCCACCTTGCATATAAGTTTCAGAAAGATCCGATCAAAACTCAAAGGGCTACGGTGATGACAAGGTCAAAAATCGGTATTTTCAGCAATCAAAGGGATGTTACTCTGTGATAAATGGACCGACTTGGCTGGTTTTCGAAATAATCCGAGATTTAATCCCCAGCCACCTTGCATATAAGTTTCAGAAAGATTCGTCCAAATCTGAAAGGGCTACAGTGATGACAAGGTCAAAAATCAGCATTTTCAGCAATCAAAGGGACGTTACTCTACGATAAAAGGGCCGACTTGGTCGGTTTTCGAACTCATCCGAGATTTTATCCACAGCCACCTTACATATAAGTTTCAGAAAGATCCGATCAAAACTGAAGGGGCTACGGTGATGACAAGGTCAAAAATCGGCATTTTCAGAAATCAAAGGGACGTAACTCTATGATAAACCAGCGGACTTGGCCGGTTTTCGAACTCATCCGAGGTTTTATCCCCAGCCACATTACATATAAGTTTCAGAAAGATCCAATCAAAACTGAAGGGGCTACGGTGATGACAAAGTCAAAAATCGGCATTTTCAGCAATCAAAGGGAAGTAACTCTATGATAAATGGGCCGACTTGGCCGGTTTTCGAACTCATCCGAGGTTTTATCCCCAGCCACATTACATATAAGTTTCAGAAAGATCCGATCAAAACTGAAGGCGCTACGGTGATGACAAGCATTTTCCCATAGTAAGTCTATGGGACCTTGTGGTTGCTATAGGAACCAAAGTTTTAGAGCAATTTCAAAAAAAAGTTTATGTCATCAATGCCCCACCAGAGGCATGCTACAGTTGAGAAATGATTGAGATTAGCCTGCAGGATACAGAGATATAGCTGCTCAAAAGTGTGGACGGACGACGGACGGACGGACGACGGAGGACCCACTATACTATAAGCTCCCCTGGAGCCTTCGGCCCAGGTGAGCTAAAAAAATGTTTGAAACCGGTAAAAAATATTTTCAGCGCTTTGCACAGCTCCCGAATTATCCCCAAAACCTCCGTGTCAATAGCCAACAACATCGTTTGACTTTTCCCGCCCAGCGTCTGCTATTTGGCGCCAAAACATAAACATTCACGAGATTGCAGAAAAGTCCGTTTTTAATATGCAAACATCTACCGTTAGATGTAGCTAATTTTCTGAGGTGCGATTAAATCGTTTTCACATTGATTGTGGATTAAATTTTATGATTGGAGAATAAACGCCAATTAGAGGCATAACTTGACCATATTTTCACACCTTATCGACACGCACCGCAGGGTGGCAATTATATGACAGGGATTAACAATAGTGTCATACTTGAACCGTAATAAATACACAGATGGTTTGTCTCTCAATTGACAGTGCAGCAATTATTGCGATTTACTTACTGGTCTAGTTTTACCTTAGTTAAGGACTAAAAAAGACACAGTTGTAGACGATATTTTTTACACTTGCCCGAAATCATAACACAATAAAATGATAGTTTTGTTGTTGTATAGTTTTTCGGCCCATGGTATCGCCGCGACTTGTATTGGCATCTCGGCAAACTACCGCGACTTATATCGCGCTCCGACCACATCGCGGTTTTCGGGCTATGGACCCCGACTACCGCGATATATTGGAGCTATACTGTATAAGTCTATGTAAAACCAAAGGGCCCCGAGGCGGGGGCATTTTTGGTCTCAGAGCTATAATTGAACAATTTTGGTAGAGGTCCACTAGATGAAGCTTCATACCAAATATCAAAGACCTAGGCCTTGTGGTTTCCGAGAAGAAGATTTTTCAAGATTTTCCCCTGTTTAAGCCCATGTAAAACCAAAAGGCCCCGGGGTGGGGGCATTTTTGGCCCCAGAACTATAATTTGAACAATATTGGTAGAGGTCCACCAGATGAAGCTTCATACCAAATATCAAAGACCTGGGCCTTGCGGTTTCAGAGAAGATTATTAAAGATTTTCCCTATATAAGGGGTGGGGGGGTAACTGGGCCTTGTGGGGTGAAGCTTCATACCAAATATCAAAAACATGGGCCTAACAGTTTCAGAGAAGAAAATTTTTAAAGATTTTCCCTATATAAGTCTATGTAAAACCAAAGGGCCCCGGAGCGGGAGCATTTTTGGCCCCAGGGCAATAATTTGAACAATCTTGGTAGGGGTCCACTAGGTGAAGCTTCATACCAAATATCAAAGACCTGGGCCTTGGGGTTTTAGAGAAGAAGATTTTTAAAGAGTTTCCCTATATAAGCCATGTAAAACCAAAGGGCCCCAGAGCCGGGGCATTTTTTGCCCCAGCACTTTAATTTGAACAATCTTGGTAGGGGTCCACTAGTTGACGCTACATACCAAATATCAAAGACCTGAGCCTAGCGGTTTCAGAGAAGAAGATTTTTCAAGATTTTCCCTATATAAGCCCATGTAAAACCCAAAGGCCCCAGGGTGGGGGCATTTTTGGCCCCAGCACTATAATTTGAACAATATTGGTAGGGGTCCACCAGATGAAGCTTCATACCAAAAATCAAAGACCTGGGCCTTGCGGTTTCAGAGAAGACTATTAAAGATTTTCCCTATATAAGCCCATGTAAAACCAAAGGGCCCCGGAGCGGGGGTATTTTTGGCCCCAGCACTATAATTTGAACAATCTTGGTAGGGGTCCACTAGATGAAGCTTCATACCAAATATCAAAGACCTGGGCCTTGCGGTTTCAGAGAAGAAGATTTTTCAAGATTTTCTATGAATAAGTCTATGTAAAACCAAAGGGCCCTGGAGCGGGGGCATTTTTGGCCCCAGGGCTATAATTTGAATAATCTTGGTAGGGGTCCACTAGGTGAAGCTTCATATCGAATATCAAAGACCTGGGCCTTGCAGTTTCAGAGACGAAGATTTTTAAAGATTTTCCCAACATAAGCCCATGTAAAACCAAAAGGCCCTGTGTGTGTGTGTGTGTGTGGGGGGGGGGGGGGCGGGCTGGGCCTTATGGGGTGAAGCTTCATACCAAATATCAAAGACAAGGGCCTTATGGTTTCAGAGAAGAAAATTTTTAAAGATTTTCCCATATAAGCCCATGTAAAACCAAAGGGCCCCAGAGCGGGGGCATTTTTGGCCCCAGCACTATGATTTGAACAATCTTGGTAGGGGTCAACTAGGTAAAGCTTCTTACCAAATATCAAAGACCTGAGCCAAGCGGTTGCAGAGAAGAAGATTTTTAAAGATTTTCCCTATATAAGCCCATGTAAAACCAAAAGGCCCCGAGGTGGGGGCATTTTTGGCCCCAGGGCCTGGGCTTGGGGGCTGAAGCTTCTTACCAAATATCAAAGACATGGGCCTTACAGTTTCAGAGTAGAAAATTTTTAAACATTTTTCCCTATATAAGCCATGTAAAATCAAAGGGCCCCAGAGCGGGGGCATTTTGGCCCCAGCACTATAATTTGAACAATCTTGGTAGGGGTCAACCAGATGAAGCTTCATACCAAACATCAAGGGGGGGGGGGGGGGACCTGGGCCTTGTGGGGTGAAGCTTCATACCAAATATCAAAGACAAGGGCATTACGGTTCCAGAGAAGAAAACTTTTACAGATTTTCCCATATAAGCCCATGTAAAACCAAAGGGCCTCAGAGCGGGGGCATTTTTGGCCCCAGCACAATAATTTGAACTAGAGCTGTCAGTGAAACTGACTAGGGCCCCGGCAGCGCTATCAGAGGAGTAGGAAAATTTGTGGACGGACAGACGGACAGACAGACAGACAGACAGACAGACAGTCTTACGACCTGAAAGCCGTAACAAAGGAAAGATGCATAGCCTGAAAAAATCCCCGCCTATGGTGGGATTCGAACCCGGGCCGCTCGGGTGACAGTCCACTGCTCTTACCCCTGAGCCAAAGAGTCGACTCCCTGACGCAGTTGTCAGAGAGTGGTTATAAACCTAGAAGCTATGCATATGATCTACCAAGGTAGATAATGGAAGGGAGGTAACACACCCCCTCTTCAAGGAAGTCATCATTTATGATGACGTGAAGGATACCAACTTCGGCACAAGCCAATTCTGGCATCCCGGACGAGCCCCCATCTTACGACCTGAAAGCCGTAACAAAGGAAAGATGCATAGCCTGAAAAAATCCCCGCCTATGGTGGGATTCGAACCCGGGCCGCTCGGGTGACAGTCCACTGCTCTTACCCCTGAGCCAAAGAGTCGACTCCCTGACGCAGTTGTCAGAGAGTGGTTATAAACCTAGAAGCTATGCATATGATCTACCAAGGTAGATAATGGAAGGGATGTAACAACAGACAGACAGACGGACGGACAGAGTGATTACTATAGGGCACCCACACTTTCAGGTGGGGCCCTAACAATCTTGGTAGGGGTCCACTAGATGAAGCCTCATACCAAATATCAAAGACCTTGGCCTTGCAGTTTCAGAGAAGAAGATTTTTCAAGATTTTCCATAAATAAGTCTATGTAAAACCAAAGGGCCCCGGAGCGGGGGCATTTTTGACCCAAGGGCTATAATTTGAACAACCATGGTTGGGGTACACTAGGTGAAGCTTCATACCAAATATATAAGACCTGGGCCTTGCGGTTTCAGAGAAGAAGTTTTTTTAAGATTTTCCCTGTATAAGCACATGTAAAACCAAAAGGCCCCGGGGCGTGTGGGGTGGGGGGGGGGGAACCTGGGCCTTGTGCGGTGAAGCTTCATACCAAATATCAAAGACATGGGCATTACGGTTTCAGAGAAGAAAATTTTTAAAGATTTTCGCTATATAAGCCCATGTAAAACCAAAGGGCCCCGGGGCGGGGGGCATTTATTGGCCACAGCACTATAATTTGAACAATCTTGGTAGTGGTCCACTAGATGAAGCTTCATACCAAATATCAAAGACCTGGGCCTTACGGTTTCAGAGAAGAAGATTTTTAAAGATCTTCCCTATATAAACACATGTAAAACCCAAGGGCCCCGGAGCGGGGGCATTTTTGGCCCCAGCACTTTAATTTGAACAATCTTAGTGGGGGTCCACTAGATGAAGCTTCATACCAAATATCAAAGACCTGGGCCTTGCGGTTTCAGAGAAGAAAATTTTAAAAGATTTTCCCTATGTAAGCCCATGTTAAACCAAAGGGCCCCGGAGCGGGGGCATTTTTGTCCCCAGCACTATAATTTGAACAATCTTGGTAGGGGTCCACTAGATGAAGCTTCATACCAAATATCATAGACCTGGGCCTTGCGGTTTCAGAGAAGAAGATTTTCCCTATATAAGCCCATGTAAAACCAAAGGGCCCCGGGGCGGGGGCATTTATTGGCCACAGCACTATAATTTGAACAATCTTGGTAGTGGTCCACTAGATGAAGCTTCATACCAAATATCAAAGACCTGGGCCTTGCGGTTTCAGAGAAGAAGATTTTTAAAGATCTTCCCTATATAAACACATGTGAAACCCAAGGGCCCCGGAGCGGGGGCATTTTTGGCCCCAGCACTATAATTTGAACAATCTTGGTAGGGGTCCACTAGATGAAGCTTCATACCAAATATCAAAGACCTTGGCATTGCAGTTTCAGAGAAGAAGATTTTTTAAGATTTTCCCTATATAAGCACATGTAAAACCAAAGGGCCCCGGGGCGGGGGCATTTATGGCCCCAGCACTATAATTTGAACAATCTTGGTAGGGGTCCACTAGATGAAGCTTCATACCAAATATCAAAGACCTGGGCCTAAGGGTTTCAGAGAAGAAGATTTTTAAAGATCTTCCCTATATAAGCCCATGTAAACCCAAAGGACCAAGTGGGGGCATTTTTGAACAATCTTGGTAGGGGTCCACAAGTTGAAGCTTCATACCAAAGATCAAAGACCTGGGCCTTGCGGTTTAAGAAGAAGATTTTTAAAGATTTTCCCTATATTAGCCTTTGTAAAATCAAAGGGGCCCGGGGCGGGGGCATTTTTGGCCCCAGCATTATAATGTGAACAATCTTTGTAGGGGTCCACTAGATGTAGCTTCATACCAAATATCAAAGACCTGGGCCTTACGGTTTCAGAGAAGAAGATTTTTAAAGATTTTCCCTATATAAGCCCATGTAAAACCAAAGGGCCCGGAGCGGGGGCATTTTTCGCCCCAACACTATAATTTGAACAATCTTGGTAGGGGTCCACTAGATGAAGCTTCAGACCAAATATCAAAGACCTGGGCCTTATGGTTTCAGAGAAGAAGATTTTTAAAGATTTTCCCTATATAAGCCCATATAAAATCAAAGGGCCCCGGAGTGGGGGCATTTTTGGCCCCAGCACTATAATTTGAACAATCTTGGTAGGGGTCCACTAGATGAAGCTTCATACCAAATATCATAGACCTGGGCCTTGCAGTTTCAGAGAAGAAAATTTTAAAAGATTTTCCCTATGTAAGCCCATGTTAAACCAAAGGGCCCCGGAGCGGGGGCATTTTTGGCCCCAGCACTATAATTTGAACAATCTTGGTGAGGTCCACTAGATGAAGCTTCATACTAAATATCAAAGACCTGGGCCTTGCGGTTTCAGAGAAGAAGATTTTTTAAGATTTTCCCTATATAAGCCCATGTAAAACCAAAGGGCCCCGGGGCGGGGGCATTTTTGTTCCCAGCACTTTAATTTGAACAATCTTGGTAGGGGTCCACTAGATGAAGCTTCATACCAAATATCAAAGACCTGGGCCTTACGGTTTCAGAGAAGAAGATTTTTAAAGATTTTCCCTATATAAGCCCATGTAAAACCATAGGGCCCCGGAGCGGGGGCATTTTTGGCCCCAGCACTATAATTTGAACAATCTTGGTAGGGGTCCACTAGATGAAGCTTCAGACTAAATATTAAAGACCTGGGCCTTACGGTTTCAGAGAAGAAGATTTTTAAAGATTTTCCCTATATAAGCCCATGTAAAACCAAAGGGCCCCGGAGCGGGGGCATTTTTGGCCCCAGCACTATAATTTGAACAATCTTTGTAGGGGTCCACTAGATGAAGCTTCATACCAAATATCAAAGACCTGGGCCTTGTGGTT
Source organism: Lucinisca nassula (assembly GCA_963580285.1). Classification (NCBI taxonomy): domain Eukaryota; kingdom Metazoa; phylum Mollusca; class Bivalvia; order Lucinida; family Lucinidae; genus Lucinisca; species Lucinisca nassula. The sequence goes on from OY757013.1 coordinate 74,410,465, forward strand.
TCAGAGAAGAAAATTTTTTGAGTTTTTGGTGAAAAAAATCTATTTTTGGCCCCAAAGACCAAGATGTGCAACGGACCGGAACCATTTGAACAACTTTGAAAGGGGACCACCTAAGGATCATTCCTGTGAAGTTTGGTCAAAATCCGATCAGTGGTTTAGGAGGAGATGTCGTTTAAAGAAATTGTTTACGGACGCACGTACGCACGGATGCACTGACGCATGACGGACGAAAAGTGATCCCATAAGCTCACCTCGTCACTACGTGACGGTGAGCTAAAAATATAAGCGACACAAACACCCAAAGACAAACCATAACAATAATAAACCGCGACAGAAGATCCGCCTTGGAACGGTCAGCGGAAACGAATTCCACTGGGGGGCTTAAATCGATTTTATGTGGCCACAATCCTCGCCCTTACTTCCGTTGCAGTTTGTACCAAGTATAATTAATGAAGCTCTTATAGTTCTTGAGAAATAAACTTGACCATTAGGGCTAGGGTGGTCGCAATATTTTACGAAGTCAGGGAACCATAAAATGTAGGTCAAGGTCAAATATGGATGCTTGCATTTAAGTTGCCATCCACAGATACAAGTTTGTACCAAGTATCATTAATGAAGCTCTCATAGTTCTTGAGAAATAAACTTGACCATTTGGGTGAACGCTAGGGTGGTCGCAAATGTTGATGCCTTGACAAACGGACAGATGAACGAATGGACAAACAGACGGAAAACCGGGTGCCTATATCGTGCCTGCTATAAGCATGACAAAAATGACCACAAATGGCAATGTTGTAACACTAAAATGTCATGACTCTCATCAAATGTTTAATTAACTCTGTGGCCCAGTTGTTCAATGTATCGTTAGCTTAACCAGCCTGGTTAGGATCAAATTGTTAACTGTTCAAGTATGTGCAATATCAGTCTATAATTCTGGTATTTTTGCTGACAAAATGTGACTAGCTTTTGCAAATCACATTTTTTCAGCAAAAATATTATAATATTATAATAATATTTGCCATATTAAATGATCAAAGTTCTAACGATTCATTAGCTTATGACATCATTAGCTATGAACAACTGGCCCAACATGTTGCATTTTCAAGTGAGTGTACTGTAATTTCATACACCACAACCTTGTTATAACACGATTCAGTATAACACGGTTTTGGATATAACACGGTTTCAAGATGGATCCCAAAAATGTATAGATTATATAGAAAAATGACCATAAATGGTCATTTTTCTATATAATCTATACATTTTTGTTTGGCTATAACACGGTTGTTTAACTAACACGGTTTCTGTATTGGACCCCATTAATAGTGTTATAAAGAGGCTTGGGTGTACTACCAACCTGTGAGAGAGCCAGTATTTGAGATTTCATGGTTTCCTCCTCATTATACCCCACCCATGGTGGTACAGCTGCCTCAGACTTCTTCTCTTTCTCTTTATTCTCTGTCACAAACTTCTCTTGTTCCTTGGCAAATTCGCCCAGAAAAGTCTGCAAAATATGCCATACATGTGATTTATACAATTCTTTTGCGTGAGATTTGAAAACTATTGCAGCTGTATGAAATACTACATTACTGCATGTAAGACTTTCGGACGAGTCTTTAAAACCGAGGTCCAGTCTCTGTATGACCTTAGCTGTTGGTGGGACGTAAAACTCAAACACTCACATTACTGCATGTTTTGCATTTGCAAGGGCAATTTAGATATGTTACAACCTCGTTATAACAATGTTCGTTATAACATGGTTTTGGATATACATGTAACACGGTTTCAAGACAGATCCCAAAAAAGTATAGACTATATAGAAAAATGGCAAAAAATGGTCATTTTTCTATATTATCTATACATTTTGTTTAGATATAAGTGTTAGTTAAGCTTCAAAAACATCTCAATACCAAGGTTTTCTATGAGAGTGATATGGACCTGGAAAAACTGTGCAGCCTGATTGGGGATTAAATTGTCTTAATAATAGATTGATTGATTGTTTGGGGTTTAACGACATGTCAATCCTTGTGGGTCCTTTTGTGTCATCTCCCTGAATATGGGAGAAAAGAGACAGTAGAGGAGATGAAAGTGAGGGACAGGGGTGAGAAAGGTGGAAAATGAATGGAAGTGTAGAAACAGAAGAAATAACACAACTTCCCTGCTACCCTTATCTGCTGCATGGACAGCAGGCCTTGTCCAACTGCAAGCCAATATCGATTGGATGCCCTAGTGATGCAAGATACATGTCACCTTTGCCTCACCCAACCACCCTTCAATAAAAGAGTTAGTCTTTTGTGGATGGCTTATTAAACCTAGAACTGCTCATAATGACTAGCAGACGTCATTTTTTAAGTGTTTTTTTTAAAGGCAAACAAGATCATAGCTGATCATGGTTTTCTATGATCAAACTTTTGTCTTTGTATGCATGACAATCTCTTAATCTCTTTATACATAATCTCATAATCTCCATTTATACATGTACTATGTTTATGATCCAGATAGAAGTTGTTTTCATTAACCCATTGTATACTAGTGGACTCTTCCATTGCTATATGTTGGTGTGTGTGTGTGTGAATTCGGTTTTAACATCGCTTTCATCAATTTTTCAGTCATATCATGACGGTGTCTGGTTGCGACAGGAAGCTCAATGCTCACTTTTATAGTGCTGCCCCAATGAAGTATCATGTCCCAGACACATTACATGATACCACACCCAGTCACATTATCCTGACAATGGGTCAACCAGTCCTAGCTCTACCCTGTAAATCTGAGTGCCAAGCGAGGAGCAGCTAGTACCATTCTTAACGACTTTGGTATGTCGCTGCCCGGGACCGAACCCGTGACCTCCCTGGAGCGGACACTCTACCAACTGAGCTATCGGGGCCGGTGCTGCTATATGTTGGACAAGCCCATTTGTGATATAAGGGGTGTCAAGCCTATTTTTCATTTTTATTTTATTTTTGATGGAAAATTCTGTTAGCAAATAGTGCAGGCCCTGATCAGACGCCGAATTCTGCAGCTTCTGATCTGGGCCTACTCTGTATGCCAAGGTACCCCTTTAGGGGTTTCCCACATGCAATGGATTAAGAGGCAGGTGCTGGGGATTCCCCGCTTCTACTCTTAGGCATTATTCCCTTGCTACTTTTGATATGTCTGTACAGAGTTACGGCCCCTGCCCATCAGGGCTTGAAGAAATAGATGAGCTGTATGATGCTTCCACATGAGCTGAAACCGACCAGCCAAAGCGGTGCGAGTGTCGGACCGTCCCTGCTTATAAACCCTTATAGTTTCATTGGGCGGCAGGGCTTAAGATGTCATTTCATGTCAATGTCGGGTAAAAGTCCCACAAAATTGGAAGCAATGTCTCCAAAATGACCTTTACAGTGTTGACGGGGACGTTAAACATCAAATCAAACAAACAAACTGTACAGAGTTAATACAGATAAGATAGAAATTCATCTGCCTACTTTGCCTTGACACCCAGATGCAAAAAAAAAGTTATTGCAACCCCTGACAACCTAATAAAACCCATTGAACATGTACGTGTAATATGAAAAAAATTGCAACCAGCGTCCACTTCTAAATCCAAGATGATATAATAACGAACATCACTGTAAATATTTCCAGCAGTTTCATGGATGAAATGTTTAACTGATCAACAGACACTTGCATACGCGGATGATGCAACACAAAATTTAGACAGAGTCCAATCACTATTACTGGTGCCCACGTGCGTCGGGGCATAAAGAAATAGATCAGGTTACATGGCGCTTCTGTCCAGAGCTAAAACTGATCACCCTTGAGTACCCGTAAACCCCTTAGACAGTCTAAGCATGTCCAGGAAAAGTTCAGACCATTCCTTAACCTGTATTCTGGTGGACTCTTCCACTGCCCTATTTGTTGGTCAAGGCCATTTATCACTTAACTCTTATCTTGCTGTTCACGACAACCCCTATCTTTGCAAACAGTGCAGATCCAGATCAGATGGCTTCTTCTGAAGAAGCCATCTGATCAGGATCTACAATTTTTGACATTCAGTTTATGAATTTGTAGGAAAAAATTACATCAAGTAATCTGATTGGTTCAAAGTCAGAGATGGGTTTGGCTAAAATAAATATTCAGCAAGAGAAGGGTTAAGGTATGTCAAGCCAATTTTTTTCATTTTTATTCTATTTTTGACAGAAAATTCTGTTATTGAATAGTGCATGCCCTGATCAGTCACCACATTCTGCGGTGTCTGAGCTGGACCTGCATCGCCTGCATTGTGTGCCAAGTTACCCCTGTATGGGGTTTCTCGCATGCCATAGGTCAAACCATACATGTAGCAGTTTTGGGGGGCGGTAGGGCTCGAGATGTCATTTCATCCCAAGATCAGGTAAAAGTCCCACAAAATTGGAACCAACATCTCCAAAATGACCTAATTAGTATTGACAGGGACATAAAACATCAACTCAAACAAACAAAAATCACTACTACTGACTAGTGGTCTTTACAGAAAATTACTATACCTTTTCTTCCACTGTCTTTGAAATCTCTTTGGCTTTCTCTGTGACTACTTCTGTAGCCTGCTTTCCAAAACTGTACAAATATGCTGGTAAAAAAAAGAAAATGATACAATGTACTGTACATGTATTTGAGCTGATATACAATATACAGAATCTTAGCATTCCCTTATTCATCTTTTCCAAAAGAACCAGCCCCGATAGCTCAGTTGGTAGAGCTAATAAACCAGCTTTACAGTGCTGATGTTGGCCGATGTCCACCTGAATACCACTGATTTGGACAAAATCCAATTAATGGTTATTTATAGTCACTAGGACTGGCCATGGAGGCCAAAAAAACTATCACAATAATATTGCATTAGTCAAATCCTTTTTGAAAAAGTATTGCAATAGTCCATGAACTATTGCAGAACTATAACAATAGCTTTTGTTTAACTTTTAACCCTTTTTGTACCAAATGGAATCTTCCTCCTTATATATAGCAGGAGTCCATTTCAAAATTTAGGGGTGTCAGGTTGTGTGTTCTTCAAAATTTATTTGGAAAATGGCTGAACTTTTTGCAAACAGTGTAAGCCCTGATCAGACTCTGCATTCTGCGGCGTCTGATCTGGGCCTGCACTGTTTGCCAGGGTACCCGTTTTGGGGTATCTGGTACTAAATGGATTACCGGTAAAGATGCTCTTCTTACTAAAAATAATCAATTGTTTGTGATTAAGTCCTATATGTAATTGTCCTATTTATATCTGCACCTGAGCTGAACAGGTCGATTGGGCTTTTCAGCTCAGGTGCAGATATAAATACTGTCTTTGTATTGAGGAAACCTTTCTGTATAGTCTCTATTTTTACTTTTGCAAGGGAGGCAACTAAGGCTAAATCATTTTTTAAAAGCTTTTCAAGACTTCCATAGTTTTGACTTTTGAAAATAACTGATATTTTATTTTGTAAAATAACAATAATCATTCGTAAAGAATGAAACTTATTACTGAAAGACTTAATGCTACTTAACAAAATTTATGTATACTTTGAAGCATTTCAGTCAAAATTAACTCTTATCAGGCTGTTCACGACAACTCATATCTTTGGCCTTGATGTAAAAGTCGCTGGAGTGCATAATATAGGTTAAGGTCACCAGGTCAATGTACCCACAGAGTAAGTAAATGTAGGAGAAGCACTATGCAAGGTTTGGTGGCTGTAGGCCTTATAGTTAGAAGATATGGAATGTCGACCTAAAATGTGTTAAAGTGCAAAAAATAGGTCAAGGTCACCAAGTCAAGGTACCTCCATAGTGAGTACATCTAGGAGAACCACTATGCAAGATTTGGTGGATGCAGGCCTTTTATTTGATAAGATCTGGAACATTGACGCAAATTGTGTCAAAGTCAATGGAGTGTAAAATATAGCTCAAGGTCACCAGGTCAAGGTACCTGCAGAATCAGTACATTATGCAAGATTTGATGGTTGTAGGCCTTTTATTTGCAGAGATCTGGAACTTCGACATAAGAATTTGTCAAAGTCGCTGGAGCGTAAAATATAGGTCAAGGTTACCGGGTCAAGGTACCTGCAGAGTCAGTACATCTAGGAGAAGCACTATGCAAGATTAGATGGTTGTGGGCCTTTTATTTGAGGAGATCTGGAACTACAACGTAAAAGGTGTCAAAGTCGGTGGAGCGTACAATATAGGTCAAGGTCACCATGTCAAGGTACCTGCAGAGTCAATACATCTAGGAGATATTATTGCTGTAGGCCTTTTATTTGAGAAGATCTGGAACAGTGACGTAATTTGGGTCAAACTCACTGAAGCGTAAAATATAGGTCAAGGTCACCGGGTCAAGGTGCTTGTCTAGTCAGGAGCTCAGGGTGATGTTTCATGAAAGGTTTGATGGTTGTTTAGTCTTATAGTTGATTACAATACAAACTTCGACGTAATGGTAAAATCCACTAGAGCGCAAAATATAGATCAAATTCACCAGGTCACAGTGCTTACAAAGTGAGAAGGTCAATGAGATGTTTCATGTAAGGTTTGATGGTAGCTGAGGTTTGTAAAATAAAAACTTTGACGTAAATGTCGAACTTCGATGTAATGGTCAAAGTCACTGGAGCGCAAAATATAGGTCAAAGTCACCAGGTCAAGGCGCTTACAAAGTGAGAAGGTCTATGAGATCTTTCATGTAAGGTTTGATGGTAGCTGAGGTCTGTAAATAAAAAACTTTGACGTAAATGTCGAACTTAGACATAAATGTCGAACTTCGACGTAATGGTCAAAGTCACTGGAGTGCAAAATATAGGTCTAAGTCACCAGGTCAAGGTGCTTACAAAGTGAGAAGGTCTATGAGATGTTTCATGTAAGGTTTGATGGTAGCTAAGGTTTGTTAAATAAAAACTTTGACATATATGTCGAACTTCGACGTAAATGTTAACAGACGGCCGGACACACGGAAAATAGGATGCCTATGTCGCACCTTGTTACAAGCAGGTGTGACAAAAATATAAAATGGCCTTCAAAATTAACCCTTATCTTGCTGTTCATGACAACCCCTATCTTTGCAAACAGTGTAGATCCAGATCAGATGAAGCCATCTGATTAGGATCTACACTATTTGGCATTCAGTTTATGAATTTGTAGCAATAAATTGCATCATGTTATTTGATTGGTTGATAGACAGAAATGGGTGTGGCTAAAATGAATATTCAGAAAGATACATTTTGTAAGGGTTAACCTGTTTATCTGCACTGTAAGCATGGCTGAATTTCCATGCATAGAATGTACCAAAGAGTGTGAAAATGACGTCCTTGAATGTCACAAGTGTAATATTCTTTTCATCATATGACCACTTTATAAAATGGATTTTATCAGCTTTAAACAAGACAATTTTCCCACAAAAATGTATGGTTGACAAGGACATCGTCATGACCTTACTTAATCCCACCTAAGTGTTATTATATATTATGTGGTCACACGATATTAATGACACGACATTATCAACTGGATATCAACGACATCATGTGATAAATAGAGGATCTTCGGCGAGTTTCATATATTTCACATGAAATGACCATGAGTGTAAGATTCTGTCTATCAAATGACCACTTTAAATTGGATTTTATCGCCTTTAAATTTGACAAATTTTCCACAAAATTGCATGGTTGACATGGACGTCGGCACGACGTTAGATAATCCCGCCAAAGTGTTATTACATGTGTGGTCAAACAATTTTTATTACATGACGTTATCCACTGCTTATCTACGACATCATATGATAAAGGGCGTACTTCCATATCTACAAAAGGTTATTTTTCTGGTGAAAATTTGTGATACATGTACTTTTTTTATTTTTAATCCAAACATAGGTTATGAGCACAACATAGGTTGTGAGTGCTGGTTAGAAGTGCCTGTTTGAGGCGGTTCTAACGAGTACCCACAACCTATGTCTTGGAGCAGAAATAAGAGAAATAATGTATACCCCATAAACCCCCATTTCATCTATATAAAGTGGGGTTTAGGGGGTGTTCATTTCAAGGACTTGCTTTAGCGTTGAAGAGCTGCAAGATTTGTTTGAGGCGGTTCTAACGAGTACCCACAACCTATGTCTTGGAGCAGAAATAAGAGAAATAATGAATACCCCATAAACCCCCATTTCATCTTTATAAAGTGGGGTTCAGGGGGTGTTCATTTCAAGGGCTTGCTTTAGGGTTGAAGAGCTGCAAGATTTGCAGCCCTAAAATTTAATTGACTTTATGAAGTTACTCGTTCAGACTGAGTGAGTGGCCATAAAAAGGGCCGTTTTAACTAGCACATAGTGTTAATTTTTCTGACTGTAGAGGATTCTGCAAATGCGGCTCTCATACTTTTTCATGCCATTGTTGTTAGTTGTGGCAGAATAGTTAGAGAGATGGACGCCGATATTCGCGTAGTCATTGGGGGTATTATAATTTTACTTCACAGAAGCGAATCGGCTTGTCTTAAAAAGGTTTGGCTAAGAGGCTGTTAATCTTCTACGCTTTCGACCAAACGCTGCCTTATCTAGATGCTGGTCTGGACTCTTGTCAAAATTTCTGTGACTAATATTGTCGTGGCCCCAGCATTTAGAAGATTGTTGCTTATGGCTACAACCTGGTCGAAGATATCTCTGGTGATGATTTAATATTGTTTACGCTCGAGTTAAACAATTAAAAAGATTGTTAACTAGACAATTTAACAGACTATAACAATCTTACCCGAATTTATATATACCTTAATTAATTACAATTTCTGTATTGTATCCTACCCAACTTTGGTGATTTCCATGGCGATTCCTGTCAAAAATCCGCCCCTACCAAACCCTGGCCAAATCCAACAAAACCCTACCCGACCATGTCTTTCCCAACACTATCTGTCATATACTGTTGGTTTCTGACCATCCCAGGGTGATCTCTGTAATGATTTCGATAGATTTTGGTCTTTCTGGTGACCCGATCTTTTGCTATCGAGCGATAAGCCAGGGCCTGACAAATCCAATAAGTGAAATAAGTTTGCACTTGCCCAACTCAAAAGCCTTCTTGCCCAGGATTTTTGAACTCAAAGTGGGGGTGGGTGCGGAATAATGGTGAAGATGATGACGACCAACATTTATAAATATAATCCAAGGTTTCTATCAAGTTTCAAGCCGAACAGGTTTCCGCCATCCAAACTGCCGCCACCATTTTTCTGCACATGATCGGTAAATGACGTCATCCTACCCGCAGCAACCCCACATGTGTCTAATGTCATTGTTTTATTTTAATGTGGCGTATCTCTTTCAAATAAAATTGTTTGCAACAGGTAAAAAATATTTTCTCGATAGCTAAACTGTTGTGGATAGATGTGGATATAAAACAGGGCTTTGCACAACTCCCGACGTATCCCCGGAAGCTCCATATCAATAACGAACAAGTGTTTACACAAATTAAAGTGTTCAACTTTTCCCCCAAGGGTGACAGGACATCTCGGCCCCTAACAAACTCGGCCCCTGACAATCTCGACCCCTAGCAAACTCGGCCCCTGACAAACTCGGCCCCTAAAATTAGAATATGTATATATTAGTGTTGGAATTGACTTATTATCAAACTATTACACATATTTTTAACGTACATATGCCTAATTACCTTTTGAACTCATTTTGATGAAATTATGAGTACCCCATCTCACATGAGTTAAATGAACCTAATACCGTTACAGTGTTGACGGGGACGTTAAACCTCAAATCAAACAAACAAACAAATAACGCCGTTGGTTGAACCAGACACACTGCTGGGGTCCACTGTCACTCACCTTCCGATGTAATTAATAAACTAATTGATTGATTGGCGTGTATTTGCATCTCATCACTTAAAAGAGACTAGTAATATGTTCTGTTGCGCACTTAAAAAAAATTGAACCATTTTGTTTTTATTATCATTTGCGGGGGTTGACCATTCGACAACCAGTAGCCTGTTTTCTATTAATACCAATGATTTTGATTGTTTGACACCCCCGTCAACATTGTATAGGTCATTTTGGAGAGGCTGATTCCAGTATTGTGGGGCTTTTACCCGATCTAAACCCATGAGGTACTGGTGTGTTCATTTAAGAAATGAATTTTATTTTTTCTGCTGTTCATGAAAGTATGACGGCCCCCGCCCGTCGGGGTTTGAAGAAATATATGGGCTGCATGATGCTAATGACATCTCAAGCCCTGCCGCCCAGAAGGCTTATATGCATTGGACGATCTGACTCACACCGCTTTGCCTGGACAGGCTTAGTCCTTCTAAGCAGTTTACCAGTACTCGTGTGTGGTCAGATTCAGCTCTGCGTGGAAGCATCATGCAGCCCAAACTATTTCCCCAAGCCCCAATGGGCATGGGCGAATATTGTTTTCTATAGGTTAACATTTGGTTTTACACTGGAAATGTTAATATCACAAAAAAAACAAAACACGCCTATTCCAAAATATTGATTTTTCACCACCCAAATATGAAAAATTTCAGATGAAACATGAACATGCTTTTCTTATTTCTGCTATAAACATATAGATTTTGGGTACTTGTTAGAACCACATTGACAGGGCGATTCTATCAAGTGCCAACAATCTATGTTTTTGAGCAAACAGATTTAGCTATTTGTAAAAACGGCATCGACGAGGCGGTTTACAAGAACCAACAATCTATGTTTTTGAGAAGAAAAAAGTAAATTGATATAAACCCTTGTAAACCCGAGTTTAACTATATAAAAGTGTGGTTGCAGGTGGTCAAAATTATATAGGCATGTTTTCGTGATCCCGCACTCAATTCCAACACCGTGTCAATTACAGCATGTGTTTCCGCGATCTTTTATCGTGGATAAAGTTTCGTATTAAAAACGATAAATATGCTCAAACTTTCTGTGAAACTACCTATCCACCTTTCAAATTGATTCTCGGAAACAAAAACATTGCATTTTAGGACCTAAATGCTGCTAGGGACTGAGTTTTTAGGGACGGAGTTGAATGGGGGCCGAGTTTGCTAGGGGCCGAGTTTGTCAGGGGCCGGGTTTGTCAGGGGCCGAGTTTGTTAGGGGCCGAGATGTCCATAAATCCCCCCAAGCGGCTGCTATTTGACGCCGAAACATAACCATTCACGAGATAGTAGAATAGTGCGGTTTTATTATGCATTCATCTACCGTTAGATGTAACTAATCGTCATGGAGTGATTAAATCATTTTCACATTGATTGTGGATTAAATTTTATGATTGGGGGATAAACGCAAATAAGAGACATAACTTGACCACATTTTCACACCTTGTCACGCGGAACGTCGATAGCGCCGGAGGTACACACTACACCAGAAATGAAAGACACGCTCTGCTGGGCAGTCATGTTTAATTGGCAATTATACGACAGGGATTAACATTATTGTCATAATTGAACCGTTATAAATACACAGATGGTTTGTGTTTTAATTGCCAATAAATTTGGACAGTGCAGCAATTATTGGGGTTTACTTATTAGTCTAGTTTTACCGTATTTAAGGACTCGAAAGACTGACAGGTGTATACGAATTTTTTTTGCACTTGCCCGTCCGGGCGTCGTATGGTCAAAGTGCACAAGCCCGGCGTGATTTCTGACTTGTCCCGGGCGGCCGGGCAATGGATTTGTCAGCCCCAGGTAAAGCTATTGCAATACACTGAATACAGTGATGCTGACCTATCTTTACACCACTAGTAGCCACGTTATTCGTGTTACTGTGATAGCAGATAGTGCTGTGTAATCAGGCTATACATTTTAGCTAAATTCTAAATTTAGCCGCCCACCAAACTGAGGTAATGGCCAAATATGACCGACCCAGTATATGAAGATAGATAATGTGCTTGGACAATGGCAAACAGTTTAGACCTTATCAGATCCTGCAGAACACAGTCTGATTAGGGTCTTTGCTGTTTGCACAAATACAGTAACTGAGGAGTCCAATTCTGTTCAGGGATACGCTTCAGTAAACACAAATGTAAACAAAAATGTCAGTAAGGACAACCAGTCAACCACATACTTCCCCATTCTTTAGCAGTATTGATTGCTTTAGCTGAGACTTCTTCCAGTGTTTGTTTAGTCTCTGGAGAGATCAAGTCATCGTTCTCTTGCTCTTCTACGTTCGAATCTTTTTCATCTTTGACCTCATTCTTTTCTGTGTCGTCCTGGTCAGGTTTTATCACCTCATGCTCTTCGCCTTTGGCGTTTACTTCGACTTCTTCATCTTTTGTGTTGTCTACAACACCTAACCACTTTGTAACACCTTTGAACATGTTCAAATTAAAGTGAAGATCACCTTTGCTCCAGTTTATAATTCAGGTGAAAAATGTAAACACAGCTGAACAGAAACCGGAAGTTGTCAAACGTCACTCGAGAATTACGTTGCAAAATAAATTCAATTTTATTTATCTGCAATAGTAGTTTCCAGTTTCATATTTTTAAGAATCTAAAAGTGCATATCAAATTCAGTAAAAATTAAATTGTTCAATTTAGGGAAAAGTATGAAGAGCCGAATGTACTTCTTAATAACCAACAAGCATAGTCTGGTAGTTACCTCCCCTATCTTGCTCTGTTAAAGGCATTTATTCTTAGACAGTAGGACACGTAGGACACACGATGTGTTCATAATTGTTTTATTGCCCCCTGTTATATACTGTCTATAGCAGATCAAAGGCAGCCTTTAATAGGGTGATTAGTAACTCTTGTTGAATCCCCTGACTGAGGCACTAAAGAGGAAAATCAATAAGGTACACTGTAGTTAACAGTTAGTCAATTATTGAGTTTCCCCAAGAAGGCCCTTTACCTGTTGAAGACAGAGGACTTCTCTTTAGTCAGCACTGAGGGCTACATAATATAACGTAATGAAATGATAGTCCTCAATAATCAAGAATGCCTTTAAGCGAACTTTGAGCTTACAATCTTTGATTAGGTCATGCAGTGCGGGACTACCAACAAGCACTGCAATTGCAATCGAAGTCGAGCGAGGGGAGGTAACTGCCAGACCCACACTTCTTCTTTTAATGACTAACTTGTAAATAGACGGATCCAATGTTTTGACACGTGACCTTGTTTACATTTCACTGCGCATGCACCAATTACCTCCCCTGCAGAGGTACTCTTTTATCTGGTTGGCAAAACATGACTGTTGCCGTACAGTGTCAATGAGAATTTCGAATATTTATCGTGTGATTAAACTCATTTCTTCTTCACAAAGTTAATTGATCCTTGTCAGTTTGGGTTTTTGAAGTAATAAATGATATAGAACCAGTCTCTTCTGACATTTTATCGCATGTTGCCTAAAAAGCGTTATAAAACTACCTCCCATCATGCCAAAACGTAGTCGATGCGCTTTATTTAACGAATGGAAATAAGATTAAAGCATGTATATTTTCTATCCAATTTTATACGAAAAAGAAGTAGTTTAATGTCAAAAATGGTTTGTGGCGAACAGTTTTGATAGAAAGACGATTTAACAATAGTTATTACAGAAAACAATTCGTGCTACATCAACGGTAGAGTATGGAACCGGAAGTTTTTTTGCCCACCAGATTAAACGAGGCTAATGACCTTTGACCGTGTGTGACGTAGACTTTGGATGCGTCTATAGAGACAGTCATAGCCTCTAAATAGGGTGGTGGCCTATTGTATAAGCCATTTTGTTCTTGACAACGGCACTCAATCGACCTGGAAGTTTATTAGGATTGGTAGATATGACCGACTCATCTGAGGTAATGGCCAGATATGACCGACTCAGTATAAGAAGATAGATAGATAGGTAGAATTTCTACATCGCGGACACTATTGCCACTGCCTCCCAGTAATAATCAGCAACTGTTTTTTGAGAGTATCCAGTAGAAGTAGATTATGGATAAATCAGTATGTTCCTGAAAATGGTAGTCTTTCAAAACTGGTTAAGATGAGGTTAAGCGATCATTTCAATCAAATATGGTATGACTTCATTTATGATCCACCAGAATGTTAAAATGTTTTACAGAATTTTCAAAACAGTTCTTTGTTGTGCGAAGTATACGAAGCTGTTACCTACTGATTTCAGATTTGCTTTATAAGTAAGTTCAGATGTGTGAATCATAAATTGCCTATCGAAAAAGGGAGATTTTATAGAGTTGCAAGAGATGACAGAGTTTGTGAACTTTGTAATGCAGATAAATTGTGAGGTTAGTACCAGTCTATATTTGAATGTAATTTCTTTTTAAGTTTGAGAGAAGAAAAGCTTTACCACGTAATTTTATTAAAAGACTATGACATAATATTCAAAGTTTTTATGAACTTTTCGACTCCAAGGATTAACAACTACTTTTTAAATTCGCAAAGTTCTGTAAAATTTATATTACTGCATTGTTTCAGTAATTCAAAAATTAATATGATAATTTTCTTGTGACCTTGGCAGCATAGCCTTTCCAGGTGCTTTTCTGTATATTGCATGGAACCACTGAGGCATGGTAATTCTGACCAAATTGGGTATCATTCCTGAGTGGCCGGAAACATATGCACTTTGCCTGTCTTTTTCCTGACAACGTTCATTTCTTTGCACACGAAACCAACCAAACCTGTTAAACCCCTTCACATGACAATGGCTCAAAGTCAGAATTAAGTCTGACTCCGGGTGGTCTTCGCTCAATTTGCAGAGGGAAGTTCTTTCTATGAAAGAAATTACGCGGAGAGAACTGGTGTTGCTGTTTACTTTTTCTGTTCTTGCTCTAGGATGTTGGTTATGGGTGCTCCTTGGAGGCGCCTCTCCAACAATGGGTTAGGTGATGTGCACTGGCGCGCAGATGTGTCATCGTGTTGTATTTTTTTGTGTGCAATGCCCCAGTCAGGGATTCAGCTAAAGTGTATTATACTGAATAATCATGGAGATTACTCGTTGTTTTCGTGGCTCGGGACTGGGTACTTTGTTTCCTTTCTTTGTGATGCATCTAAATGTAATGATAAATGTTGTTTATTTCTTTATGCGAGGATTGTGGCCACGTAAAATCGATTTAAGCTCCACAGTGGAATTCGTTTCACTGACCATTCCAAGGCGGTTCTTCTGTCTTGGTTTATTTTGTTATGGCTTGTCTTTGGGTGTGTGTATCGCTTGTGTTGTTTTGCTTTGGATGACCGATTGGCCATTTTATGGGAAAGTAACTGTCCTTTTGGCTTTCCGCTATCGATGTGTCCATTAGGGTCTAGTTGTTTCGCGTTTGTGTTTCTTTTCCTTGGTGTCTTTATGCGAGGATTGTGGCCACGTAAAATCGATTTAAGCTCCACAGTGGAATTCGTTTCACTGACCATTCCAAGGCGGTTCTTCTGTCTTGGTTTATTTTGTTATGGCTTGTCTTTGGGTGTGTGTATCGCTTGTGTTGTTTTGCTTTGGATGACCGATTGGCCATTTTATGGGAAAGTAACTGTCCTTTTGGCTTTCCGCTATCGATGTGTCCATTAGGGTCTAGTTGTTTCGCGTTTGTGTTTCTTTTCCTTGGTGTCTCTGATGGGAGCTGTGGGTTAATTGTATCGATTCCTAATCATTGCCTTCACTTCTATATTTTATAAAACCGGGGCATAAGAATATAACTTGTTGATGCTGTTATATTCTTTTGTCCCGGTTAGGGGCGTTGAACAAAATTTGAACTTGAACTTGACAGTTTAGCCAGGTGCGCTTGTCAAGAGTCAAAACTGTTAATATAAAAGAAAAGGCAGTGTGACAGTGAGAGTGATAGAGTTTGATAGTGCAAGGGGATGAAAGGTGACAAGATGAGTTGGGCCCCGTCAAGCGATTTGGGTACTTATGGCCTATGCGAGCAGCGAAGGTTCAGGCGAGCCTGCGCATCCGCGCAGTCTCGCCAGAACCTTCCCTGCTCGCTCATACAAGCAGTGAATCAAGAGGAACCTTCAGACAGAAAAGTAGAAGTAGAACAAAGATCAGGAATTGATACAATTAACTTACTCCACCCTTGAAAGACACCAAAGGGAAAGAAATACAAACATTAAGCGACCAGACCATAATGGAAACCTAAACAAAGGAATTAAGGCCATAAGGACAGAACTTTACTTTCCCACAAAATGGCCATATGGCCATCCAAAATTAAAAGACACAAGCGACACATACAGCAAGTAACAAACAACAACATATTATTAAATAAATCGCCACAGAAGAGCCGCCTTGGAACGGTCAGTGGAAGATTTCCACTGGGGGGGCTTAAATCGATTTTACGTGGCCACAATCCTCGCCCTTACTTCCATATTCCTGGCCCCTCTGAATGGCTGGGCATGCGCAGTTAAAATTTGTCATGACGGAATGCTCGAAGACACAAATTCGCTTGGCGGGGCTCAGTTTAAAAAACAGGTTAAACAGTTGACTGGGGATCTGATATGCCTGATATACCTATTACTGATATATAGTTCGTCTGTCATTACTGACAATGACCAATTATAATTATACTTGAGAAATGTTACTAGTTGTGTGTTCTAAGACAGCTGATGAGACCGATTCTAGCTCTGAACTGTCTGTGGCCTATAGGGCAACAGAGGCTAGAGGAAGACAGCTCTGTTGGTGATGCCTTAGCTCTGGTTTTGCGCTGTGCGCGTATCTGTTCAGCTTCACTGATTCTTTTGGCCTCATATTCACTGGCACCCCTTCAGATGAGACCTCTCCACTTTGATCTGTCCTGTGCAATTTGTTCCCACGACTCTGCTGGAATGTTGAAGTCCCTGAGGGAGGCTTTTCTTGTCCTTTGGGATCATTGATTCCATTGTGGAATTTTGAAAATATTTGAGGGTCACTGATGAGGCCTAAATGGCCAAAACTAGCTAGTGTGGCCCAGAAAACATGTACACTCCGTATTTTCCAGTTCGGTGGTGTATTCCTTGCTTCCAAAGGATAACCCTTTCTAGAACATATTTGAGGGTGTCCTTGTAGCGCTTCTTCTGACCGCCTTGAAAGCGTTTGCCCATTACTAGTTTCCATAGAGAATTTTCTTTGGTAAACGTTCCTTAGGAATTCTGGTAACATGGCATTCCACCTAACTGTGCTTATTTCAGCAGAGTATGTACACTTTGCATCCCTGCCCTGTTCAGGACGTCTGTGTCTGGAATCCTGTCTAGCCACTTAATCTTTAAGAGTTTTCTAAGGCAGCTTGTATGGAAGTGATTCAGTCTTTTGGCGTGCCGTTGGTAAACCGTCCATGTTTCACATGCATACAATAGTGTTGGCAGCACCAGAGCTCTGTAGACTCAGTTTTGTGTCATGTCTGGTTCCAATTTGATCCCAGACACTACCACGTAGTCGGCCAAATGCTGCACTAGCTTTGGCAATCATGACGTTGACTTCATCATCAATGTGCACGGCTCTTGGCAGTGCTCCCAAGGTAGGTGAACTTGTCTACCGCTCGCAATCTTCGACCTTTCACTGCGATGGTGGGCTCTTTATAAGTCTTGCCAGGTGCTTTTTGATAGACTACTTCAGTCTTATCGATGCTGATTGTGAGATCACAGCTATCACAGGAGTCGGATACTTGATCTATACCTTTTTGCATCTTCTCTGCTGTTGGAGCACCTTTTGCCTTGTCATCAGCAAGAAGGAACTAATCTAGCACCTCTGTCTGCACCTTGGATTTGGCTTGCAACCTTCTAAGATTGAAAAGCTTCCCATCAAAGCGATACCTAATAGGTATGCCACTGTCACCGTCCTGGAAAGCACCTGTGAGCATGGTAGAAAACATCATGCTGAACAGTGTTGGGGCTAACACCCAGCCTTGCTTGACTCCGTGTCATAGGGAATGGATCAGACGACTCACCATTATTTTGGACCCTTGCAAGCATACAATCCTGGAACTGTCTCACCATTAATATGAACTTGGTTGGACATCCAAACTTCACCATTATCTCCCAAAGGCCCTCACGACTGACTTGTCAAATGCTTTGGTGAGGTCAGCAAAGGTAATGTATATGTCCATGTTCTGTTCCTGGCATTTCTATTGCTCGGGGATCTGATATCTGATGGGAGGTGTGGGTTAATTGTATCGATTACTGATCATTGCCTTCACGTCTATTTTCCACTTTCTGCCTTGAAAGCTTCAAGGCTTGGCTGACAAACAGCAGACTCAGGGAGGGCATGCCATTGGAAATAGCCAAAGGGAAAAAATGAATATTTATTATAAAACAGAGATGCACACACCTGCCTGAAAGTCATCGAGTTAGATCAGGAAGTCTGGGAGGTACCCTAAGTAATTTTGTAGAACAGAGACCTGTGACTGCACGTTTCAGTTCAAGAAAACGCCAAGTCGCCAACAAACCCAGGTTATTTAGCAGCTGAGTTACACTAGCAGTCTGATCAAAGTTATAACAAAATAGAAGAGAAGGCAATGAACAGGAATCGATACAATTAACCCACAGCTCCCATCAGAGACACCAAAGGAAAGAAACACAAATATTAAATTTCTAGACCCTAATGGAAACATCAATAGCGGAAAGCCAAAAGGACAGTTAATTTCCCACAAAATGGCCAACTGGCTATGCAAAAGAAAATAATCAAAGCACTTAGAGTACTGATGGGTCGATTGTCTTTAGTGTAGGTTGGGAAAACAGTCACTGTCTGCCAATGCTCAAGTGCACGAGCACAGTCCAGAATTTACTTTTTACGCAGCACTCTGATGTCTTAGGGAGGCGACTATCGATGCTATAAACTAAATTTTGTTCAGGGTCGGCGGCAGTCAGATGGTCAGTGATAGTCACGCGGAACATAGCAAGCTTTATAACATAGACTGTGGGTACTTGTTAAAAAAGAAAAGTATTCAGTACAGCTTTTATCCGAAAAAACGTTACGGTAGCATTTTCCGTCAAAGTTTTCCAAATTATTTACTTGTCATTTGTTAATGTGTTAGTTATTTCCCTTCTGTATACACGCATATTCAACCAGCATAACCGCCCAGCATAACAGGTTCATCTTTCTGAATTTACAATATTTCATTGACAATGCTTAACCTCATATGCAACACAATCTGTGCTGGAAAAGTTATTGCATGAAAAGAATTTTATCCAGCTGCAAACAGTGTGCTTCTGATCAGACTCTACAATGTTTGTCATAGTTTCAACTCTTCTCCCTTCTCCTAGCTCCCACTACTGCATCCCAGCTCATGAATAACAGTGATCAGAAACAGAGCCCCTTCAGCGATATGTTTCAACCAAAAAGTCAATTCTACCTGTTGATGCAGACCCGCAAATGCACCCCCACCCTTTTCTTGGAAAATTCTCAAACTCAGGCAGTTTTTCACCCTCTGCAAAATACCTGAAGTTCACATCCCTCCTTTTCAGAGTCTGTGTATGGCCTGACTCATGTTCAAAACTTGCTGTATATATATGGCGAACAGTGCCGACCCTGATCAGAAGGAATGTACTGTCTATCCGTTTGGGTCTACGCTGTATGTCTAATAACGATACTACCTTTAAAAGTCTGGGCTGCTCATTGTGGAGCGCTGTGGTGCAGTGGTAAAGCATCAGATTTGAGATCGAGAGGTAGCCGGTTCGACTGCCGCAAGCCCCAAGTGTTGTTTCCTTGAGCAAGAAACCTTATCCACATTGCTTAGTACTGGTTCCTACCTTCATAACCATGAAAAGACGGCCCCCGCCCATCGGGGCTTGCAGAAATAGATGGGTTGGATGATGCTTCCATGCAGAGATGAAACTGACCGCACACGAGAACTGGTAATCCGCTTAGAGGATCTAAGCCTGCCAGGCAAAGCAGAGCAAGTTGGACCGTCCATGCTTATAAACCGTTTTGGTTTCATTGGGCGATGGAGCTTGAGATGTCATTTCATCTCAGTGTCGGGTAAAAGTCCCACAAAATTGGAGGCAAAGTCTCCAAAATGACCTATACAGTGTTGACGGGGACGTTAAACCTCAGTTCAAACAAAAGCAAATAGCCAGGAAAAGAGGGCTACATGGAAGATTAGTACTAGTACTAAATGTATTACCCTCCATAAATAAGGTCGATTATTACTATTATTATAAAATGCTAATACATTTTTACTTTTAGTAGCCATTTGGGCATTTTGTGGGAAAGTAACTGTCCTTTTGGCTTTCCGCTTGCACGGATCCAATATGCACGGACTAGTCTCTACACTGTAAGCCATGGTATTTATTGGAAAATGCTGTTGTGTCTGAGGCTTTTTTTTTGCAAGACACAGTTTCATTGCTATAGATATCCTTTATTTCAACAAAATTGTTTTATTTCACTTCAAAAGCAATAGTTGAATGTATTACTTGTAGAATTATATAACATTTTGTGAAAAGTTTAACAGCTTTTATAAACTTTAACAGGAAACCTAGGCACCTATTATAGGCATTTACTGCTCATTTTTCAATAGACTATTAAAATGTTTCAATCATAGTGTGTAAAAATTGACAACCAACATTGAATTTCTAATAAAAATCATTTTCATTAATTTTTATTGGCTGTAATTAATTATAAAATGGCTGTATGATCAAGACACGAGAACATATTTTGGCAACGCAGTCAGTTACTAGTCCGTGCAAATTGAGTCGGAGCAGCTTGTGACATTTTTATTATAGTGAAGTTGTTTCATGTTTGTGTTTCTTTTCCTTTGGTGTCTTGGATGGGAGATGTTAGGTAATTATAACTATTCCTCTTCTGTTTTCATAAGAGGCATATGCCTCCCTATGTCGACTCATCTGTGTCGGATTCGTTTGTATTCTTTTGAATTAAAATAAAGTTTTACCTGCTGTAACCCATACAAATAATCACATTGTTTTCAAGATTTGTGGTGTGGTATGAAAATGTACTATTAGCAAACGGCTTAAATTTAACTAGAGCAATTCGATGGTGCACTATCGCAAATATCTTTCTAAATTTGACCTTTGATGTAACCCCATGGCCCCAGGGTGTCAGATCAAAATTTGGATACATTCATGCACATCTCCAGTCCCTTAGCAATATATGTACCGAGTTTGGTCATTATAGGCCAAGAAATATAAAAGTAGTTACATTCACAAGCATTTTCTTGAAAATTTGATCTATCTCTGACCTCACCCAATGACTGAAGGGGGTTAGATCAATATTTAAATTCCTTCATGCACATCTGCAGCCCCTAACCAATATTTGTAGCATGTTTGGCCACCATAGGTGAAGAAATAAAGAAGTAGTTGCATTCACAAGCATCTTCTCTGAAAATTCGACCATTGACATCATCACCCCATGAGCCCATGGTTTCAGATCAGAAGACCCCATGGGTTCAGATCAGAAGACCCCATGGGTTCAGATCAGAAGTTGGATACCCAATCCCTAAGAATCTGAGTCGTTACTGGTGACACGTCAAATGACATTCATTCACCAGGACCTGTGAAAAGGGAAGTTAGTCCCTAGCTCTCGCCAAAGAAGTAAACCTAGCTACATTATTCTTAGCACCTTCCGGGGATGAAATAACCAACTCTGGAAGGACATTCCAATCTCTAATTGTCTCAGGGAAGAAGGATCCCTTGTAGATGTCAGTTGTTGCAGAGGGCACCTGAAATGCCAAAGAGTGCTGCTTTCTGCCACTCCTAATTGTGGGGATAAGGTCATCTGTTGGATTGCTGACAGCACCCTTTAGACCTTTGTACAAGAGTATAAAAAATAGAAGTAGAGGCAATGATCAGGAATCGATACAATCAACCCACAGCTCCAATCAGAGACACCAAAGGGAAAGAAACACAAACATGAAACAACAGACCCTAATGGAAACATCAATAGCGGAAAGCCAAAAGGACAGTTACTTTCCCACAAAATGACCAATAGGCTATCCAAAATAAAATAATGTAAGCAACACAAACACCCAAAGACAAACCACAACAAGAGTTGTCAGAAGACAACATAGCTCGCCTTTGGGGGCCTAAGATGGATGAGGGCAAGTTATCAAAAAAAATTTTCTTCTGTAAAACAGCCCAATAGACTGCAGCAAATGAAAGAGAACCAAAATGTACCCCTAATCATCCTGTTTTCAAGCCTTTCTACTGAAAAAAAAAATGAAAAAGAAATCTATACTTGATAAAAAAAAATTCTACAAACTACCAAGTAATAACAAGGCATCACAGACGATACAAACCCCCTCGAGCAAGACAAATTTAAAAAAGCCTAGCCTAGCATTTGTGTAAAATTACATTATATCCATCAATAAATGAAGTTTTTCTAAAAATAGCCACAGTGACCTTGACTTTGAGCCCCAGACCCTGACAGTTGAACTTCATACCCAACATTTGTATGAAGTTATCTTACAATCCATCAATAAATCTGGACACTGGAGCAATGATCAAGTTTTTCTAAAAAATAGCCACAGTGACCTTGACCTTCAGCCCCTGACCCGGAAAGTCAAAGTCACTCAAGATATCATCATACCAAACATTTGTGTCAAGGTATATTAAAATCCATCAATAAATGAAGGCGCAAGAGCGATGACAAAGTTTTTCTAAAAATAGCCACAGTGACCTTGACCTTCAGCCCCAGACCCTGAAAGTCGAACTCGCTCAAGATATCATCATTGCCAACATTTTTGTGAAGTTATATTAAAATCCATCCATAAATGTAGGCACTAGAGTGATCACAAAGTTTTTTCTAAAAATAGCCACAGTGACCTTGACCTTCAGCCCCGGAACCTGAAAGTCGAACTTGCTAGAGATATCATCATACCCAACATTTGTGTGAAGTTATATTAAAATTAGGGGTGTAACGATACATCGATAGTTCGATGCATCGCGATAGGGACTGCCTCGATAGCACTGCATCGATAGTACTTTGGACTATCGATAGCTATCGCCGATAGTTCACTCACCTATCGATAGTTTTGATTGTTTTTGTTTTTTTCTTGAATATACTTTGAAATAATACCTGTACTGTTGTGTAATTACGCAAGTATTTTTGCTTAGGATATCCATTCAGCTGTAATCAGGACAGACTGATAAGCCTTCACATATGTGCATGATGATCTGAGTCTTCGCTGGTCGCACATGTGTATCATAGTTTTTTGCCGTGTGGTGAATTTCTCGCAGCGATGAATTTCCCGCCTTCATTTTTGCACGTGCAGTTGAGGCAGTCAGAAATTTTCCCGCGTTTTTCAATAACAAAACGTCAGTGATAGTTTGATCACGCGTTTGTTGCATGCAACTTTTTGAAAACATGACAGTGAAACCTGTGCGACATGTGAAGGCTCAGATCAGCCTGCGCAGTCATATATAAATGTTTGCTGTTTGTATTATCCTTGCGTAGTATAACTTCTGGGACAAACGCCCTTTCCCTGTTCAGTTTCGAAGACATTTGCAAGATGCACAAGCTGATCTTTTGTATGAAGAAATGTTTGTTTTTGCTGTGTGCTGACTCATTCATATAGGTAAATAAATGCGTAATAAATGACGGTATAATGCAGTTTAACTTGTATATGTGACTCGTTTTGCGCATAAGGACCAGAGTATCAAAACCGCACTTTTGTGGTCTCATTAGAAATGCATTTCTCGAAAAAAATGCACAGAATGTGCATGCGAGTACATGATAGACTCAGATAAGTCGGCAAGTATGCACAAATGCATCAATGATGATGATGTCATCAGTCGGCTGGCCGGACAGATTGGGATTGAATTCTTGGGGGAATATTTAAGCAGACAAAGTTTTATTCTCCTGTCGTCATCCTGTAGGGGGAAAAGACGTGCAGCGCGAGGCCTTAGGTCTCCGTCTTTCAAGTACTTTCTTAAGGTGATTCTGGACGTTTTGTTGGTGGACACTGGACAACCTGGGACAAATTGGCGTTTTTATTTTTTGTGGTTCTTTCTGATTTTATTTTTGGTTGTCTTTGTATTATAATAGAGGGATATTCCAGAAAAAATAACGTCAAAACGGCCAAATTTCATTACATGAAAACTTTGTGTTATTATTGCTGCTTGTCTTAGCTGTCTTGTGTGCAAGGACTAAATGTCCACAGAGTCAGAGAGCCTAGGTCGAGCCCTGTACATATTGCTAAATGAAAAAACCAACTTGATAATTGCTTTACTTCTATTTTGATAGTCTAGCTTTTGATGCTAACTTCAAATAAAAAATATGTAAGTTCAAGTTTTAATGCAGTTTGTTAGATTCATATCGCCTTTAAAGAGGTGCTAAAATAGCGTGCTGTGATTACGTAATACTATGTAATAATCGGGTTACCTAATTAACTGAATCCACAGATTAATTTAACACAGGCGGCAAACATCAAACAATCGAAGAACGATCAGCATGTGTCAGTTTCCACAAACACTGCAAAGGTAAGCTATGATAACCATCACTTACAGGCATATATACTGGAAGCAGCAAACTATTTTTAGGCGGTGGTGGGGATATATATAAAGAGCCGTCTCCCCATGATGTTTTTTTCTGGAATAGCCCCGAGGGAATGAATGCTGATATTGAAACACACAATAAACATACAATTTTAGGCCATTGGAATTTTCCAAACTCGTTCTGTCACTCTTAGCCATTTTATGTGAGTGATATAACATCTATGAATCATTTATAAGTGTACCCGATAGTATCACGATAGTATCGTGATAGTATGCCACGATAGTGATAGTATCGTGATAGTAGTTTCCACGATAGCAATACTATCACGATAGTCAAAATTGGCATCGATAGTCAGCCCTAATTAAAATCCATCAATAAATTAAGGTGCAAGAACGATGACAATGTTTTTTTCTAAAAATAGCCACAGTGACCTTGCCCCCGTGACCCTGAAAGTAGTGACCTTGACCTTAGGCCCCAGACCCTGAAAGTCAAAGTCACTCGAGATATCATTATACCAAACATTTCAGTGAAGTTATATTAAAATCCATCAATAAATGAAGGCGCTAGAGCGATGACAATGTTTTTCTAAAAATAGCCACAGTGACCTTGACCTTGAGCCCCAGACCCCGCTATGTTTTTAAAAAGAAAAAAAAAAAAAAAAACGTTCCTCCCCCAAAACATTTCAGTGAAGTTATATTAAAATCCATCAATAAATGAAGGCGCTAGAGCGATGACAATGTTTTTCTAAAAATAGCCACAGTGACCTTGACCTTGAGCCCCAGACCCCGCTATGTTTTTAAAAAGAAGAAAAAAAAAAAACAAAAAAAAAAACGTTCCTCCCCCGGGATTTGAACTCACGCAGCTTGCAGGCAAACTTTAACATAGAGAAGTAAGGGAGGTAATACAGAGGAAAATATTAACTTCTCAAAAAGTCCAATTTAAGCCAAAAAACCTGTAAAATGAAGTACAATGATAATGTTAAATATTGTTTTTTTTAGCAATTATTAATTATATATTCAAAATAAAGTTGTAAAACATCACATATAAGAGCTTGCAGGTAAACTTTAACCAAATGCGGACGACGACGCTGACGCCGGACGCCCGGGGGTATGGCAATAGCTCCCCCTTACTTTCGTAAGGCGAGCTAACAAAAACAAACCGCGAAAGAAGAAGAGATGAAACAACGGTGAGGAGTCGACAACAAGAAACCACTGAAATGCTGGAGCAAAAGAAAACCAACAGTTAGACTCCGATGGGCCAGACCAGAGACAGAGCATCAGGCACCAACCAACATTACCTTGAATTAGATCTCTCTAATTCTCAATAAGCCTTTACGCTGGAACCATCATAGAATCTAAGGCCTGACCCACCGGCGTGCAGTTAAAGAGGGAAGCAAAGTTGTCAACCGTGATTGGGTTAACTACCATGCATGCAGTCTGTCGTATAACATTTATGTTGTACCCAATCTTTTTATATGGAAGAATGATTTAACGAAATGTGATGCTAAGCCTAGCTAATATAAGCCTACTGTCTCTCCTCCTTTTCTTAAGACCCTCCCATCCTAAGTTTTTCAGTATTACAGTCATACTACCAGTTTCAAAGTTGTAGATTGCTTGTAACAAATGACGCTCTAAGCAATCTGTGTAGCAATTTTCGCAATCATACATGAAGAAGTAGTTGCATTCACAAGCATTTCCTTGAAAATTTGACCTTTGACCTCACCCCATGTCGCCAGGGGTTCAGACAAAAAGATTCTTAAAAGTTTTCCCTATATAAGTCTATGTAAAACCAGTGGGCCTTTTTTGGCCCCCAGGCTATAATTTGAACAATCATGGTAGAGGTACACTAGATGAATATCAAATACCTGGGCCTTCTACTTTCAGACGAGAAGATATCTAAAGTAAAATCAGTGGGCCAAGGGCTATAACTTGAAGAATCTTGGTGGGGGTCCACTAGAAGAAGCTTCATACCAAATATCAAACGTCTGAGCCTTCTGGTTTCAGAAAACATTTTTTCAGGTTTTCAATATGTAAGTGTGGACACCGCCCCCAAAGCCATATTTGGTCCCAGGGCTATAATTTGAACAATATTGGTAGAGGTTCACTAGATGAACGCTTCATACCAAATATCAAAGACCTGGGCCTTCTGGTTTCAGTCAAAAGATTCTTAAAGGTTTTCCCTATATAAAAAGTAGAAGTAAAACAAAGATCAGGAATCGATACAATTAACTTACTCCACCCATCAAAGCCTATGTAAAAGCCAGTGGGCCCCGCCACGGGGCCATTTTTGGCCCTAGGAATATAATTTGAACAATTTTGGTAGAGTTCCACAAGATGAAGCTTCATGCCAAATGTCAAAGATCTGGGCCTTCTGGTTTCAGACAAGAAGATATTTAAAGATTTGGTTATTTCATGTTTGTGTTTCTTTCCCTTAGGTGTCACTGATGGGAGCTGTGGGTTAATTGAATTGATTCCTGATCATTGTCTTCACTTCTATTTTGCCTATTTCTATGTATACCCAGTGGGCCCCGGGGACATTTTTTGCCCCAGGGCTATAATTTGAAGAATCTTGGTAGAGCTACACTAGATCAAATATCAAAGACCTGGGCCTTCCAACAAGATGATTTTTAAATAGGGGCTTGAAGAAATATATGGGCTGCACGATGCTTCCACGCAGAGCTGAATCCGGCCCGCACACTAGTACTGGTAAACCGCTTAGAGGATCTAAGCCTGTCCAGGAACCGGGGTGCGAGGCAGACCGTCCATGCTAATAAACCCTATTGGTTTCATTGGGCGACAGGACTGAGATGTCATTTCATCTCAATGTCGGGTAAAAATCCCACAAAATTGGAAGCAACGTCTCCAAAATGACCTTTACAGTGTTGACGGGGACGTTAAACCTCAAATCAAACAAAAACAAAGATGATTTTTAAAGGTTTTCCCTAAATACCTCTCTTTTTTCTTATTTTCCCCTTTCTGTTGCCATGGCAAACAGAGTTCTGCATGGAATTGAATTCTTTGAACAACTTTGAGAGAGGACCACCCAAGGATTATGTCTGCCAAGTTTTGTCAAAATCTGTTCAGTGGTTTAGGAGGATATGTTGTTTAAAGAAATTGTGAACAGACAGACAGATGGACAGACGACGATGGACTGTGACCGATCACAATACCTTATCCTGAGCCTTTGGCTCAAAGGCTCAGGTGAGCGAGAAAAAAGTAGCATTTTCTTGAAAATTTTACCTTTGACCTCCTCAAAGACCCCAGGGGCTAAGATCAAAATTTGGATACCCTTATGCACATTTGCAGTTCCTAAGCAATATGTGTACCAATTTGGTGACCATAGGGCAAGAAATAAAAAGTAGTTGCATTCACAAGGTTTGTAATGGAAGGAAGGACAGACGTCAAGACAAACACCTGTGACTAAACTATACCCGTTTTTTTTTTTTTAAAAAAAAGGGTATAATTATCTTGTTTTTCATCATATTAAATTGGTCGGTTGATCGTTTGACATAGTCAGTGAACAATGGCTGTAAAAGATTAAATGAAAACCCCAAATGCCATAATTGGCTTTCATTTTATTTAAAGAAAATCAAAAAGTAGACTAGCATCCACGAATAAGACTAATGTTCTTTATTTATTTGCCTTCTTCCCCCCCCCCCCCCCCACCGACATCTCAAACATATATAAACATTGGGAGATGTTAGTTATAATACCTAAACTGTCAGCCCATTTTTGCAAAATTTATGTATATGGAAGTATGTGTGTCTATGGGGGGCAACTAGTCTGGTAAAATGAGAGGTGGTGGGGTGGGGGGGGGTGGCTACTAGGGGACAAACGTCTTTAGTGCAAAACATCTAGGGGAGGAAGATTCTGGGGTGGGGGTAGGGGATGGTGGTCTAATTACCCCACTGCACCCAACAGAACCTCAAGACACCCCATATGAGAATAGTTATCAAAATAACCATTATGTATCAATAAGTACTATTTCAGAGGCTTCCTAGAAAGTTAACCGACATGTATTTTGCTTAAAGATTAAGTGGCAAGGCTGGATTCCAGACACAGAAGTCCTGAACAGGGCAGGGATGTAAAGTGTACATACTCTTCTGAAAATGACACAGTTAAAATGGACAGGCCATGTTACCAGAATGTCCGAGGAAGGTTTGCCAAAGAAAATTCTCTGTGGAGAACTGGAAATGGGCAAACGCTCCCATGGCACTCGGAAGAAGTGCTATCCTCCCTCAAGGACTTCAACATTTCAACAGAGTCATCGGAACAAATTGCACAGGACAGAGCAAAGTGGTGAGGCCTAGTAACTGTCAGCAATTTTATGGCACCGACATAGGACTACAGCAAAACAAAGTCACAGTTTTTACCAGATCATTTATTTAGTTTTATCTTTGAAGAGCACAGACATTTTTTGTTTTATGTTGCTTTACTATCAGCCATGATGTTAACCCTGCATCAAACAAAATAGAAACATACTTTTTTCAGGGAAAATAAGGCTTGACATTTCATGTGAATCATCTGGGCAGATGTACATGAAATGCCAAGCCTGATTTTCAATGAAAAATAGAAATACATGTATTTGAAAAGGTCATCACCTTCAACTGTTTGTTCTGTTTTGGAGTTTAACAGCCCGGTCAAGATTATATAGGTCCTAAAGAGTTGGCCAGTTAATAACCTGACCTCACTTTTCCTGGATATGCTTTATAATAATCTTAGCAGTTAACCAGTACTGGGCACATTCTTGCTGACAACTGCCCTTCTTGACTTCATGGAAAGGATAGAATGACCAAAGAAAATATTTCATGATCAGTTTCCAAGACAGAATTAACTCTGGTGGACCCAGCTGTGATTGAGCCTGTGATGTTCTGGATCCAGTTGTTCAAAGCATTGTTAGCTTAACAAGCTAGTTAATGGTCAAATTGTTAACTGTTCTAATAAGTACAAAATCTAATACTCTGGTATTTTTGCTGAAAAAATGTGAGCAGCTTTTGCATTTGCAAAAGCTGCTCACATTTTTTCTGCAAAAATATTAGTATATTTGATGATCAAAATTTTAATGATTTGTTAACTAATGATGTCGTTAGATTTGAACAACTTGCCCCAGGTCTCTGATAAGAAGTGCACCTGACTGAGCAATCTGGACCAGCTGCTCCAGTTGTGCTTGGAGCATTAACCCCTTCAACCCTTAGATCGGTATTGATACCGACGTAAGCAGTCTAGATCCAGATGAGACAGTTCTTAACCCATTGCACACTGGTGGACTCTTCCATTGCTGTAAGTGGGGCAAATCCATATGTCATATAAGGGGTGTCAGGCCTATTTTGTCGTTTTTATTCTGTTTTTGATGGAAAATTCTGTTAGCAAATACTGCAGGCCCTGATCAGATGCCGCGTTATGCAGCGTCTGAGCTGGGTCTGCACTGTTTGCCAAGGTACCCCTTTAGGGGTTTCCCATATGCAATGGGTTAATGAACCATTTCATCAAGATCTACCCTGCTGGCAATCCTGTTAATTATTTTGACTAAACTCCAAATTCCCAGAAATGGCGCCTCCAATGCGTCCAAATTCTAAGATGTAAGAGTCCAATTCAGTTCATGGAAAGTAAACTCTGGGTAATCCAAGTTTATTGTTTCAAATATTTTGTCTAAACTAGCACATACAACATACACATACAGTAAAATTCCTATATTAAGACCACCTTTGGGACTGTTCAAAAGTGGTCTTTAAGACCACTTTTTAACAGTTCCAAAGGTGGTCCCTGACCAGAGGACATTGTGTGCAGGAAATTAGAAGAAAAAATAACCGCACCCTTCTAAATAAGCTTTTTAAAGCAGAATTAGTCTTAATTTTAGGTGGTCTTAATAGCGGAACTTTACTGTATACACACTGGCTTTGGTAGCTCTGGATCCATGCATGTCTGACTAACTGTCAGGAGGTTGCAGGTTCAATACCTGCAGGGCAGGCATCATTCTTTTGTGGAGATTTGTCTTAAATCTTTTCTTTGGTCATTTTCTGCCTTATGCTGATTCAAGAAGGGCAGTTGTCAGTTTGTCATTACGATAACACATCCATGTGATACAGTACATTTTTCAAACCTCCAAAAAGGCAATTTTTTATGATTAAAATTTGAGATATTTTTCTTATTTATACTCCAAACATAGGTTTTGGGTACTCATTAGAACCGCCTCATTGAGGCGGTTCTAGCGAGTACCCACAACTTATGTCTTGGACCTGAAATAAGGAAAATAATGTTAAACGCCCCCCCCCCCCACCTGTAAACCCCAGTTTGCTCTATATAAAGTGGGGTTTAGGGGGTCTTTATTTCACGACTTGTTCAAGTGATGTGGTGAAATAAAATAAAATATAATTGCTAAGGACTTATGTAAAGTGTGGTTAGGTTAACCGACTGGCTCCATATGAACTAAATAGTGTTGACTGGACTGTAAAACTCTAAAACATATAAATACATAAAAAAATAAAAAGCAGCACTAATTCAAAATACAATGTACCATGTATATTAATTAAAAACAGCAAGAATCTAGAAATACCTTATACCTTGCAAACAGCTAGAAATACTTAACACACATGCATGCACACAAGCACACACACACACACACACAAGCAAAAACACACACACTGATGATACCATCACATTTAAGTTTACCCTTCTCTTGCTGAATATTCATTTAAGTCACACCCATTTCTGTCTATCAACCAATCAAAATACTTGATGCAATTTATTCCTACAAATTCATAAATTGAATGTCAAACAGTGTAGATCCTGATCAGATGGCTTCTTCAGAAGCCATCTGATCTGGATCTACACTGTTTCCAAAGATAGGGGTTGTCGTGAACAGCAAGATAAGGGTTAAGATGCTATTGAAATGAAAAACCACTTATAAATACAACAAGAATTCTTGTCAAAGGCTTCGTTGAGCCTATCATTGTAGATCTTGAGGAATGGCATTACGAAAAACACACTTATTCAAATATATTGAAAAAATACCATCAAAAAATGAAAATTTTCAGAATAAAAATATAAATAAATTTCATGGGGAGATAATTCAGCCAAAAATGATAACAGAGTTATGGCCCTTGGTCAGAATGTAGCCCTTGTGATGGTGAATAAGTGTGTAAAGTTTCATGGGGCTAGGTCAAATACGGTACTCTATGTGGGTCATTCTTTCAGCCTGGGCTAAACTTGAATATTTTTGCATTTGAGGCCACATTTTTTGTCACTTTATAGACATGGGTCCATATTAGAGAGCACTGATGGAATAAATCGCATGTAGTAATATTTTTACACACTCCAAATATGCTGCCATTTTTAAACTGTCGTTTTCAGTATCCAAATACCCCCAATGGAGCCTCTAACCAGTACTTGGATTCGGCTCTCCAACCATGACAAAAACATTGTGGGTTCTTTGAGATTGTTCAAAACAGGCCTCATACCGGTACTGACAAAGACTTTCCATGCCTGAAAGGCCGCATTTTACAGTCTTAACCCTTATCCTGCTGAACACAACAACCATTACCTTTGCAAACAGTGTAGATCCAGATCAGATAGCTTCGGCTTCTGAAGCCATCTGATCAGGATCTACACTGTTTGTAATGCAGTTTGTGAATTGAATGAATACCTTATATCAATTAATTTGATTGGCTGACAGTCAGAAATGGGTGTGGCTAAATGGATTAAGGGTTAAACAGTAATTTTAAACAGAATATAGGAGGGAAAATCAAAGTATAACAAGAGGGCCCATTGGCCCTATATCGCTCACCTGTTTGGACCCCAGGTGCATGATTGGCAGGAATTATGTAGGTGACCACTTGCCGTCGCTACATGCCAAATATCTAAGCTCTGGGCCCTGTGGTTTCAAAGAAGAAGATTTTTTAATCTTTTTTCCATTATGAGTCTATGGGAGCTAAGGGGCCCCGGGGCGTGGCCCATTTGGACCCCACGGGCATGATTGGCAGGATTTATGTAGGTGACCACTTGCCATTGCTACATGCTAAATATCTAAGCTCTGGGCCCTGTGGTTTCAGAGAAGAAGATTTTTGAAGCTTTTTTTTTCCATTATGAGTCTATAGGAGCTAAGGGGCCCCGGGGCATGGCCCTTTTGGACCCCAGGGGCATGATTGGCAGGAATTATATAGGTGACCACTTGCCGTTGCTACGTACTATATACCTAAGCTCTGGGCGCTGTGATTTCAGAGAAGAAGATTTATTAAGCTTTTTTCCATTATGAGTCTATAGGAGCTAAAGGGCCCCGGGGCGTGGCCCGTTTGGAACCCAGGGGCATGATTGGCAAGAATTATGTAGGTGACCACTTGCCGTTGCTACATGCTAATTATCTAAGCTCTGGGCCCTGTGGTTTCAGAGAAGAAGATTTTTGAATCTTTTTTCCATTTTGAGTCTATGGAAGCTAAGGGGCCCTGGGGCGTGGCCCATTTGGACCCCACGGGCATGATTGGCAGGATTTATGTAGGTGACCACTTGCCATTGCTACATGCTAAATATCTAACATCTGGGCCCTGTGGTTTCAGAGAAGAAGATTTTTGAAGCTTTTTTTTCCATTATGAGTCTAAAGGAGCTAAGGGGCCCCGGGCATGGCCCTTTTGGACCCCAGGGGCATGATTGGCAGGAATTATATAGGTGATCACTTGCCGTTGCTACGTACTAAATATCTAAGCTCTGGGCCCTGTGGTTTCAGAGAAGAAGATTTTTGAAGCTTTTTTCCATTATGAGTCTATAGGAGCTAAAGGGCCCCGGGGCGGTGCCCGTTTGGACCCAAGGGGCATGATTGGCAGGAATTATGCAGGTGACCACTTGCCTTTGCTACATGCCAAATATCTAAGCTCTAGGCCCTGT
Source organism: Lucinisca nassula (assembly GCA_963580285.1). Taxonomy (NCBI): domain Eukaryota; kingdom Metazoa; phylum Mollusca; class Bivalvia; order Lucinida; family Lucinidae; genus Lucinisca; species Lucinisca nassula. Next base: position 74,443,629 of record OY757013.1, read on the forward strand.
GGTTTCCGAGAAGAAGATTTTTGAAGCTTTTTGTTCCATTATGAGTCTATGGGAGCAAAGGGGCCCCGGGGCGTGGCCCATTTGGAACCCAGGGGCATGATTGGCAGGAATTATGTAGGTTACCACTGGCCGTTGCTACATTCTAAATATCTAAGCTCTGGGCCCTGTGGTTTCAGAGAAGAAGATTTTTTAAGCTTTTTTTCCATTATGAGTCTATGGGAGCTAAGGGGCCCCGGGGTGTGGCCAATTTGGACCCCAGGGGCATGATTGGCAGGAATTATGTAGGTGACCACTTGCCGTTGCTACATGCCAAATATCTCAGCTCTGGGCCCTGTGGTTTCAGAGAAGAAGATTTTTGAAGCTTTTTTCCATTATGAGTCTATAGGAGCTAAAGGGCCCCGGGGCGTGGCCCATTTTGACCCCAGGGGCATGATTGGCAGGAATTATATAGGTGACCACTTGCTGTTGCTACATGCTAAATATCTAAGCTCTGGGCCCTGTGGTTTCTAAGAAGAAGATTTTTGAAGCTTTTTGTTCCATTATGAGTCTATAGGAGCGAAGGGGCCCCGGGGTGTGGCCAATTTGGACCCCAGGGGCATGATTGGCAGGAATTATGTAGCTGACCACTGGCCGTTAATACATGCTTAATATCTAAGCTCTGGGTCCTGTGGTTTCAGAGAAGAAGATATTTTAATTTTTTCCCATTGATAGTCTATGGGAGCTATATGTTGCCATGGCAACCAGAATTCCAATCTGATCAGCCCAAAAACCTTATGCAGCCTTTCCCCCTACCTGATGATGCTTCCCATGAAATTTGATCAAGATTGACCATGAGGTATTAGAGATATACTTATTTGAAACTGTTTACGGACGCACGCACGCACGGACGCAAGCACGCACGACGGACGACGGACAAAAAGTGATCACAAAAGCTCACCTTGTCACTACGTGACAGGTGAGCTAAAAAGACTGAAATCAAGTAAAAACCAAGCCCTAAAAGCCCTAAATCCTTCAAATGCCTGAAAAAAATATGAGGCCTGTCAAAACAAAGCCCAAGACAGAGTAATAAGGATAATTTTGAAATAAATTTTCTTATTTTTTCCATTAAACCTTTAACCCTTATCTTGCTGAATATTCATTTAAGCCGCACCCATTTCTGTCTATCAACCAATCAAATTGCTTGGTGTAATTTATTGCTACAAATTCATAAAATGAATGCCAAACAGTGTAGATCCTGATCAGGTGGCTTCTTCAGAAGCCACCTGATCTGTATCTACACTGTTTGCAAAGATAGGGGTTGTCGTGAACAGCAAGATAAGAGTTAAGGAGTAACATGTATAATTTTGGGATACATTTTCTATAAACCCCCTTACCCCGGAACTTCTGTTTGTCCATTAAACCTTTCATCCCTGTTGACTCTTCCAATTTTGGATTTGGACATATCCATTCATGTAAGCCATATATAGAGAATACAAGGTTTGTGTCATTTGATTGTTTGTTTGTTTGATTGAGGTTTAATGTCCCTGTCAACACTATTTGGGTCATTTTGGAGACATTGCTTCCAATTTTGTGGGACTTTTACCCGACACTGAGATGAAATAGCATCTCAATCCCTGCCGCCCAATAAAACCGATAGGGCTTACATGCAATGGACGGTCTGACTCGCACCACTTTGCCGTCCATCAAAGCGGTTTACCGATACTCATGACATTTGTGTGGTCAGTTTCAGCTCTGCATGGAAGCATCATGCACCCTTCTATTTCACCAAGCTCCTCGTGTTATCTGATATCAAATTTGTCAGGTAAGGCTTCGATAACGCTTGTAGAATCGTGAGGTTTGCTGAGCGATTCTACATGCATTCTTGAAGCTGACTTGATATCAAATGACATGCATCTGGTATTCTATTTATCAGTTAATCCCCTTGTACATTCTTACAACTTTACAAATTTTCTCAGTAGTTCAGCTCAGACGTGTAATGTGACCTTGAACTGATAATGCTAACTTGTCCTGAGATAGCATATCTTTATCAGGTTAACCTTATGGGTTAATGCCAATCATGTCAAATGATGTCTGCTTTGACGTCTACTGTTTACCTTAAAATTAATTTTTTGCTTTTTTGCAAAGTGTGGACCCAGATCAGACTGCTCCTGTAGGAGCAGTCTGATCTGGGCCCACACTGTTTGCCTGTATGCAAAAACATTTTTAAAAACTTTGCAAAAAGATTCAGCAGACAACATAAGCAGACGACATTTTCAGATGTATTTTTTCTTGACTTGACTTGACTTGATAGATTTTGTAAGGTAACCGGGCGCTAAAAGCACATAGGGGCTACCCCCATCTCGCTAAATGGGATTAGTTTATGAACTGCTCTTCCCAGGGCCTCCAATGTGCTGGCACTTGTCAATTCGACAGGTGTCAGCTGACCAATGGGAATATACTGAACTCTCAATCGGAGGAAGGCACAAATCGCACCCAAGGTACAGCGTTTGTCCTAAGAAACACAGTTCTATAGCGATTTTAGAATTTTGAGTGCAGGAATCAGACCAAAGACGGGCTCTAGTATGTGATGACGTGTTGCCAATTTCGACTGCCAAATGTGTCAGAGCACAGCCCTGTTTTCGAATGTCTGGCCGAGGAAAAAAGCTAACATACATTATCAGTTCTGGCTTCCATTATTCTCTGCCTCCACCCCTGACATGGCAAAGAAAACGCCTTCGGTCACGATGCTTGTTAAAGGGTGATAACGCATGAAATTTTTGAATTTTGAACAGGCATCTAAAGTGAGCCAGGAAGGGTGACTAATAGACCAGCCAATTCCGGCTATTGCGAAAAGTCCTAGTACCCGTGCTCTCATCACGGAGACCTGCCTATGCAAGTGGGGTTCAAAATTGGACAGGTGTGTCTTCGTGATGTGTTTGGAGGTATGTGTTTGCTTGGGAAAGGCAGTGATGAGGCTAATCAGCCGTTTTGCAATCCCGCTACTTTTTATTTTTGAATGGTCTTCCAAAAGGCATTTTTAAGGGACTTCCTATTTCCAAATACCTAGCAAATGGTGGATATTGCAGTTGCCCCGCCTATAAAGATATTTAGCGTGTGACCTGTCCCCGTTTGTATGCTCTGTTCCGGCAGTATTTATGCCTTCGCTTTGCCTACTTCAGGGGACTTCATTCTGTTGGTACCTAGGGGGAGCCCAGTACGGGCTTTCTCCCAGGTGCCCTCAGGATGTTGTCCTGACGGGCTCCGTCGAGCCTCCTCTCGTTCCTGAAAAAGAAATGTCGGATTAGTGCTTTGGGACCCCATGTCTGCGCTCGGATCAGTGTAGTTGTGTCCAGTTTCTTGTCCCCCGGGGTCCCACCTGTACCTGTAATACAAACAAAAGTCATTAGTGCATATTGTGCTTGTGCTAATATGACCCCGCCATCCGTCACATATTTTGGCTTCCCATTCTGTGCACAGGGCGGGCCGGGCTTGTGAGGGGGGTCCCCCCACAAAGGCACGGTCCGGCTCTTAGGGTAACTTGTTCAAAACCAAGTTAACGGGTGGCGCGGTTATTGTGAAGAATTACCTTCCCACGGGGGCTGCCTGTCCTGCCGCGGCATGTTACCTCATCGGAACACTCATAAGTGCAAAGCACATGAGCCGCAACCACAGTGTCCCGAATCGGCTTGTCGCCGCAGGTTCAAGCATGTCCGTGGGAGTTTTCGGGCTATGGGATTTTCTTATGATGCACCCTTGCCCGTGGTCTGTTATGATGTTGAAGGTATGGGAGGGTCATTGGTTTGTCCTTTGACGGGGGGTAGCCTCGGCGGGGCACCCATAAGTGCAAAGCAAATGAGCCGCAACCACAGTGTCTCGCTTTGACGCCCCCGTCTCAGGTCCAAGTGCAGATTGACGGTAGGTGATGGTTGCCTAAGCGCGGTGTGTGGGTAACAAAAGCTGTTTTTCTTATATTACTTCCCAGTAATTTGTGTCTTTAAGGAATTTCTTAACCACCTCGGCTATGGCCGAGAAGTGTTTTTCGGGGGGAGCGTGGAGATCTTGTAGGTGTACCGATTCATATCCTAATTTGAACATTTCAGATTTTATCTCTTCTCGTGCATGGGCGTTTGTTACACATTCAAACAAGATGTGTTGTGTTGTTTCTAGTTCATAGTTATCGCATTTTCTGCATAGACCCGTTGTGTTTCCTAGTTGAGTGAGGTTGGCATTTAGGCCGTTATGGTTAAATCTCAAACGGGAAATTACCACGTCTAATTTTCTGTTGTTGCTAAATTGGTGGGCAGATTTACCTACTGTGGGCTGGAGGAGTTGGTAATGCCTCCCGGTGTTGGTTGGGTTTCTATCCCATAGGGCTTGCCATTTTCTCGTTATGGCGGTGTCTATGATTGTATAGATCTCCCGTTTTGAAGGGAGAGTATAATCTTTAATACCTATATCTAGTGCTAATCTGGCCGTTTCGTCGGCCGCCTCATTACCGGGGATGCCGACGTGGGATGGGATCCAGTCGATTTCAATGTCTTGCCCTTCTCTTTTTGCCTTATCTAGTTTAGACAGGATTGAGTCAATTTGGTCAGGTCGTGTTTTGGATTTTCCTGACTGTAGGGCCTGGATAGCGCTAAGGCTGTCCGTGAGTACTGTGGCTTTGGGTGTCTTAACTGTGATGGCCCAGGAGATGGCCCAGTGAATGGCAATCAGTTCAGTTGTGAATACTGAGAGGTGTTGGTTTGTTTTAATCGGTACGTGAAGATTTCTCTCTGGGACAACGAATGCGGCGCCGGTTTTTCCTGTTGTGGGGTCCTTACTGCCATCTGTGTAGATTAGAGTTTTCCCAGCATGGATGGTGCGAACATAAGAGAGGCTTTTATTTTTCATGTATTCATTTGTATTTTCTTCTTTCCTCCCCAGGACCTGATGGAGGTAACAGGAGGGTGTGTTGTGTTTGAGATCCCATTTGGATCTGTACTTGGGTGCCTGGATCTTATCGGGTATGTTGTGCTCTTTCAGCAGGGCACGGACTTTCTTACAATATGGGTTGTAGTTCTTGGCTCTCTTACATGAATAGCAACCATGATCTGTTAATAGATCATTCACTGGGAGGGATTTGCCAAGTGGGGAGGATCTAGCCCAGTATTTTAGTATGAGTTCTTCCCTTCGTAGATGTAGTGGTTTAAGTCCACATTCTACCTCTAGTGCGTTGATTGGGGTAGATCGGTATGCTCTTGTTGCTATCCTGAGGGCGTGGTTTTGAATGATATTCAGAGTTTTAAGGATATTCTCTGACGCGGAGTTGTAAGCCTGGGCTCCATAGTCTAGCTTACTAAGAATAAGGGCTTTGTATAGGATCAGGAGTGTCTTTTTATCAGCTCCAAAGGTGGTACCTGACACTACTCGTAGTAGGTTCAGGTCTTTTTCACATCTTTCTTTGAGATCTTTAATGTGATCTCTCCAAGTCAGATGTTTGTCGAGGATCATGCCCAGAAATTTGATGTTCTGGGCCCATTCTATTTCCCTACCAAAGAGGTATAGTTTGTTTTGAGTGGTCTTCAGATTTCGTCGTTTGCTGAATATGATTGCTTTCGTCTTTAGGTTTGATACTTTGAATCCCCATCTTAGTGCCCAGGTTTCGATTTCTCTTAGAACTAATTGTAGGTCTTTGACCGCCAGTTCTAGAGTAGAGCGTTTCCCCCACACCGCGCTATCATCGGCAAACTGTGACAGGCCTATATTATTATGTGGTTTCAGGGCCTCGTGAAGGGTGTTAACAATTACGTTAAAGAGTATGGGACTTAGTACTGAGCCTTGGGGGCAGCCGTTTTCCAGGATTAGTTCCTCTGAGGTATTGTCCCCAACTCGGGTTTGAATTTTTCTATCCTTGAGAAAGCTATGGATCCACTTTAGCATGTTTCCGCTTATTCCGTATTCCTTTAGTTTGGTTATGGTGCCGGTTGACCACATGAGGTCAAAGGCCTTTTCAAGATCGAGGGCTACCGCTACTAGGATTTTGTGTTCCATGAAAGCCATGTTTATTTCTGATTCCAGTCGGACAAGTTGATCAGTTGTGGATCTGTTAGGCCTGAAGCCTGATTGGTTGTCTGAGATGATATTATTAGCTTCTAGATAGTTGGAGAGGCGTTTGGCGATCATGGTTTCCATAGTTTTACATGTGCATGAGGTGAGGGAGATGGGTCGATATGATTGTGGATCCAGCTTATCCTTGAGTGGTTTTTTTATTGGGATTGTTGTGGCTAGTTTCCATTGTGTGGGGACTTCTCCTCTACGCCAGGAAGTGTTTATGAGGTCTAAGAGTTTTTGTTTGCTATCTGGTGGGAGCTGTTTCAGCATTTCATAATGAATTTTGTCTGCTCCTGGAGCTGTGCTGCGTTTACTCTGCAGAGCCTCATTAAGTTCAAATAGGGTGAAGTCGCAGTTCAGGTTACTGCTTCTTCGGTCATCGTTGAAGAGGTCAGGGAGAGATTGGTTGAAGGTTCTCTCCTCGGTCTCTTTTATTGTTTGGAAGGCAGGATCTTGGTTGGAGGTTTTCGACATATTATGGTAGTGGTTGGCAAGGGCGTCTGCTTTCTCTCTATCATTAGTTATGGTCTGGCCGTTAATTTTGAGACAGTTTATCTTTTCAGTAGGTTTACCCCTAAATTTATTAAAAGTAGACCACATTTTCTTACTAGTGGTCTTATGCTTAAGTTTGTTGACTATTTCTTGCCACCCTTGTTTTTGTGCTATTTGTAGGGTGGTTCTAGCGTGTGCCTTAGTTTTATTGTAGTTATTCTTAAGCTCGGAAGTTCTATTTTTCAAGTATTTCTTCCTCGCTTGCTCGCGTTGATTTATGGCTTTCCTACAATCTTGATTCCACCAGGGTGGGAGTAGTTTTTTATGTTTAACTGAGGTCGTTGGAATTGTACTGTCACAGATCTCTTTTAGGGTGGACGTAAACTGGTTGGCAATTTCGTCTATGTTTTGGTTGTCACTAATTTCTAATTTTTGTGAGCAGAGATTTTTAAAGAGAACCCAGTCGGCCTTGTTTAGGTTCCATTTTTGGGAAACGGCTGCTCCCGTGGTGTTGTATTTGGCATTATATTTGGACAAAATGGGGAGATGGTCACTACCACAGGAATTGTCAAGGGTATACCATTCTGAGCGGGCTGAGAGGTTTGGGGTGGCTATGGTGATGTCAGGTGAAGATTCAGTTTCTGCCATGGTTGGTGCCCCATCATTGAGGATGGTAGCCCCGTATTCAAGTAATAACTCTGATAGTGCCTTCCCCCTTGGGTTCTGCTTTGGGCTCCATAGCGTGTCATGGGCGTTTAAGTCACCTACAAGTATGTAGCTTTGGTGCGGGATATGGTCGAAAAGTTTTCTTAGTCTATCTAGTTCTTTTGTTGCGTTTTTATTGCTGGGCGGGTCGTAACAGTTTATCAAGGCTACTTTACAGTTTTTCAGATGGATGGTGACAGCGCACGATTCAAAAGTGGGGTCATTGATATTTAGGTCTAGCTTTTCGAATGGGATGTTAGCTTTCATATAAATGGCTACGCCACCTCCTCCTTTTTCCTGTCTGTTGGAGATGGCGGCAAGTTTGAATGTCGGTATCGTAGGGGTTCTTTTATTATCTTTGAACCAGGTTTCTTGTAGGCATATAGCGTGGGGGGATATTGTTTTTTCATCTAGAAAGGCTCTAAGTTGATGTAAATTGACAGAGCTACGGGAGTATTTTTTCTCTGTGTCTTAAAGGCATTTATTCTTGATTATTGAGGACTATCATTTCATTACATAATATTATGTAGCCCTCAGTGTTCACTGGAGAGAAGTCCTGTGTCTTCAACAGGTAAGGGGCCGCCTTGGGGAAAATCAATAAATTACTTACTGTTGACTGGTGTACATTATTGATTTTCCCCTTAAGTGTCTCAGTCAGGGGATTCAACAAGAGCTACTAATCACCCTATTAAGGGCCCCCTTTGATCTGCTATAGTCAGTATATCACAGGGGGCAATAAAACAATTATGGACACACGGTGTGTTTTACTGTTACAGAATAAATGACTTTAATGGTTCAGATGTTATAATGCAATTAATATAGGGGGTAAATGATAAATTGTTGATCCTGATGAATTGGCTCATTATGAATTGTCTCATCTTGATCTACACTTTTTGCAAAGGTCTCTGTATCAATCTATAGTGATGAATGGGATAAAACATATGTTGTGGATACATGGGCCTGGATACATGTTAGAAATACCTTGATGAGGCGATTCTAAAAAGGACCCTAAACGTGTTTCTGACAAGAAACTACAAGCGTGTCCAAAGAAAATGGATGTCCTAGCCTGATAGTGCAAAAAAATAACTTACCCGCAAATCCCTAATGCAATCTGGGACATGGATATGGATGGACTTTTTTCTATATAATCTATACATTTTTGGGATCGATCTTGAAACTGTATTATATCCATAACCGTGTTACAATGAACATTATTTTATCATATGACGTCGCTTCTGAGAATGTAATAACGTCATATAATAAATTCAATAATCCACTAGTGGATTAAATATGCAAATTAGTTAGATACGTCCCGTAATGTTACAAGTACGACGTCCTTAATGACATTGTGTTCACTTATGGTGGAATACTGACATTTTTATAAAACTATCGTGAATAAAATGCGTTTTAAATGTCATATGATAAATAGAATCTTGCATTCGTGCTCATGTATTATTGAATTTATTAAACTCATTGAGGAAAAGGGATAAAATGCTCGGCAAAGCCTCGCATTTTATCCCTTTTCCTCAACTCGCTTAATAAATTCAATAATACATGAACACTCATGTAAGATCCTGTATATAATGAGGTTGTGGTGTAATTCGGAATACAGTCTATCAAAATATAATGCTACCTATTTTTGCCATTTGTGAACAACGATGGTGCAGAACAGCCTGCGCACATGTGGAGTCTGATCCTTTTTCTATATAATCTATACATTTTTTTTATATAACACGGTTGTTTTTCGTCCCCTCCCATCTGAAGAAATATATGGGCTGCATGATGCTTCCACGCTGAGCTGAAACCGACCCCACACAGGTACTGGTAAAGCGCTGAGAGCATCTAAGCCTGCCTAGGCAAAGCGGTGCAAGTTGGGCAATCCATGCTTATAAACCCTGTTGGCTTCATTGGGCAACAGGGCTTGAGATGTCATTTCATCTCAATGTTGGGTAAAAGTCCCACAAATTTGGAAGCAATGTCTCCAAAATGACCTATACAGTGTTGATGGGAACGTTAAACCTCAAATCAAACAAACAAACAAAACACGGTTGTTTAACTTACACGGTTTCTGCTTTGGACCCAATTTATAGTGTTATAAAGAGGTTGTGGTGTAATATGAACATTTTGAGGCATTACAGTGTTATTACCAAAACCATGTAGCAGTTCCTATCTCATTTATACGATACACACAAGCAATGTTTAACCCTTTTTGTACCAAATGGAATCTTCCTCCTTATATATAGCATGAGTCCATTTCAAAATTTAGGGGTGTCAGGTTGTGTTTTCTTCAAAATTGATTAGGAAAATGGCTGAACTTTTTGCAAACAGCGTAGGCCCTGATCAGACGCCGCATTCTGCGGTGTCTGATCTGGGCGTGCACTGCTTGCCAAGGTACTCCTTTAGGGGTTTCTGGTACTAAATGGGTTAATCAATATGTACAGAAATGCAATCTTAGGTGGCAATGCCTGACAATGGTTTTAAAACTCACAGACTGACTAGACAGACTAGAATCTTATCAATTGGTTTCATTGGGTGGCAGGACTTGAGATGTCATTTCATCTCATTATCGAGTAAAAGTCCAACAAATTTGGAAGCAATGTCTCCAAAATGACCTATACAGTTTTGGCGGGGACATTAAACCTAAAATCAAACAAAAAAACCCTTGTCTTTGGTACAATGCAGGTATTGAGCATTTGATTAGCCTGTGAGTTTGTTTCAGTCAGACTCTATTATAATGAGGTTGTGGTGTAATTCGGAATACAGTCTATCAAAATATAATGCTACCTATTTTTGCCATTTGCGAACAACGAAGGTGCAGAACAGCCTGCGCACATGTGGAGTCTGATCCTTTTTCTATATAGCAGAACTTCAATGGCTCGAACAACGATGGCTCGTTTACCATGGTTGAGTCGAACCCGTTCTTGAGCCCCTAGGGAAATCCTCTACATAAGTAATAGTGGAGATAATTAAGGAGAATTTATGCTTTTATCTTGCAAATGTATGCTGTGTATACTCATTAGAATCGCCTCAATGAAGCGATTCTAATGAGTACACACAATATACATTTTCATAAAAGAACACCGAAAAGATGTCCAAAAGTGTCTCGTTATGCCTCCTGGAAGTAATCTCAGTGGCTCGAACAACCCCTGTCTCAAACAATTTTTCATGGTTCCAAAGGGGTCCAAAGTCTTTCGCCCCCTCCCATCTGAAGAAATATATGGGCTGCATGATGCTTACACGCTGAGCTGAAACCGACCCCACACGGGTACTGGTAAACCGCTTAGAGCATCTAAGCCTGCCTAGGCAAAGCGGTGCAAGTTGGGCAATCCATGCGCATAAACCCCATTGGTTTCATTGGGCGACAGGGCTTGAGATGTCATTTCATCTCAATGTTGGGTAAAAGTCCCACAAATTTGGAAGCAATGTCTCAAAAATTACCTATACAGTGTTGATGGGGACGTTAAACCTCAAATCAAACAAACAAACAAAACACGATTGTTTAACTTACAGTCGAACTTTGATGGCTCGAACACAGATGGCTCGTTTACCATGGCTGAGTCGAACCCGTTTTTGAGTCCCTAGGGAATTCCTCTGCATAAGAAAAAGTGTGGGATGATTAAGGAGATTTTCGACTTTTATCTTGCAAATGTATGCTGTGTGCACACAGCATACATTTATGTTACAAAACACCGAATAGAAGTCCAAAAATACCCCCGTTATGTTTTCTGGAAGTAAACAACAGTGGCTCGAACTACCGCTGCTTCGAACAAATTTCCATGGTCCCAAAGGGGTTCAAGCCATCGAAGTTCGACTGTACATGGTTTTTGCTTTGTAATATGATCATTTTGAGGCATGACAGTGTTGTAACCAAAACCATGTACATTACAAAAACATGCCTATACAAATACATTGACCATTTTACTGCCGAAAAAATCGAAAATTTTATGATGAAAAATGTGATATTTTTCTTATTTCTGCTCAAAATATAGAATGTTGATAGTCGTTAGAACCTCCTCGATGAGTCAGTTTGAAGTTATGATCAAGGTTAAAGTTTTTGCGATGGACAGACAAACAAACAGAGAGGGCAAAATTTCAAGGGGAGATAATTCAGCCAAAAATGACAACAGAGTTATGGCCCTTGGTCAGAATGTAGCCCTTGTGATGATGAATAAGTGTGTGCTGTTTCATGGGGCTAGGTCAAATACTTTGAAGTTATGATCAAGGTTAAAGTTTTTGCGACGGACAGAGGGCAAATACTATATGCCCCCCGAATCAAAGATTCTCGGGGGGGGGGGGGGGGGGGGGGGGGAAATAAAAATTCATCCCAAAGTCTGGAGAAGGCTGGGTTCAAACCCATGACCCTGGGTTTATGAGGCAAGTAGCATAACCACTACTCCATGGGGACTTCTAAGAATATTTCTGTACCCCATTTCAATATGGATGTACTTTTCAAGAAAAGAACTTGTTTCTCAGGAGTAAATTCTATCTTCAAGAGCAGACCTTACTTTTTTCGGATAAGATCAATTTATGGGAGAGCAAACAGGAAGTCCTGAAAGTTGTCTCCCTTGCCCAAATTTGCCAGGTGTAGCCACTCCCCTTAATGCTCTCTCTGCATGCTGGGTATTTATTTCAGCAGACAGCCTTTTGAAATGTTTTTTTCTTATTTTTCCCAGAAAACAAGATTTGACATTTCATGCAAATTGTCTCATATGGAAAAGATTTGACATTTCATGCAAATTGTCTCGTATGGAGACAATTTGCATGAGATGTCAAGTCCTGTATAGAGTCAATTTTCATGGAATGCCAAATCCTATTTTCTGGGAAAAATAAGAAAACTAAGAACAATACGTTGTCTCCTGAATTAGCCCAGTGAGACTATGCTAAAGACCCAATATCTGTGCCAGGACAAACCTATAAATCCAACCTCCTTTTCACTCGGCTTTCTCAATAGCCTTGAGTCTCTCTAATAGAGGAGGGTGTGAGAAATGCCAGCTAGAGTATAGCCAATCAGTGACAGGAAATCCTAGATTGTCTTTATTTAGTTTTATAAGAGAAGTTTTTAAAGCTGCGGCTTTCTTTAAACTTTTGGCGAAGTCGTCGGCCTGGAACTCAAACCGTCTAGACAACACAGTCACACAGAATGACAAAATCTGAAAGTAAAACAAAAACAAATATGTACAGTCGACAGTCAATGGCTCAAGCTCCTTTTTGGACCATGCAAGTTTCTTTGAGACAGGGTTAGTTTGAGCCACTGAGGGTTAATCCCAGAGCTAGGCCTGGCCCCCCGAAATAATTACGAAAACACGCCTATACAAATACATTCCCACCTTTATGGCCCAAAAAATGAAAATTTTATGATGAAAAATTGTGATATTTTTCTTATTTCTGCTCAAAATATAGATTGTGGGCACTCGTTAGAACCGCCTCATCGAGGCGGTTCTAACGAGTACCCACAATCTATATTTTAGAGCAGAAATAAGAAAAATAAGGTATACCACCGGAAACTCCATTTTTACTATATAAATGTGGGGTTCAAGGGGGTTAAAATTATATAGGCGTGTTTTCGTGAGGTTATAAAACTTTTTTCATGCTCAGGTCACTTGAGCATGAGATTTGAAATGCTCATAAATATTAAAATACAAACGCTTGAGGCAATTTTCCTGCTCAGATCAGTAAAGAATGTTGTCTGTCATGCTCAAAAATTAAAAAATTCTAACAATTGTTGGCATTTTAAAATTTATGAGCAGGACAAATTTCATGCTCAAGTGAGCAGGACAAATATCATGCTCAAGTGAGCTGTGCATGAAACAAGATGTGTTTGTTAAACACAAAATGGCCCCGGGCAAAGTCAATTTTTTCCTCAAAGTTGCTCACAAGCCATGGTCAACATCACAGGTCAGGAATTTTCGTTTGAGAGGGAAGCCCTTGTCACAAGGAACCTACATGCTAAATAAAAAGGCTCTAAAACGGTTCAAAAGTTATGACCAATGAATTTTTTTTTCTTTAAAGTAGGTCAAAGTCAAGGTCACATGTCAAAATATTTTGTTTGAGTGGAAAGCCCTTGGCACAAGGAACCTACATGCCAACTATGCCCTTGGCACAAGGAACCTACATGCCAACTACAGTCGAACTTCAATGGCTCGAACACCTTTGGGACCTGCAAAATCAGTTCGAGACAGGGGTAGTTCGAGCCACTGAGGTTACTGTCAGGAGGCATAACGCAATACGTTTAGACATCTTTTCGGTTTTCTATAATGAATATGTATGCTGTGTGTACTAATTAGAATCGCCTCATTGAGGAGATTCTAATGAGTACACACAGCATACATTTGCAAGATAAAAGACTAAAATCTCCTTAATTATTCCCCACTATTTCTTATGTAGAAGATTTCGCTAGGGGCTCAAGAATGGGTTCGACACATCCATGGTAAACGAGCCATCGGTGTTCGAGCCATCGAAGTTCTACTGTATGTAGGCCATATCTGAAATGGTTCAAAAGTTATGACCAATGTCAGGTTTTTCTTTTAAGTAGGTCATAGGTCAATGTCACAGGTCAAATTTTTTGTACGGGCTTGAAGCCCTTGTCACAAGGAACCCACAAACAAAATATGAAGGATCTATCTCAAACGGTTCAAAAGTTATGACCAATGTTTTTTTTTTTTAAAGTAGGTCACAAGTCAAGGTCACAGGTCAAAAGTTTTTGTATGAATGTGAAGCTCTTGTCACAAGGAACCTACAAGCCAAATATAAAGGCTCTAACTAAAACAGTTCAAAAGTTATGACCAATGTTAAAGTTGTCCATGTCCCCGCTATCGCTACCGGGGACATAAAAAATTTTCATAACCTCGGGGCCAGGAGGCATCATTGTGATCTTTTTAGCATTATCAAAAATAAAGGTAAGTTGTGTGTACATAAAAGAATTGCCTAAATAAGGTGATTCAACTGAGTACATACAACATACATTTTATGTTATGGGAATTTTTTCTACATATTCAAGAACTTGTTGTGAAGCAGCCATGGTAAACGAGTCGTCAAAGCTCAAGACATCCAAGTTTCACTGTATTTCATTATTTTATGCAAGTATTGTCCATTATTTTATGCAAGTATTGTCCATTATTTTATGCAAGTATTGTCCATTATTTTATGCAAGTATTGTCCATTATTTTATGCAAGTATTGTCCATTATTTTATGCAAGTATTGTCCATTATTTTATGCAAGTATTGTCCATTATTTTATGCAAGTATTGTCCATTATTTTATGCAAGTATTGTCCATTATTTTATGCAAGTATTGTCCAGAGAAACAGGTAACAATAATATCTAATGATAAGTTCCTAACAGTTATCTTATTTCTCCATTAGAATCAACCAAGTTGGTTCGAATCAACCAAGTTGATTCTCACATGTACCAAGACGGGTTTGTTTGTTTTGGAGCTTCACCCATTTTATACTAAATGCACCCCCTCCCCAACCCCCATATATACAGCAGGAGTCCATTACATCACGAAAACACGCCTATATAATATTGACCCCCTTCAACCCCGCTTTTATATAGTAAAACTGGGGTTTACAGGGGTAAACCTTATTTTTCTTATTTCTGCTCTAAAATATAGATTGTGGATACTCGTTAGAACCGCCTCAACGAGGCGGTTCTAACAAGTACCCACAATCTATATTTTGAGCAGAAATAAGAAAAATATCACAATTTTTCATCTTAAAATTTTCGATTTTTCGGCAGTAAAATAATCAATGTATTTGTATAGGCTTGTTTTCGTAATGTGGCAATACCATAAAAATCATAAAACTTCAGACATCTTGAGAACTTGCTGTAATTCTCAAAAAAATTAAAAAAAACTTGTTTCTCATGACCCAGCAACGCGTCCAAAAGATGCAGAAGGAATGGCAAACAGTGTAGATCCTGATCAGTCTAATCTGGGTCTGCACTGTTTGCATAGGCCTGTCTGTCCCAATACTTAGGGTCATTAGGGTGTCAGGCTTGAGTTATTTTAGAAATTTACTCCAGAAAAATGTGGCTGAACTTTTGCAAATGATGAAGGTCCAGTTCAGACTATGCGTTCTGAGGAATCTGATCTGGGCCTGAACTGTTTGCCAGTATCACAGTTTGGAGTTTTCAATATAAAATGGGTTAATGGAAGGGCAGGCAAGGGCAAATAGCACTTTTCTTGGAAAAGTACACCTCACATGAACAAGTCCGTGAAATGATGACCCCCCTAAACCCCACTTCATATAGAGAAAACTGGGATTTACGGGGGTATTCATTATTTTTCTTATTTCTGCTCCAACACATAGGTTGTGGGTACTCGTTAGAACCCCCTCAATGAGGCGGTTCTAACGAGCACCCACAACCTATGTTTTGAGCATTTATAAGAAAAATATCTCAGATTTTCATTAAAAAATAGCCACTTTTGAGATGTGAAAAATGCACTATGTCGCACGGATGAGTTATCATAATGGTGCAAAAGCAAACAAGTACCTCATTATAAGGCGAGAAGACAAACTGAAATATGATTATTAATCCTATCAACGTTGGTCGGCTGTCAAAGCCAAAGGCAGTGTAGAGCACCTGGTTCTCTATCAACATGGCAAACACAGCGAAACACAGGAATGAGTTAACCTGAAATACATAGAAAACAAGAGGGCCATGATGGCCCTGAATCGCTCACCTGCTCCAAGATGTTTCAAAGCTTATGGAAATGAAGGATTCACTGCTTTAAGGAGATGTGGACCAAAGATTTTTCTTTGGAGGTTATTTTTCATTGTAGTGGAATTTGAAGGTTTTTCTATTTTTAGCTCTGGTGTCCATTTTGTTCAACAGAGCGGAACAGTTTAGGCAATTTTGAAAAAGGGTCACTCAAGGAACATTCCTGTGAAATTATTTTCAAATCGGGCTCTTTGCCTAGGAGAAGATGTCATTTAAAGGTTTTTCTATATTTAGCTTTGGTGGCCATTTTGTTTAACGAGCGAAACGATTTAGACAATTTTGAAAAAGGGTCACTCGACGAACGTTCCTGTGAAATTATTTCCTAATCGTGCCATTTGCCTTGGAGGAGATGTCATTTAAATGTTTTTCTATTTTTAGCTCTGGTGGCCATTTTGTTTAACAGAGTGGAACAATTTAGGCAATTTTGAAAGAGGGTCACTCAAGGAACATTCCTGTGAAGTTATTTTCAAATCTGGCCATTTGCATAGGAGGAGATGTCATTTGAAGGTTTTTCTATTTTTATCTCTGGTGGCCATTTTGTTTAACGGAGCGGAACGATTTATGCAATTTTGAAAGAGGGTCACTCAAGCAACATTCCTGTGAAATTATTTTCAAATCGGGCCATTTGCCTAGGAGGAGATGTCATTTAAAGGTTTTTCTATTTTTGGCTCTGGCGGCCATTTTGTTTAACGGAGCAGAATGATTTAGGTAATTTTGAAAGAGGGTCACTCAAGCAACATTCCTGTGAAATTATTTTCAAATCGGGCCATTTGCCTAGGAGGAGATGTCATTTAAAGGTTTTTCTATTTTTAGCTCTGGCGGCCATTTTGTTTAACAGAGCAGAACTATTTAGGCAATTTTGAAAGAGGGTCACTCAAGGAACATTTCTGTGAAGTTATCTTCAAATCGAGCCATTTGCCTAGAAGAAGATGTCATTTAAAGGTTTTTCTATTTTTAGCTCTGGCGGCCATTTTGTTTATCGGAGTGGAACGATTTAGGCAATTTTGAAAGAAGGTCACTCAAGGAACGTTCCTGTGAAATTATTTTCAAATCGGGCCATTTGCCTAGGAAGAGATGTCATTTAAAGGTTTTTCTATTTTTAGCTCTGGCGGCCATTTTGTTTAACGGAGCGGAACAATTTAGGTAATTTTGAAAGAGGGTCACTCAAGCAACATTCCTGTGAAATTATTTTCAAATCGGGCCATTTGCCTAGGAGACGATGTCATTTAAAGGTTTTTCTATTTTTGGCTCTGGCGGCCATTTTGTTTAACAGAGCAGAATGATTAAGGCAATTTTGAAAGAGGCTCACTCAAGTTACGTTCCTGTGAAATTATTTTCAAATTGGGCCATTTACCTAGGAGGAGATGTCATTTAAAGGATTTTCTATTTTTAGCTCTGGCAGCCATTTTATTAAACGGAGCGGAAGGATTTAGGCAATTTTGAAAGAGGGTCACTCAAGGAACATTCCTGTGAAGTAATTTTCAAATCGAGCCATTTGCCTAGAAGAAGATGTCATTTAAAGGTTTTTCTATTTTTAGCTCTGGCGGCCATTTTGTTAAACGGAGCGGAATGATTAAGGCAATTTTGAAAGAGGGTCACTCAAGGAACGTTCCTGTGAAATTATTTTCAAATCGGGCCATTTGCCTAGGAAGAGATGTCATTTAAAGGTTTTTCTATTTTTAGCTCTGGCGGGCATTTTGTTTAACGGAGCAGAACGATTTAGGTAATTTTGAAAGAGGGTCACTCAAGCAACATTCCTGTGAAATTATTTTCAAATCGGGCCATTTGCCTAGGAGGAGATGTCATTTAAAGGTTTTTCTATTTTTGGCTCTGGCGGCCATTTTGTTGTATGGAGCAGAATGATTAAGGCAATTTTGAAAGAGGCTCACTCAAGGAACGTTCCTGTGAAATTATTTTCAAATTGGGCCATTTGCCTAGAAGAAGATGTCATTTAAAGGTTTTTCTATTTTTAGCTCTGGTGGCCATTTTGTTTAACTGAGCGGAACGATTTAGGCAATTTTGAAAGAGGGTCACTCAAGGAACGTTCCTGTGAAATTATTTTCAAATCGGGCCATTTGCCCAGGAAGAGATGTCATTTAAAGGTTTTTCTATTTTTAGCTCTGGCGGCCATTTTGTTTAACGGAGCGAAACGATTTAGGTAATTTTGAAAGAGGGTCACTCAAGCAACATTCCTGTGAAATTATTTTCAAATTGGGCCAATTGCCTAGGAGGAGATGTCATTTAAAGGTTTTTCTATTTTTAGCTCTGGCAGCCATTTTGTTTAACGGAGCAGAACGATTTAGGCAATTTTGAAAGAGGGTCACTCAAGGAACATTCCTGTGAAGTTATTTTCAAATCGAGCCATTTGCCTAGAAGAAGATGTCATTTAAAGGTTTTCCTATTTTTAGCTCTGGCGGCCATTTTGTTTAACGGAGCGATACGATTTAGGCAATTTTGAAAGAAGGTCACTCAAGGAACGTTCCTGTGAAATTATTTTCAAATCGGGCCATTTGCCTAGGAAGAGTTGTCATTTAAAGGTTTTTCTATTTTTAGCTCTGGTGGCCATCTTGTTTAACGAAGCGGAACGATTTAGGTAATTTTGAAAGAGGGTCACTCAAGCAACATTCCTGTGAAATTATATCAAAATCCATTCACTGGTTTAGGAGGAGATGTCATTTAAGTAAATTGTTGACAGACGCACGACGCACAACGCACGACGGACATTGACCGATCACAATAGCTCACCTTGAGCCTTCGGCTCAAGTGAGCTAATAAGTTGTGACAAGCGTTTGGTTTGGTTTGCAGGTATAAAACCAATGACCTGATTGCCGGCTGCAATCATCCGTGATGAAAAGGTACCCTCTGACTGGGAACAGAGTTTTATTGTCTGTGTCTCTACAAGGGCAAGGGCGATGCATTGGAATGGGGCAATGACAGAATGGAAGCTCTCTGCTATCGATCCTCATGATAGACAAGCCTGGAGATCTGGTGTAAGATCTGCCATGCCTGCAGCAATCCAGCTACCTGGAAGGGGGCCAACTTATGTGGACGTTGCCCCTGTACCAGCACGTTAATCAAAAATCCGTTGATGATGATGACTGGACAGTCATCCATCCAGGTCATTGAGGTCAACAATCTTTCAAGGCCCAGTCAAAACTACTGAAGCCATGTTGAGCCATAAAGTCTACCTTTCCATATATTTTCAGGGCAGTGTGTGTGAATTCGGGTTTAACGTCGCTTTCAACAATTTTTCAGTCATATCACGACGTGTCTGGTTGCGACAGGGAGCTCAATGCTCACTTTTATAGTGCTGCCTCACTGAAGTATCATGTCCCAGACACATTACATGATACCACACACAGTCACATTATCCTGACACTGGGTCGACCAGTCCTACCTCTTCCCCGTAAATCTGAGTGCCAAGCGAGGAGCAGCTAGTACCATTTTTAACGACTTTGGTATGTTGCGGCCTGGGATCGAACCTGTGACCTCCCGTTCCCCGGAGCGGACACTCTACCAACTGAGCTATCGGGGTCGGTATTTTCTAGGCAGGATTATGCATAAGTGATAAACCAGTACAGTTAACCCATTGTATACTAGTGGACTCTTCCATTGCTATATGTTGGACAACTCCATTTGTTATATAAGGGGTGTCAGGCCTATTTTTTACTCTTTATTCTATTTTTAACGGAAAATTCTGACAGCAAATTATGAAATAGTGCAGGCCCTGCGGCGTCTGATCTGGGCCTGCACTGTTTGCCAAGGTACCACTTTAGTGGTTTCCCGCATGCAATGAGTTAACATTCTCTCTGACACTACAAACTGACGACTGACGGCTGCGCTTCTGGAACCTTGGGGATGAGTAGAATGACCATAGAAAATATTTCATGATCAATCTCCACAAAAAGCTACGCATTCTACCTTTCCATATATTTTCTGGGCAGGATTTTGCATATGTGATTAACCAGTACAGTTAACCCACTGTATACTAGTGGACTCTTCCATTGCTATATGCTGGACAATTCCATTTGTTATATAAGGGGTGTCAGGCCTATTTTTTACTCTTTATTCTATTTTTAACGGAAAATTCTGTTAGCATATATACATGTAGTGCAGGCCCTGATCCGATGCCACGTTCTACAGCGTCTGATCTGGGCATGCACTGTTTGCCAAGGTACCCTTTTAGGGGTTTCCCAAATTCAATGGGTTAACATTCTCTCTGACACCAGAAATTTACAACTGCGCTTCTTGAATCATGGGAATGAGAAGAATGACCACAGAAAATATTTCCTGATCACTCTCCACAAACGAATGTTGTGCGTATTGAACTGGCAACCTCCTTATCACCAGATGGATGAGCTTCTGACTGAACCAGCATCTTGAAAATCAAAGCACTGACAGCACTGGTGGGTCAATTGTCTCTGAGTGCAGGCTAGACTAGAAAAAGTGTCCATAGGACACGGATGCCCCCGCCAAATGCCATTCATAAACAAGGCATCGCATGCGATACAAATCCCCTCACACAAGACAACTTCGTGTGAGGTCAACACTGAAAAGGCAAAAGTCCAACTTGCTTGAGATATTATCATATGCAACATTTGTGTAAAGTTTGTTTAAAAATCCATCAATAAATGTAGGTTCTAGAGTGATGACAATATTTCTCTAAAAATAGTCGTAGGGACCTTGACTTGTGGCCATGGCCGTGAAAGTAGATCTTGCTCAAGATATTATCATAAGCATCTTTTGTGTGAAGTTATATTAAAATCATAAATGTAGGCGGTAGACCGATGACAAAGTTTTTCTAAAAATAGCCACAGTGACCTTGACCATGAGGTCATGACCTTGAAAGTCAAAACAACTCGAGATATTATCATAAGAAACATTTGTGTGAAGTTCTATTAACATCCATCAATAAATATAGGCACTAGAGCGATGACAAAGTTTTTCTAAAAATAGCCACAGTGACCTTGACCTTGAAAGTCGAAATAGCTCGAGATATTGTCATAAGGAACATTTGTGTGAAGTTATACTGAAATCAGTGAACAAATGTAAGCGCTAGAGCCATGACAAAGTTTTACTAAAAATAGCCACAGTGACCTTGACCTTGAAATTCAAACTCGCTCAAGGTATTGTCATAAGGAACATTTGTGTGAAGTTATATTGAAATCAGTGAAGAAATGTAGTCGCTAGAGCCATGACAAAGTTTTTCTAAAAATAGCCACAGTGACCTTGACCTTGAAAGTCGAAATCGTACGAGATATTGTCATAAGGAACATTTGTGTGAAGTTATATTGAAATCGGTGAAGAAATGTAAGCGCTAGCGCCATGACAAAGTTTTTCTAAAAATAGCCACAGTGACCTTTAAAGTGGAACTCGCTACAGATATTGTCATAAGGAACCTTTGTGTGAAGCAATATTGAAATTGGTGAAAAATGTAAACGCTAGAGCAATGACCAAGGTTTTCAAAAATAGCCACAGTGACCTTGACCTTGAAGGTCGAACTCGTTCGAGGTATTGTCATAAAGAACATTTGTGTGAAGTTATATTGAAATCGGCGAAGAAATGTAGGCGCTAGCCGATGACAAAGTTTTCCTAAAAATAGCCATTGTGACCTTGACCTTGAAAGTTGAAATGGCTTGAGATATTGTCATAAGGAACATTTGTGTGAAGTAATATTGAAATCGGTGAAGAAATGTAAGCGCTAGAGCGATCACAAAGTTTTTCTAAAAATAGCCACAGTGACCTTGACCTTGAGGTCATGACCTTGAAAGTCGAACTCGCTCAAGATATTGTCATAAGGAACATTTGTGTGAAGTTATATTGAAATCGGTGAAAAAATGTAGGCGCTAGAGCGATGACAAAGTTTTTCTAAAAATAGCCACAGTGACCTTGACCTTGAGGTCATGACCTTGAAAGTCGAACTCCCTCAAGATATTGCCATAAGAAACATTTGTGTGAAGTAATATTGAAATCAGTGAAGAAATGTATGCGCTGGAGCGATGACAAAAGTTTTCTAAAAATAGCCACAGTGACCTTGACCTTGAGGTCATGACCTTGAAAGTCGAACTCGCTAGAGATATTGTCATAAGAAACATTTGTGTGAAGTTATATTGAAATCAGTTGAGAAATGTGGGTGCTAGAGCGATGACAAAGTTTTTCTAAAAATAGCCACAGTGACCTTGACCTTGAGGTCATGACCTTGAAAGTCGAACTCGCTGGAGATATTGTCATAAGAAACATTTGTGTGAAGTTATATTGAAATCAGTGAAGAAATGTAGGCGCTAGAGCGATAACAAAGTTTTTCTAAAAATAGCCACAGTGACCTTGACCTTGAGGTCATGACCTTGAAAGTCGAACTCGCTCAAGATATTGTCATAAGGAACATTTGTGTGAAATTATATTGAAATCAGTGAAGAAATGTAGGCGCTAGAGCGATGACAAAGTTTGTCTAAAAATAGCCACAGTGACCTTGACCTTGAGGTCATGACCTTGACAGTCGAACTCCCTCAAGATATTGTCATGAGGAACATTTGTGTGAAATTATATTGAAATCAGTGAAGAAATGTAGGCCCTGGAGGATGACAAAAGTTTTCTAAAAATAGCCACAGTGACCTTGACCTTGAGGTCATGACCTTGAAAGTCGAACTCACTAGAGATATTGTCATAAGAAACATTTGTGTGAAGTTATATTGAAATCAGTGGAGAAATGTAGGCGCAAGAGCGATGACAAAGTTTTTCTAAAAATAGCCCCAGTGACCTTGACCTTGAGGTCATGACCTTGAAAGTCGAACTCGCTCGAGATATTGTCATAAGAAACATTTGTGTGAAGTTATATTGAAATCAGTGAAGAAATGTAGGCGCTAGAGCGATGACAAAGTTTTTCTAAAAATAGCCAGTGACCTTGACCTTGAGGTCATGACCTTGAAAGTCAAACTCGCTCGAGATTGTTTTATAAGGAACATTTGTGTGAAGTTATATTGAAATTGGTGAAGAAATGTAGGCGCTAGAGCGATGACAAAGTTTTTCTAAAAATAGCCACAGTGACCTTGACCTTGAGGTCATGACCTTGAAAGTCGAACTCGCTCGAGATTTTTTTATAAGGAACATTTGTGTGAAGTTATGCTATATCCCCCCTCACAACTATGTTGTTCGAGGGGATAAAAATATTACAAATGTACTTCAAATCAATCATAAAATATATGCATCAAGGGCAGATAATCCAAAAACCAAAAATGCAAGAGTTGTCTTCCTTGTTCATGACACATTGTCTCAGTGTGATGAATGCACCTGTGAAGTTTCATATCCATACGGTTTAGGAGTTATGGCCCGGACACGGTTTACTATTTGGTACTAAGTCAAGGGCAGATAATTCAAAAACCAAAAATGCAAGAGTTGTCTTCCTTGTTCATGACACATCGTCTAAGTGTGATGAATGCACCTGTGAAGTTTCATAAATATATTCCATACGGTTTAGGAGTAATGGCCCGGACACGACATACCATTTGACTATATATGGATGTAAGTCAAGGGCAGATAATTCAAAACTAAACAAGCAGGAATTGTCTTCCTTGTTCATGACACATTGTCTTAGTGTGATGAATGCACCTGTGAAGTTTCATGAATATATTACATACGGTTTAGGAGTTATGGCCCGGACACGAGTCACCGGAGGAACGAACGAACGGACGGACAGGGGTAAAACTTAATGCCCTTCCGCTATTCTTCGAATAGGCGGGGCATAAAAAGCTAGAGAAAGCGACCAGTGTGTCACGTATACCCCCGGCCAGCGCCACCCTCTGACATATCTTTCGAGCTTGTATGTAATATGAATGAAGAAGTCAAGAAGCTATAAGAATCTATAAATATGCTTGTAAAAGCTTAACCAAACATAAAATTTCTAAATAGACCAAGGGAGTGAGGGCATCAAAGTTACTGAAGGGGTGGGGGGATCAATGTTACTGAAGCAGCAGGGTGGGGTATGCATCAATGAAATCTTTGGACTGGTATGAAACATCGATGCAAGTATCAAATGAATTTGTCTTTGAGTTTAGAACATACAGGCATCTATAAACTTTGTCAAAAAACTTTAACCAAATGTAAAATTTCTAAGTCCATGACCTTGAGGTCAAGGTCACCTTTGGTGAGGGAAGGGACATACACCACGAAATCTTTGGACTGGTATGCAACACTGACCCAAGTATCAAATGAATTTGTCCTAGAGTTTAGAGCATACAGGCATCTATAAACTTTGTCATAAAACTTTAACCAAAAGTAAAATTTTTAAGTGTGAAACTTTGACCTCAAGGTCACTGTGGGGGGTTGGACATGCATCAATGAAATCTTTAGATCATTATGTAACTTTAGTGTAAGTATCAACTAATCGGCCCCCGCCCATCAGGGCTTGAAGAAATAGATGGGCTGCATGATGCTTCCACGCATAGCTGAAACCAATGCGCACACGAGTACTGGTAAACCCCTCAGAGAGGATCTAAGCCTGCCCGGGCAAAGCGGTGCCAGTTGGCCCGTCCGTGCTTATAAACCCTTTTGGTTTCATTGGGCGGCAGGGCTTGAGATGTCATTTCATCTCAATGTCGGGTAAAAGTCCCACAAAATTGGAAGCAACGTCTCCAAAATGACCTTTACTGTGTTGACGGGAACGTTAAACCTCAAATCAAACAAACAAACTAAATCTATCAAAGGGTTCAGAAGGTACAATCTCTTAGAAACTTTGATGCAAAACTTTAACCAAAACGTTGACGGATGGATGACAGAAGACAATTTGGGTTTAGGGGTTTCTCGCCATGTTAAATTTCCATTGTGGTTTAAGGGCTATAAGCTCATAAACCAAAAGGTTTATAACATATCTTAATGGAATACAGCATAATGTGGTTAAAAAATTGAACCCCTTAACCTGAAATGTTGGCTCGGATCAACAGAAAGATGGACACAGGGATGGATGAACAGACAGATGGATGGAGGAACCGCAGGACGAAAACGTTATACCCCATAGCAAACGAACGTGGGTATAATATACACCCGGCATACAAAGTATAATAATGATTCTGAATGTTGACTTAGACTGTTAAGATATCCTTTAACCCTTACTTTTACTTGTACTGTATGCAAACAATGTAGATCCTGATCAGAGGTGACATTCTGCTGCATCTTAACCCTTAAATTCCTGTACTTTAGGTAAATGGTGTAGACCCTGACACGTTGACCATACAGCACTATTTTCTATAAATAACCATTCCCTGGATTTCCTACAAATCAGTGACACTCACTTGGACTTTAGCACTGAAGAGTTTCTATGCTAAGTAACTTTGAGTCGATTGACAAACAATCTATTCAAAAGGTGAATGTGTGTCTTCAGTTATGTAAGCACAGAAAAAACTCAGATCAGCCTGTACATTCGCAATCTGGATCCAGTTTTTGTCTGTTTGACTTGAGGTTTAACATCCCTGTCAACACTGTATAGGTCATTTTGGAGACATTGCTTCCAACTTTGTGGACTTTTACCCGACACTGAGATGAAATGACATCTCAAGCCCTGTCGCCCAATGAAACCAATAGGGTTTATAAGCATGGACGGACCGACTCACACCGCTTTGCCTGGGCAGGCTTAGATCCTCTAAGCAGTTTACCAGTACTTGTGTGCGGTCAGTTTCAGCTCTGCGTGGAAGCTTCATGCAGCCCATCTATTTCTTCAAGCCCCGGTTGGCGGGGGGGCCCATCTGGATCCAGTTGTTCAAAGCATTGCTAGCTTAAGGGGAATGGGAACACCTAACACATTTTTCTGCCATTTTTTAAAGGGAGACAACTTTCAGGACTTCCTGTTTGCTTTTCTTTAAGCCCTAGCCCACTGAAAAAGGGGTCTACTCTTAAAGGAAGACTTTGCTCCTCAGGAGCAAATTCTTTCCTTTAAGAGTTGACCTCAGTCGACTTTGGAGACAAAAGTGCTTTTGCAGGAGTTACCTCCCCTAAAGGAGCAAATTCTTTCCTTTAAGAGTTGACCTCAGTCGACTTTGGAGACAAAAGTGCTTTTGCAGGAGTTACCTCCCCTAAAGGTGTTCCCATTCCCCTTAAACAGCTTGTTAGTGGTCAAATTGTTAACTGTTCTAGTAAGTACAATATCTAATACAGTGGTATTTTGCTGAAAAAAGTGAGCAGCTTTTGCATCAGCTATGCATATATGTCTATAGAATTAGTAACCATATTTTCTCTAAAAAATAAAAAGGCTTGACATTTCATGCTAATCATCTGCCCATCACGTGAACAAGTCCGTGAAATGAACACCCCCTAAACCCCACTTTATACAGAGAAAACTGGGGTTTATGGGGGTATACATTATTTTTCTTATTTCTGCTCCAAGACATAGGTTGTGGGTTTTCGTTAGAACCGCCTCGTGGAGGATGTTCTAACGAGCACCCACAACCTATGTTTGCAGTAAAAGGGTACTCGTTAGAAATGCCTCATGGAGGCAGTTCTAACAAGCACCTACAACCTGTGTTTGCAGTATAAATAAGAAAACTATAATAGTTTTTCTTCAGCAAAGTAGTCATTTTGGAAATGTGTAAAATGCACCATATCACAAGGGTGTGTTATCGTATGGATAACATGTGATTGTCTGCTTGGCAGCGGATTCAAATGAAATGTCAAGCATTTTTATTTTTCAGTGAAAATAAGGTTTGCTTTTACATGTGAATTGTCTGCTTGGCAGATAATTCACATAGAATGTCAAGCCTTTTTTTCTCTGAAAAAAAAAAAGAGAAAAATTAAATATCATCTGCTCTGAAATGTTTGTTAACCCATTTAGAACCAGAAACCCCAAAACGGGTAACCTGGCAAACAGTGGAGGCCCAGATCAGACGCTGCAGAACACGGCGTCTGATCAGGGCCTCCACTGTTTGCTAAAAGTTCAGCCATTTTCCAAATAAATTTCGAAGAAAACACCACCTGACACCCCTAAATTTTTAAATGAACTCCAGCTATATATAAGGAGGAAGATTCCATTTGGTACAAAAGGGTTAATCCATGTTGTACCAGAACCCTAAAACAGGTACCCTGGCAAACAGGGCAGGCCCAGATTAGACGCCTACACTGTTTGCAAAAAGTTCAGTTTATTTTCCAAATCAACTTTAAAGATAACACATCCAGCCACCTCTAAATTTCGAAATGGTCTCCTGCCATATATAAAGCAGAAGATTCCATTTGGTACAAAAAGGGTTAACACACTCTAGACCTACCTGACTAATAAAAAAGTTCTTCAATATATGTCCCAGTTTCCAGTGCCCCAGTTCATGGGCCAACA
Source organism: Lucinisca nassula (assembly GCA_963580285.1). Lineage (NCBI taxonomy): Eukaryota > Metazoa > Mollusca > Bivalvia > Lucinida > Lucinidae > Lucinisca > Lucinisca nassula. The sequence continues at coordinate 74,470,929 of OY757013.1, forward strand.
CAGCCAGGACCTCCTCATTATTACAGCCTTGTTTCTTATGTTCTTTCTTTGTTTTACTCTCTTCCTCTGTCTTACTCTCATCTTTCTCTTCTGGTGTTTCACCTTCTTTCTTTCTTAGTCTAGGCCCTTCATTCTCCCCTTGTTTTTCCTCACCCCCTGATTTTGTCTCTGTGTCACCTCCTTCTTTAACCTGGAATATAGAAAAAGGATATTTGATTTTTTTTTTCAGTATAAGATTGACTTTTAACTCATAACATGCCAATCAAGACAATTGTCATCTGATTTGTCATCTGGTGCCAGGGGGCATATACAGCCTTGCAAACTACACTGCTGTGCATGATCAGACTCAACAAGAGGGCCATGATGGCTCTGGATTGCTCACCTGATCCATAGATAATTGGCCCCGGGGCTATAATGTGCATAATGTTGAGGTAGGTTTAAAAAGGTGAAGCTTCATACCAAATATCAACAAAGGCTATAATTTGAACAATCTTGATAGAGGTCCACTAGATGAAGCTTCACACCAAATATCAAAGACCTGGGCCTTGCTGTTTCAGAGAAGAAGATTTTCAAAGATTATCTCTATATAAGTCTATGTAAAACCAAAGGGCCCCGGGAAGGGGGCATTTGTAGCCCAAACAATCTTGGTAGAGGTCCACTAGATGAAGCTCCATACCAAATATCAAAGACCTGGGCCTTGCAGTTTCAGAGAAGATTTTTAATGGTTTCCCTATATAAGTCTATGTAAAACCAAAGGGTCTCGGGGCCGGGGCATTTCCGGCCCCAGGGCTATAATTTGCACAATCTTGATAGAGGTCCACTAGATGAAATTTCACAGCAAATATCAAACACCTAGGCCTTGTGGTTTCACATAAGAAGATTTTTAAAGAGTCTCTGTAAAACCAAAGGGCCCCGGAGCGGGGGCATTTTTGGTCTCAGGGCTATAATTTGAACAATCTTGGTTGAGGTCCACTAGGTGAAGCTTCATACCAAATATCATAGACCTAGACTTTGTGGTTTCATAGAAGACGATTTTTAAAGATTTTCCCTATCTATAATCTAATTCTATGTAAAACCAAAGGGCCCGGAGCGGGGGCATTTTTGGCCCCAGGGCTATAATTTGAACAATCTTGGTAGAGGTCCACTGGATGAAGCGCCATACCAAATATCAAAGGCCTGGGGCTTGCGGTTTCAGAGAAGAAGATTTTTTAAAGATTTTCCCTATATAAGCCTATGTAAAACCAGTGGGCCCCGGGGTGGGTTTTTTTTTTAGCCCCAGCACTATAATTTAAACAATCTTGGTAGGGGTCCACTAGATGAAGCTTCATACCAAATATCAAAGACCTGGGCCTTGCGGTCTCAGAGAAGGAGATTTTTAAAGATTTTCCCTATATAATCCTATGTAAAACCAAAGGGCCCCAGGGTGGAGCCATTTTTTGCCCCAGCACTATAATTTTAACAATCTTAGTAGGGGTCCAACAGATGAAGCTTCATACCAAATATCAAAGACCTGGGCCTTGTGGTTTTAGAGAAGGAGAATTTTTGAGTTTTCAGTGAAAATATTCTATTTTTGGCTACTGTGATCTAGATGTGCAATGGACCGGAACCATTTGAACAACTTTGAAAGGGGACCACCTAAGGATCATCCCTGTAAAGTTTGGTCAAAATCCGATCAGTGGTTTAGGAGGAGATGTTGTTTGAAGAAATTGTTTACGGTCGGACGCATGCACGGACAAAACGTGATTCCAAAAGCTCACCTCATCACTACGTGACGGTGAGCTTATAAAACGGAGTCTCCAATTTTCGTTCTTTTATGTGTTCCTTGTTTCCAAAGACAACCTTTTAGCTTTTTATTTTACCTCACTGCAGCTGGTGTTAAGTGCCATGTGGCGGCTGTAAAAAGTAACCCCGTGCTTCATCATAGTGCAGATAATATTTTCTTTTACTTTGGGATCATCGAGCCCTTTCTGGTTACACTGAAAATCAAATACCACTTAAGCCAGTGCTAGGGGCGTATACAGCCTTGCAAACTACATTGCTCAATAAAACCGAGTCTCCAATTTTCGTTCTTTTATGTGTTCTTTGTTTCCAAAGGCAACCTTTTAGCTTTTTATTCTACTTAAAAATAAAAATCATTTTTGCAAAGAGTGCGGACCCAGATCAGACTGCTCCTCCAGACAGTTTTCCTGTATGCAAAAAATATGTTTTTAAATTTTACAAAAGATGCAGCAGACGACAAAAAGCAGACAACATTTGAATTTTCTCGGCACCAAATGAACACCATAAGTTTTGCCATTCGTGAAAATACAACTTTTGTTGTCTTTTTGTGAATAAAATTTAGGTGTCCATAATGAATAAAACTGGTAGCCGGACAAAATCCCCCCTGGACAAAATCCCTCCCGCTCATTTTTGTATAGGTGGACATAATCCCTCCCATGTTTTTTGCAACTAGGACATAATCCCTCCCACTACTTTTTACAAGGTGGACAAAATCCCTCCCATGTTTTTTGCAACTAGGACATAATCCCTCCCACTCTTTTTTACAAGGTGGACAAAATCCCTCCTGTAAATTTTGCAACTAGGACAAAACCCCTCCCGGCTGACATCAGTTGGCTACTATTTTAGAATCTTCCTCAAGACTCAAATTGCACCAATAATTGCTTGAATCCTCTTTCTTGCATTGAACATTTCCTACAATAGCAAGTTCTTCAAGTGAAAAATCCTAAAAGACTGCACAGCCACAATCCATGGGCATTTACCCTTTTTACCAGGCACACATGATAAGTAGGAAATGTTATGCGTAGGCTCAATTTTTACAATTACAACAGAAAGACCAAGTCTTTGTCAACATTTTAATCTGGCATACAAACAAACATTATTTATCAAATAATTGTTTGTGTCTTAACAGCAATGATAACCATTTAACCATTTGATCTTACACTGAAAAAAAAAATCCAGGTTTCTGTTTCATTTATGCTTTAAACTGCAAATTATAAATGCAGTTTCAAAGTATCAGCCCTCATCATAGAGAACAAACATTTTCCATGGCGAGTTTACAACAATTTAGAGGTGTTGTGTATTATATTGGGTGTAAAGGAAAAAAGCTTGGAATGTTACTTCAACAAATAGTTCACTTGAATTTTGCAAACAAATTGTGTCCATAGTTAGCTATGCTGATCTGGGATTGCTTGCATTTATAGGGGTACCTCTATTAAGAAGCCACCCATGACTGTTTCATGGAGGGGGCTGCTCAGTAGAGGTATTTCATTACCATAACACACCCATGCAAAATAGTGCATTTTTTCACATCTCCAAGACGGCTAATTTTCTGATGAATATCTGTGATATTTTTCTTATTTATACTGTGGGTGCTGATTTGAATCTAATGAGTACCCACAACCTCTTGGAGCATAACCCCATAAGCCCCAGTCTTCTCTAAATGAAGTGGGATTTAGGGGGTTAATTTCAAGGATTTGTGCACATGAATACCCATGAGCAATGAGAGGCAGATGAAGGACATAAATAGCACAAACGGTGGGCCGTTGGTGAAATTCAATGATTATGATAGCTCCTTTGGCATAATGGTATCATTTGGTGTGCGTGTGTGTGAATTCGGGGTTTAATATCGCTTTCAACAATTTTTCAGTCATATCAAGACGGTGTCTGGTTGCGACAGGGAGCTCAATGCTCACTTTTATAGTGCTGCCTCACTGAAGTATGATGTCCCAGACACATTACATGATACCACACCCAGTCACATTATCCTGACACTGGGTTGACCAGTCCTAGCTCTACCCCGTAAATCTGAGTGCCAAGGGAGGAGCAGCTAGTACCATTTTTAACGACTTTGGTATGTCACGGCCCGGGATCGAACCCGTGACCTCCCGTTCCCCGGAGCGGACACTCTACCAACTGAGCTATCGGGGCCGGTCCAAAATAACAAGAAGATATTGTTTATTCTGATCAGTTTTAGGATAAAAATCACTGTTTACTCAAGCAGTATTAAGAAGCATGCTAAATAACATTGAGTTACTTTTGGGACAGAACAGCTTTTGCAAACAGTGTAGACCCAGGTCAGATGCCAAAGATTATAAGAATCTTACATGGGTGTGGGGGTGGATGGAAAAATCCATCCCGAGGGTCACTGTCCAGAATCACATTTTGTTTTCTTGCATACCTTCCATTTCCGAGTTTGGGTTTTTAATACTGTAGTCATTCCGGTTGCTGACGTCCGCCATATTGTGATGACACTGCAGTGTTGTTTAGTGACATCACATAACATGCTGTGATGTCAACCTTAACAACGGCGCATAGGAGGTCATATTCATGATCAACCAGTGCATTTATTAAACACAAAAGCATATTCGATTTTGGGTAAGAACACCAGGGTTAGAACAGCATTTCTATCCCAAGCTAAAATTATGGATTTCCTTGTCTGGTGTGCAAGAAAATGGCATCTAATCAGTGTCTACCCAATTTGTGACTTTGCTGGAACTTTTCTCCGATTCTACCAGCTTAACCCATTCAGTACCAGAAACCCCTAAAGGGGTACCTTGGCAAACAGTGCAGGCCCAGATGAGACGACGCAGCGTCTCATCAGGGCCTACACTATTTGCAGGAAGTTCAGCCATTTTCCAAATCAATTTTGGAGATACCACAACCTGACACCCCTAAATTTTGAAATGGACTCGTAGTATATATAAGGAGGAAGATTCCACTTGGTACTAAAAGGGTTAAATGCTTTAATGTGTTCATTTGTATTCAGCACTTCATACTGTTCCGAAGCCATGATTACATGCAAAGGAATCGAAAGACACAGAGGTCAATTGTTTTGAGCAATTTACTTTGAGTGATTAGACAATCCCAATGAAAACAGTATACCTCCCCCAGAAACTTCGTTTGCGGGGGTATATGCTAAGACTCAAATTCCTTAGACTAAAACTGTGGGAGGAGTTGAGTTCACCGTACATGCATATTCTGGATTGCATAAAAATGGCTAAGTTCAAAAAGCAATTATTTTGTCAAAAAATAAAATTCCAACATAAAACTTCTTCATGCACATACCCAATATATCTAGAAAGTGTATGCTAAGAATCAAATTCCTTAGACTAAAACTGTGGGAGGAGTTGAGTTCACCGTACATGCATATTCTGGGTACAGTACCAAGAATTGCATAAAAATGGCTAAGTTCAAAAAGCAATTATTTTGTCAAAAAATAAAATTCGAACATAAAACTTCTTCATGCACATACTCAATATATCTAGAAAGTGTATGCTAAGAATCAGATTGCTTAGACAGAAACTGTGGGAGGAGTTGAGTTCACCGTACATGCACATCTGGGTACAGGCCAGAACAATTAGTTAAAAATAACAAAGGGGAATAACTCTAAAAACACTAGCCCCAAGAACCTTATTTTTCTGTAGCATAAGCAGCTCATCAATGTCAATGTTTATGCAAAATATGGTGACATTCCTTAAATTATTATGTAGGCTATGCAGGAAAAATCTAAGTGTTACGGACATACAGACTTTTGTACGGACGGACGGACGGACTTTTGGACGGACAACGTAAAAACAGTATACCCCCCCCCCCCCCCAGAAACTTCGTTTGTGGGGGTATAATTACCTGTAGGAGTAAACATCAATGGTCAATCATAAATAGCCCTTTAATCAATCAATCAGTCCTTAAATATCTGATAAACACAATCCATGCAGCTGTAATTGACACAGCTTGATAATGTGATGACCTTTGAAGGTCAATATCGCTTGATACTTAAAAAACAAAAGAAATTATGATTCTGTAACAAAGTATTTTGCTTATTACATATTTTTTGAACCAAAAAAAAAATGTGGATACCAAAATAATTAACTAATTAATTTTTTTCCAATAAGTATACATGTTATTCTTTCTTTTCATTTTGTTTTGGGATGCAAATGAATTTTTGCTTTGCTACTTTTAATTTCTATGCTGATGGAATTTCCAATCCTCTTTTTTTACTGTTCGAAGAAGGGAATTTGGCCACAAATCATAAATTAATATGGCTGTTGCTGGAGGAGGGGGGTGACCAGTTATCAGAGGTAAATATATAGGAAAATACCTTGGCAGGCAGTGGGGGTGGACAAGGTTGGCAAAAAGCCGGTCAATATGAGTATTGACTGGGCCAGTGGTTAAAACCAGTTTTAACCGGTCATTACTGGTCGATTGGTGGTCGATTAAAATTACTGGAGAATATGCCTATGGCCTGTTGCTAAACTGGTCTTAAAAGCTTTTCCCCTACATCATGTATTTTCATCACTGAACAAGACAAAATAGTCTTTTATTAATAACAGTAATTATTTGAGGTATTTTATATTTGATCAAAAGACACTATTTCTGGTCAAATGAAGAGGTTGGATTGACTCATTGAACTGTAGATAGGCCTGTTCTTTTCAGTCAAACAATCACTGATGTCTTTGTTTATTTAAAAGTATCTGCAACACCTGTAAATTGCTGTCAAAACAGACTAACCCATGCCACTGCAGTGAGTGTGGCAAAGATCTAATTGCCAAATTGACCAATTACATGTCCCTAATAGGGGTATTATAAAGTGACCCCAGGCTTTATCCCTTATGTGTGAAATTTTGATTTATATGCAATCTATATTATCTTACCATCATGCTATTACTGAAGGTGTCAAAAATGAATGAAACCTAAAGACCCAATTTGGAACTTCTTCACCATTTTGGAAGATAACAAAAAAATCAGTGCAAGGTGCAAAGACTGCACTATTGAAGTTAGTGCTAAGGTCTTCAGACTGATGAGTCATAGACAAAAATGCCTAGGTCTGAAAAAGCCAGAAAGTATTGCTAAGAGGTCACTTGAAGAAATAACATCTGAACCTGAAACTGTATCAAATGATCAGCCTCCAAAACTTCAAAATAGTTTCAGTAGTTTTGCCTTTTCAACACAAAAATTATTCAATTGACCACTCAATATTTCAATCGACCAGTATTGACTAGTATTGGAGTATTGACCGGGATGGTTTTAACCGGTTAAAACCGCCCCTGGTTTTGACCGCCCAACCTTGGGGGTGGAAGGGGGTAAAAAGGCTGCTCAATGAAGGTAGAGGCTTCATTGTATCATTACATTGGCACTAAAAGTAACTTTATCAACATCTCAATGATGTTTGAAGGTGTGTGATGTGATTTCTTACTAAAATTAATTATTTTAGCCAACTGACATAAAAAAACAAAACATTACATGGCCATATACCAAGAAAAAATTTCACAATCAATCTTCATGAAAGTTGCCGACCTGACGGGATCAAACCTGCAATTCCAGATCATGAGTGAGATTCACATCCATGTAAGCCACTGAGGCTAGCCCAAGTACACATTACCTCTGTTTCCCCTTGTTCCTCTGTGGGTTGTTCTGTCCCCTCTGTAGGAGGTTTCTCCTTGTTTTTATCCCCTTCATTAAGAGGAGAGTAATCTTCTAAAAGGGTATCAAACAGTACTATCCTCTTGTTTTTGAAGAACCCATAGAAATAAGCATTACTATGAGAGGAGCGCTTGGAGCCTGAAATAATATGCTTTTTTGTGACAATTTACCTCTCCAAATGACAATTTTCAATACAGTTATCCAAGTTCAAAAGAATTTATTCATTTGTTTTGTTGAAAAAAAGTTCTGCTGGCACAAAACGGCAAGCGCTGCGAGCTGCGTAAAACCAAATAACAACCAATGAAAGGTGATGTTACGTGATGACGTCAGGTTTCCATCAGCATAGAATATACCGTCGCAAATTTTAGACGTTATCGAATCGTTACATATGCGAATGCATTAGAACTCATTTAAACCTTATCTTGCTGTTCACAACAATCCCTATCTTTGCAAACAGTGTAGATCCAGATCAGATGGCTTCTTCAGAAGCCATCTGATCAGGGTCTACACTGTTTGGCATTCAGTTTATGGATTTGTAGCAATAAATTACATCAAGTAATTTGATTGGTTGATAGACAGAAATGGGTGTGGCTTAAATGAATATTCTGCAAGATATGGGTTAACACAATATAAACCTTTTCACACTGAGCACTGTGATCAACACAGCGTGTTCAGATGGGCGCATTTGATGACATCACATGCAAACATGTATTTCTCAGGATGTCCACTACAAAAGAATTCTTTGGCCGATTTCCACTTCAAAAGGACATGTAAAAATCAGTCCATAATTTGCACTTGTTTTTCACCAAAAACACTACAAAACAAACAGACCTCTTGTCGATAGATAACCTAAGTGTGTATCAAAAATCCCCATGAGCAGGTGTTTGATTTGTTCATTATGTGAACCGGTGAAAATCCGCTTAGTCCAAATTGGTTTCTTTGATCTTATCCCATTTCATCTGTGTTTCAAGAATTGAGTAATGAATGTCCCAGATTTGTCCATTATGGTGACAGGTGAAGCATACCAGTCTTTTTGATAAATAGGTGATCTGAATATGTCTAAAAAATCAAATATCGCCTCTTTTTTTTTCTTTGTAGATGTTTAACCCTTATCTTGCAGTTCACGACAACCCCTATCTTTGCAAACAGTGTAGATCAAGATCAGATGGCTTCTGAAGAAGCCATCTGATCAGGATCTACACTGTTTGGCATTCAGTTTTTGAATTTGTAGCAATAAATTACATTAAGTAATTTGATTGGTTGATAGACAGAAATGGGTGTGGCTTAAATGAATATTCAGCAAGGTAATAGTTTATGTGGTCACAATATTAAAAGCTGTTGTTAATTTGTTCATTTTATAATACTTAAATAGTAAAATATCCCAGATGCAACATGCTGATATAGCTTATCATGGACAAAGTAAAACAAAAAAGAAAACTTTCATCTAAAATACTAAGGGGAACACCTTATTTTGTTTACAGATAATCTAGAACCAAACTGGATCGTACAATTTTTACCACTGAAACAGATTTCAGGGTACCTCATTACGATAATGCAGGCCTGAGAGCATACATGTAGTGCATTTTTTCACATCTCCAAAATGGCTACTTTTCTGCACAGAATCCATGACATTTTTCTAATTTATACTGCAAACAAAGGTTGTGGGTGCTCATTAGAACCGCATCTAATGAGTACCCACAACCTATGTCCTGCAGTGCAAATAAGAAAAAGTAATGCTTACCACCCCGACCCCCCATCCCCAAACCCCAGTTTTCTCTGCATAAAGTGGGGTTCAGAGGGGGTTCATTTTACGGACTCATTAGTGTGATGTCAGGAAAAGGTTAAAAATATCTGGTCTTCCCATGACCCATATGAGAGCCTCTGTCAGCTGGGGTCACTCATCTACACAGTAAAATACATGTACGAAAATGCTGATGTGACAACCTGACGGTCAGGTTATAAAACTTGTTTGAGCATGAAATTTGCCCTGCTCATAAATTTTAAAATGCCAACAATTGTTGGCATTTTAAAATTCATTAGCAGGACAAACACCATTCTTTCCTGATTTGAGCAGGAGAATTGCATGATTTGTTTGTATTTTTATGAGTGTTACAAATTTCATGCTCTGCTGAGTTAAGTATGAAGAATATTTAAAACTGCTGGGGCCAGACTCCAATCTTCAGTAAGAACTGATGCACCTTTTCATGTGCAGAAGCTCATCTGAATGACTACAAGCTAAAATATGTCTTCAGACATGTTTGTTTGTTTGTTTGAGGTTTTACATCCCCTTCAACACTATTTAGTCATTTTTGCCAATAGTGTGGACGAATATAAGACTGTTTCTCTAGGAGCAGTCTGATCTGGGTCCACACTGTTTGTCGGTATGCAAAAATATTTTTTAAAAAGTTTGCAAGCAGATTGGGCAGACAACATAAGCAGAGGACATTTTCAGATGAATAGAAAACCCTCTTTATACTGACATTTGTTAAGACAAAACTCGTTACAATGGCAACTTCAATGGAATGAATCATTCGCTCAAGATGGGAGAGGCTAATTGAGATATTCAAATGTTGTGGATATTTGTTAGAATCGCCTAGATGACATATCGATAAATGACAACAGATTTGGCAGATAACACCTGTATTCTTGCCCCTTATCCTAAAACGGATTACCTGTCACAGCTGGAAGCCTCAATGAGGTGGCTCTAACGAGCACCCACAACCTATTTTTGGAGGAAAAATGTGAAAAATATCACAAATATTCAGCAGAAAAAGTAATCATTTTCGAGGTATGAAAGAATGCACTTTCTTGCACACCAGACAAGGAAATCCGTGATTTTACCCTGGGATAGAAATTTATGTTCTGACCCTTGTGTTCCGACCCAGGCAAATAACATAAATGCGCTTCAATTCTATTTAACCGCCGGAACTACTTCCACACTACTTTTATTTTGAGAACAATATACATGTGCGAGCTGTCAAAACTAACCGGAGGTGTTGTGCAAGAAAAAGAATCCAATATGGGGTTCTTTTGCAGATGGGCGTTTCCAACCCTCGGGATGACCGTGCTGAGCGGAACCTCGGCATAGCCTCGGTTCCGCTCAGCACGGTCATCCCTCGGATTGGAAACGCTCATCTACAACAGAACCCCATATCAGATTCTTATATTCTTGCACACCAGACAAGGAAATCCGTGATTTTACTCGGGGATAGAAATTTATGTTCTGACCCTGGTGTTCCGACCCCAAATCGAATATAATCGCGTGTTTGATAAATGCTCTGGTTGATTACGATCTTGTGTGTGCCATCGTTAAGGTTGAGGTCAAGCACGGTCCATGACGTCACTTTACATTCCTGCAGTGTCAACACAATATGGCGGACGTTGGTGACCAAAGTGACTGCAGCATTGAAATTCCGCGCTAAGAAATGGAAGGTATGCAAGAAAAAGAATCCAATATGGATGTGAAAGGTGGATAGAACTAGAAATGCGTCCATAGGACACGGATGCCCCTGCCTGAAAATATGTCTATGTTTGTATTATTGACCGTGTTTAAAGTTTTGGACCCTTTTTTCACATTTGACCTCTAAGTATGACCTTGACCTTGGAGGTAAGGACCTTGGTTTTGTGAGAGACAGACTGTCTCATGATGGCCAACATTTCCACCAAGTTATTTCAAAATCCATCCAGAGATAAGAAAGTTACTGACTGTGTTTAAGTTTCGGACCATTTTTTTTACCTTTTACCTTGGAGGTACGGATCTGGATTTGCACGTAACACATCGTCTCATGATGGTTAACATTTCAACAAAGTAATTCCAAAATCCATCCAGAAATAAGAAAGTTATTGACTGCATTTAAGTTTCGGACCCTTTTTTTACCTTTTACCTCTAAGTATGACCTTGACCTTGGAGGTACAGACCTGGGTTTTGGATGTGACATGTCATCTCATGTAGGTTAACATTTCTGCGGAGTAATTTTAAATCCATCAAGAAATAAGGAAGTTGTTGACTGCGTTGTTTCGGATGCACAGACAGACGCACGCACGCACAGACAGGGGCAACGCTATATGCCCTTTCCACCATTCTTCGAATGGCGGGGGCATAAAAATCCGTCCCTAAGGGCAAGCCTCGTGATGCTGGACAGTGACCCTTGGAAAGGATTTTTCTATCCACCCCTCACACCCATATAAGATTCTTATAATGTCACATGGATGAGTTATCGTAATGCAGCATAATTCACAAATATTTGCTCGTTGCAAATCATATAAACTTTCATATTTATAATTTCAAGTACATATAGTTACCTTCTACCACATAGAGTTTAGTGAGTGGGAATTCTATACTTTTGGCCAGTGACTCAATCTCTGTTCTCAGCTCTCCCTCGGGTAGAGGCGTAAACTTGTCAAACAATGGGGAAATATAATCCGCATAGATTGTGATCAGAAACTGAAATATAGACATAAAATGAGCCACATCATGATCAGGTGAACAGGTTAAATGAACATCCCTTTAAACCCCTGCATTATAAAAATTCACTCTCGGAAATGAACGGTATGCAACAAGAAAAAGAACAAGAATCATACATGGGTGTGAGGGGTAGAAAGAAACATCTGTCCTGAGAGTCACTGTCCGGCATCACGAGGTTTACCAAGTGATGACGGACAGTGATCTCCAGGGACAGATTTTCTATCTACCCCTCACACCCATGTAAGATTCTTTTTTCTTGCACACCTGACAAGAAAACCCTGGGATAGAAATTTATGTTCTGACCCTGGTGTTCCGACCCAAAATCAAATATAATTGCGTGCTTGATAAATGCACTGTTTGAATACAACCTTGTATGCGCCGTCGTCAAGGTTGACCTCACAGCACATTACGTGACATCACTAAACATTCCTGTAGTGTCATCACAATATGGCGGACGTCGGTAACCGAAGTGAGTGCAGCATTAAAAATCCGGGCTAAGAAATGGAAGGTATGCAAGAAAAAGAATCCTATATGGGTAAGAGGGGTGGATAGAAAAATCCATCCCTCGGGATCACTGGCCGGCATCACTCGGCAAGCCTCGTGATGCAGGACAGTGACCCTTGAGATGGATTTTTCCATCCACCCCTCACACCCATATAAGATTCTTATATTCTTGTTGCATACCATTGATTTCCGAGAGTGAATTTTTATAATGCAGTCACTCCGATTGTCACATCAGCCATATTTGATGACTATAATGCAGCATTTTTGACTGTGTATAGGAAGTCCTATTCAACCAGTGTGCATCGAACACGTGAAAATTCTCAATTTTTATCCTATCCCTGGGTTGGATAACCTGGGTAGGATAAGCATTTCTATCCAAGAGTTAAGTCCAGGATTTCCTTATCTGTTGTGCAAGAAAGGCTGATCTGAGTCTTTGCATGGTGCACATGCAAGAAAAAACACATTCGATTGGTGTGGGTCAAAATATCAACCTTTTTCACAGCTACACTGCAGCCTCATTATTACACGGTTTGTTACAATAAGATTTTGGATACTACATAGTTGGAAGATGGATTAAAAAAATACATAGATTTTACAGAAAAATGACCATAAATGGTCATTTTTCTATATAATCTATACACTTTTGTTTTGATATAACATGGTTGTTTAACTAACTTGGTTTTTGCTTTGGACCCAAACAATAGTGACAGTGTCATAAAAAGGTTGTGGTGTATGCTTCAATCCACAAAAGTAACTTTTCCTCCACTTTATGAGTTTGGTTCACCCATTTTATTTAGGAAACACCAGAAAATGTAACCATTTTAATTAAGATACATTCAGCTGACATCTAAATCATAAGGTGACCTGGATTACATGGTGCAGAAATAACCATAATATAATCTGATATTTTTTGCCTTCAACTTACATCATCTGCCAAGTTTGGTCAACATCATTTCTTAGTGTTGATAAGTGATGGTACACAATCATCAGACTCTTTGACCTGTCATTCATGTTAATATGACTCCGACCAACTGAATATAGCAATGCTCCTGCCAGGGCAGTCAAGAACCACATCAACAAGAAAGCAGTCTGAGGGACAGCCAAATCCCCCGCCACACTTTGTATCAAGGCTCAACCTTGTGACCTTCACCTGTGACCTTGACCTTAAGTTGGCATGGTTTATTTATGGGTTCTGCACATCAGCTCACTGAGGGGGATATTTGACTAAAGTTTAATGAAAATCCTTTCAGGGGGAAAGGAGATATGGAACGGACAAAAAAATCAAAGTTTCAAACTCGTGACCTTCAACTGTGACCTTGACCTTGAGTCGGCCTGGTTTATTTATGTGTTATGCACATCAGCTCACTGACGGGGACATTTGACCAACTTTTAATGAAAATCCTTTGAAACATAAAGGAGATATTGAACGAACACATAATCCAAAGTTTCAAACTCATGACCTTCCAATGTGACCTTGACCTGGTGTTGACATGATTCATTTATGAACTCTGCACAGGAGCTCACTGATGGGGATAACTGACCAAAGTTTAATGAGTATCCTTTGAGGGTTAAAGGAGATATATTCAAAGTTTTAAACTTATGACCTTCAAATGTGACCTTGACCTTGAGTTGGCATGGTTCATTTATGGCTTCTGCACTTGAGCTCACTGAGGGGGATATTTGACCAAAGTTTAATGAAAATCTTTTGGAGGGTAAAGGAGATAAGTAGGATGTTAAACTTCAAATCAAACAAACAAAACATTAGGTTAGTATTGGTTGACCTGGTGTTAATACAGATGACCTCCTATCAATATTGGATATTCAATTAATAATACTGTTTATTAATTGACTATCTTGAATTGTTCGGAGGTCATCTGTATTAACACTGAGGAAAACAAGAGGGCCATGATGGCCCTGGATCGCTCACCTGATCCATAGAGTAACAAGTGGGGTCCGGGGAGGGCCATTATTGACCCCAAGGTTATAATGTGCATAATGTTGAGGGAGGTCTAAAAAGGTGAAGCGTCATACCAAATATCAACAAAGGCTATAATTGTCCACTAGATGAAGCTCCATACCAAATATCAAAGACATGGGCCTTGCAGTTTCAGAGAAGAAGATTTTTAAAGATTTTCCTATTTTGTTTGTTTGATTTGAGGTTTAACATCCCCGTCAACACTGTATAGGTCATTTTGGAGATGTTGCTTCCAATTTTGTGGGACTTTTAACCGACAAGGAGATGGAATGACATCTCAAGCCCTATCGCCCAATGCAACCAATAGGGTTTATAAGCATGGACGGTCTGACTCGCACCGATTTGCCTGGGCGGGCTTAGATCCTCTAAGTGGTTTGCCAGTACTTGTGTGCGGTTGTGGATTCAGCTCTGCGAGGAAGCATCATGCAGCCCATCTGTTTCTTCAAGCCCCAATGGGCTGGGGCGAGATTTTCCTATATAAGTCTATGTAAAACCAAAGGGTCTCGGGGTGATGTTATTTTTGGGCCCAGGGCTATAATTTGAACAATCTTGATAGAGGTCCACTAGATGAAATTTCACACCAAATATAAAAGACCTAGGCCGTGTGGTTTCACAGAAGGAGATTTTTAAAAATTTTCCCTATTTAAGTCTATGTAAAACCGAAGGGCCCCGAGGCTAGGGCATGTTTGGCCTCAGGGCTATAATTTGAACAATCTTGGAAGAGGTCCACAAGATGGAGCTTCATACCAAATATCATAGACCTGGGCCTTGCAGTTTCAGAGAAGAAGATTTTTAAAGATTTTCCCTACATAAGCCTATGTAAAACCAAAGGGCCCCGGGGCGGGGGCATTTTTGGCCCCAGCACTATAATTTGAACAATCTTGGTAGGGGTCCACTAGATGAAGCTTCAAACCAAATAGCAAAGACCTGGGCCTTGCAGTTTCAGAGAAGAAGATTTTTTAAAGATTTTCCCTATATAAGCCAATGTAAACACAAAGGGCCCCAGGCGGGGGCATTTTTGGCCCCAGCACTATAATTTGAATAATCTTGGTAGGGGTCCACTAGATGAAGCTTCATATCAAATATCAAAGACCTGGGCCTTGGGGTTTTAGAGAAGAAGATTTTTACAGATTTTCCCTATATGAGCCCATGTAAAACCAAAGGGCCCCGGAGGCGGGGGCATTTTTTGCCCCAGCACTATAATTTGCACAATCTTGGTAGGGGTCCGCTAGTTGAAGCTTCATACCAAAAATCAAAGACCCGGGCCTTGTGGTTTCAGAGAAGAAGATTTTTGAAGATTTTCCCTACATAAGCCTATGTAAAACCAAAGGGCCCCGGGGCGGGGGGTTGTTTTGGCACCAGCACTATAATTTGAACAATCTTGGTAGGGGTCCACTAGATGAAGCTTCATACCAAATAGCAAAGACCTGGGCCTTGCAGCTTCAGAGAAGAAGATTTTTAAAGATTTTCCCTATATAAGCCCATGTAAAACCAAAGGGCCCCGGGGCGGGGGCATTTTTTGCCCCAGCACTATAATTTGAACAATCTTGGTAGGGGTCCACTAGATGAAGCTTCATACCAAATATCAAAGACCTGGGCCTTGCGGTTTCAGAGAAGAAGATTTTTTAAGTTTTCGGTGAAAAAATCTATTTTTGGCTCCTGTGGCCTATATGTGCAATGGACCGGAACCATTTGAACAACTTTGAAAAGGGACCACCTAAGGATCATTCCTGTGAAGTTTGGTCAAAATCTGATCAGTGGTTTAGGAGGACATGTTGTTTGAAGAAATTGTTTACGCAGGGATGACAGACAAAAAGTGATCCTAATATAAAACACAAGAGGGCCATGATGGCCCTGGATTGCTCACCTGATCCATAGTGTAACAAGTGGGCCCCAGAGAGGGCCATTATTGGCCCCAGGGCTTTAATGTGCATAATGTTGAGGGAGGTCTTAAAGGTGAAGCTTCATACCAAACATCAACAAAGGCTATAATTTGAACAATCTAGGCAAAGGTCCACTAGATGAAGCTACACATCAAATATCAAAGACCTGGGCCTAGCGGTTTCAGAGAAGAAGATTTTTAAAGATTTTGCCTATATAAGCCTATGTAAAACCAAAGGGCCCCTGGACGGGGGCATTTTTTGCCCCAGCACTATAATTTGAACAATCTTGGTAGGGGTCCACTAGATGAAGCTTCATACCAAATATCAAAGTCCTGGGCCTTGTGGTTTCAAGGAAGAAGATTTTTAAAGATTTTCCCTATATAAGCCTATGTAAAACCAAAGGGCCCCGGGGCAGGGGCATTTTTGGCCCCAGCACTATAATTTGAACAATCTTGGTAGGGGTCAACTAGATGAAGCTTCATACCAAATATCAAAGACCTGGGCCTTGTGGTTTCAGAGAAGAAGATTTTTAAAGATTTTCCCTATATAAGCCAATGTAAAACCAAAGGGCCCCGGGGCGGGGGCATTTTTTGTCCCAGCACTATAATTTGAAGGGGTCTACTAGATGAAGCTTCATACCAAATATGAAGGTCCTGGGCCTTGTGGTTTCAGAGAAGAAGATTTTTAAAGAATTTCCCTATATAAGCCTATGTAAAACCAAAGGGCCCCGGGGCGGGGGCATTTTTGGCCCCAGCACTATAATTTGAACAATCTTGGTAGGGGTCCACTAGATGAAGCTTCATACCAAATATCATAGACCTGGGCCTTGTGGTTTCAGAGAAGAAGATTTTCCCTATATAAGCCAATGTAAAACCAAAGGGCCCCGTGGCGGGGGCATTTTTTGTCCCAGCACTATAATTTGAACAATCTTGGTAGGGGTCCACTAGATGAAGCTTCAAACCAAATATCAAAGACCTAGGCCTTGTGGTTTCAGAGAAGAAGATTTTAAAAGATTTTCCCTATATAAGCTTATGTAAAACCAAAGGGCCCCAGGGCGGGGGCATTTTTGGCCCCAGCATTATAATTTGAACAATCTTGGTAGGGGTTCACTAGATGAAGCTTCATACCAAATATAAAAGACCTGGGCCTTGTGGTTTCAGAGAAGAAGATTTTTAAAGATTTTCCCTATATAAGCCCATGTAAAACCAAAGGGCCCCGTGGTGGGGGCATTTTTTGTCCCAGCACTAAAATTTGAACAATCTTGGTAGGGGTCCACTAGATGAAGCTTCATACCAAATATCAAAGTCCTGGGCCTTGTGGTTTCAGAGAAGAAATTTTTTTAAAGATTTTCCCTATATAAGCCTATGTAAAACCAAAGGGCCCCGGGGCGGGGGCATTTTTGGCCCCAGCACTATAATTTGAACAATCTTGGTAGGGGTCCACTAGATGAAGCTTCATACCAAATATCAAAGACCCGGGCCTTGTGGTTTCAGAGAAGAAGATTTTTATAGATTTTCCCTATATAAGCCTATGTAAAACCAAAGGGCCCCGTGGCGGGGGCATTTTTTGTCCCAGCACTATAATTTGAACAATCTTGGTAGGGGTCCACTAGATGAAGCTTCATACCAAATATCAAAGTCCTGGGCCTTGTGGTTTCAGAGAAGAAGATTTTTAAAGATTTTCCCTATATAAGCCTATGTAAAACCAAAGGGCCCCGGGGTGGGGGCATTTTTGGCCCCAGCACTATAATTTGAACAATCTTGGTAGGGGTCCTCTAGATGAAGCTTCATACCAAATATCAAAGTCCTGGTCCTTGTGGTTTCAGAGAAGAAGATTTTTAAAGATTTTCCCTATATAAGCCTATGTAAAACCAAAGGGCCCCGGGGCGGGGGCATTTTTGGCCCCAGCACTATAATTTGAACAATCTTGGTAGGGGACCACTAGATGAAGCTTCATACCAAATATCAAAGAACTGGGCTTTGTGGTTTCAGAGAAGAAGATTTTTAAAGATTTTCCCTATATTAGCCTATGTAAAACCAAAGGGCCCCAGGGCGGGGGCATTTTTGGCCACAGCACTATAATTTGAACAATCTTGGTAGGGGTCCACTAGATGATGCTTCATACCAAATATCAAAGACCTGGGCCTTGTGGTTTCAGAGAAGAAGCTTTTTAAGTTTTGGTGAAAAAAATCTATTTTTGGCTCCTGTGACCTAGAAGTGCAACGGACCGGAACCATTTGAACAACTTTGAAATGGGACCACCTAAGGATCATTCCTGTGAAGTTTGGTCAAAATCCGATCAGTGGTTTAGGAGATGTCGTTTAAAGAAATTGTTTACGCACGGATGCACGGACGGACGCACGACGGACAAAAAGTGATCCCAAAAGCTCACCTCATCACTACGTGACGGTGAGCTAAAAAATCATAAATCATGTGTTTAATAGTGTCAACTAATAAAATTGTCATTAATCAAGTAATTCCATATTGTCCTGGTCTGCTGTATTAAGAGAAAATGTTACTTATCCCATAGTTAACCAGCAAAGGCTCAAGCGAGCCTGCGCTTTACTGCAGACTCACTTTCACCCTTATTTACCAGAGCCTTTGCTACTGGCAGATAAAGTGGACCTTCGTTATAACTGAAGTTTTTGTTCCCTAACAAGGGCATAGACTCGCAAGTGTATTATCCTTGTGTATGCTTCATTTGTTTGAAACATGCCCCCTTCCATTCAGAGCTGGGAGAAATAGATTGGGCTGCATGGTGCTCCCACACAGAGCTGAAACCAACCAAACTTGAGTACTGGTAACCGCTCAGAAGGTTAACCTTTAACCTGCTGAATATTCAATTAAGCCACACTCATTTCTGACTTTGAACCAATCAGATTACTTGATGCAGCTTATTTCTACATATTCATAAACTGAATGTCAAACTGTGTAGATCCTGATCAGATGGCTTCTTCAGAAGCCATCTGATCTGGATCTACACTGTTTGCAAAGATAGGGCTTGTCGCCTACAGCAGGGTAAAGGTTAAAGCCTGCTCAGGAAAAGTGATCCGAGTCAGATTTTGCGGCGTCTCATCTGGGTCTACACGGTTTGCTCAAGCCTGTCTGTCCAAATACATAAGGTAAATATGGCAGTGCTTGAAAGGTTGCCATGAGAACAATACATATACGACTCAAATAACAGCAATAAATAACTCACCAGTGCAACAACAAGGAGAAAGACCCACACATATATGAAGAAATAGTCTCCTCCTATCTTAATGATGTAGATGAGCAGTGCTGTGATCGGCAGAGCGATCGCCAAGGAAACGAAGAACTTCTTTATCTGATCCTTTGCAAAGAATCCTGGGGTCTGTATGAAGAAAAATATAAATTAGCCAGAGCATGACAAAACCTACAACAAGGCAACGCAAGCGTAGCATCCCCTCGCAACTGCATACCATTCGTTAACATGAAAATCCAATCTGAATATGTTAGACCATTGTGACCTTGACCCCTGACCTTGAAATTCAATAGGGTTCATCCTCTGTACATGGTGAACATTTGTGGAAGGTTTGATGCTTCTACGATGAATACTGTGTCGTCTATCCTGCTCACAAGGTTTTCAAGGTCAAGTCCATTGTGACCTTGACCTTTGACCCCTGACCTTGAAATTCAATAGGGTTCATCCTCTGTACATGGTGAACATTTGTGGAAGGTTTGATGCTTCTACGATGAATACTGTGTCTTCTATCCTGCTCACAAGGTTTTCAGGGTCAAGTCCATTGTGACCTTGACCTTTGACCCCTGACCTTGAAATTCGATAGGGTTCATCCTCTGTACATGGTGAACATTTGTGGAAGGTTTGATGCTTCTACGATGAATACTGTGTCTTCTATCCTGCTCACAAGGTTTTCAAGGTCAAGTCCATTGTGACCTTGACCTTTGACCCCTGACCTTGAAATTCAATAGGGTTCATCCTCTGTACATGGTGAACATTTGTGGAAGGTTTGATGCTTCTACGATGAATACTGTGTCGTCTATCCTGCTCACAAGGTTTTCAAGGTCAAGTCCATTGTGACCTTGACCTTTGACCCCTGACCTTGAAATTCAATAGGGTTCATCCTCTGTACATGGTGAACATTTGTGGAAGGTTTGATGCTTCTACGATGAATACTGTGTCTTCTATCCTGCTCACAAGGTTTTCAAGGTCAAGTCCATTGTGACCTTGACCTTTGACCCCTGACCTTGAAATTCAATAGGGTTCATCCTCTGTACATGGTGAACATTTGTGGAAGGTTTGATGCTTCTAAGATGAATACTGTGTCTTCTATCCTGCTCACAAGGTTTTCAAGGTCAAGTCCATTGTGACCTTGACCTTTGACCCCTGACCTTGAAATTCAATAGGGTTCATCCTCTGTACATGGTGAACATTTGTGGAAGGTTTGATGCTTCTACGATGAATACTGTGTCTTCTATCCTGCTCACAAGGTTCCGGACAGACACACACACACACAGACACACTAACACACGGACGCACAGCACCGATGCTATATCCCCATTCGCAACGTTGTTGCGAGGGGATAATAAGACCTGTTTGTTTGTTTGTTTTATAGTTTAACGGCCCAGTCAACAGTTTTAGGTCATTTTTGAGCCGGTCAGTTTACCTATCCACACTTTTCCTGGGCAGGCGTATACGTAAGCGGTTAACCAGTACAGTGCACATTCTTTTACCAGAAACTGACAACTGCCCTTTTGGAATCAGCGGAAGGGAGAGATTGACTGTAGAAAAGCTCTACGAAAGAATGTTGCCGACCCCGCCAGGTATCGAACCTGCGTCCTCTAGATCACCAGTCAGACACCCATCCAACTGAGCTACCGAGGCCGGCTACAATGAGACCTGTGCAACTAGCTAAGATTCAGATCAGTCTGGGTGTCTGCGCAGTCTGGGCCCAGTTGTTCAAAGTATGGTTGGCTTAACGAGTGAGTTTGCTAGTGGCCACAATGTAACTGTTTTGGTAAAGAAAATACCCGAAACAGTGGTATTTTTGCTGAAAAAATGTGAGCAGCTTTTGCATTTGCAAAAGCTGCTCACATTTTTCAGCAAAAATATTAGTATGTTTGCAACATTAAATGATAAAAGTTTTAACGATATGTTAACTAACGACTTAATTAATTTTTAATAATCCATCCAAGATCAGTCTTCGCTGATCCGATGAACCTTCTATAGCCCATGGGCTATCCATAGAGGGTAAAACAACAACTCCTGCCGGACTGGTTGGATAGGTGGGCTAATATGAGTGTCAGTTGGCTGCACATTTCTTATGAGCCGGAGTATGATAAAACCTACATTCTTATGCACCTCTGATTGGATATTGTTTGATATGAGGTTTAACATCCGTATCAACACTCTATAGGTCATTTTGGAGATGTCGCTCCCAATTTTGTGGGACTTTTACCCAATACTGAGATGAATGACATCTCAAGCCCTGTCACCCGATGAAACAAACAGGGTTTATAAGCATGGTCGGGCTGACTCGCACTGCTTTGCCTGGGCAGGCTTAGATCCTCTAAGCTGTTTACCAGTACTTGTGTGCGGTTGGTTTCAGCTCTGCTGTGTGGAAGCGTCATGCAGCCCATCTATTTCTTTAAGCTCCGATGGACGGGGCCTTCTCTCTGATTTGGATAACATCAACATTTACTATGGTATATTGTGTGACATACTGTCAGAAACCGATGTCATCATGTAACATCAACTTTCAATCGATGATATGTGGTTTTATGCAGCTGACTGTGCTTGCCCATTTGGGTAAAGGGAGCAATTTTTCAACAAAACAAATGAATAAGTGTCATAGAATGGGGATAACAGTATTTAAAATAGTCATTTGGGGAAGAATATATTCGGTTTTAGGGTTGCAATTTCCATTTTATGGCTTGGCTGACACATCACCGTAAATTAAAATTTCTGACCGTAAAACTGCAGATTTACCTCCCCAAATGACAATTTTGAATAGTTATCCCCTAAATAAGACCTGTCCAACCAGCTAAGATTCAGATCAAGCCTGGGTGTCTGCACAGTATGATCAGTCTTCGCTGATCCCATGAATCTTCTATAGCCCATAGAGAGTAAAACAACAACTCTTGCCAGACTGGTTTGATTTGAGTGTCAGCTGACTGCATGTCTTATTGTAGGTTTTGTCATATGCTGGCTCAAATATCTCAATGAGTTTTTATCTTTTCTCCTATCTGAGCCACAAAAAGACAAAATGCACTTTGCGGTGTTTTTTTTTCTTTCTTTGTTTTGGTTTTACGTTCCTTTCAAGATTATTTCGCTTATTTTGAGTCGATCTTTAATCAAAGGTGGGCAAAAAAAGGAGTACCTACAGAAACTACTTGACCTTCTGTTGCAGAACTTGGCAATATTCTTTTGTGGAGAAGGGCAGTTATCAGTTTCTGGTGAAAGAATGTGCACTGCACTGCCCTGCAAACATCACGAAAACACGTCTATATAATTTTGACCCCCTTGAACCTCACTTTTATGAAGTAAAACTGGGGTTTTAAAGGGGTAAACCATATTTTTCTTATTTCTGCTCTAAAATATAGAATGTGGGTATTCCTAAGAAGCGCCTCGATGAGGCGGTTCTAACGAGTCCCCACAATCTATATTTGAGCAGAAATGAGAAAAATATCACACTTTTTCATCTTACAATTTTCGTGTTTTCGGCGGTACAGTTTACAATGTATTTGTATAGGCCTGTTTGCGTAATGAAGTGTGGTTAGGTAAACGGACTGGCTTGATATAATCTAAATAGTGTTGACTTGGCCATTAAACTCAAAACCAAATCAAAACTTTTTTCATTGGCTAACTTTTGATTTTATCTTGCTCACAGCACTTGCCTTTTTTTCAAACAGTGTGATTTGTAAACAAAATAAATGAATAAGTGCATAAGAATGGGGATAACTAAACTGGAAATTTTAATTGGCTGTGTTGAATTGTCGGTTTTACAGTCACAAAGTTGTCGACCCCCGCCCATCAGGGCTTGAAGAAATAGATGGGCTGCATGATGCTTCCACGCAGCGCTGAAACCGACCCGCACATGAGTACTGATAAACCGCTTAGAGGATCTAAGCCTGCCCAGGCAAAGCGATGCGAGTCAGACCGTCCATGCTTATAAACCCTATTGGTTTCATTGGGCGGCAGGGCTTGAGATATCATTTCATCTCAATGTCGGGTAAAAGTCCCACAAAATTGGAAGCAACGTCTCCAAAATGACCTTTATAGTGTTGACGGAGACGTTAAACCTCAAATCAAACAAAACAAAGCCACAAAGTTGCACTTAAAATGAAACATGCAGCCATAACCCAGACTATTTACCAACCCAAATGATAACTTTGAAGACAGTATTTCCATTATCTTGTCAAATTGTGGGTACCTTTCTCCATGAAAAGATAAGCCCATGAAGCATTGTATTATTTTACTATTTGCTACGCTGTTGTATTGGTTGGATAACATCACTTTCCTCTCATGGTGAACAACCTGAACATGTTAACCCATAGAATACCAACCATGACAATTGTAGTCTGCTGGACACTTTAACCCATTGTATACTAGTGGACTCTTCCATTGCTATATGTTGGACAAGTCCATTTGTCATATTAGGGGTGCCAGGCCTATTATTTTGTTTTCATTCTATTCTGTTAGCAAATAGTGCAGGACCAGATCAGACGCCGCATTCTGCAGCGTCTGATCTGGGCATGCACTGTTTGCCAAGTTACTCCCTTAGGGGTTTCCTGCATATAACGGGTTAATACAGGTGTGTTTTAACGCATTCGTCTTTTATGGGAACTGCATGCATGCGTGCTCAAGACAGGTTGCTTGTTTAATACAGGTGGCCACTATGACAGGTTTTGCCCTACTCTACTTGCTGGAACATGTAACATTTCTATTACTTTTGAGTTTGTTAGGTAAATGTTGCTTTGAACTATCTAGCATAGACCTGTCATATAAATACAGAGGACCCTCGTTATAACAACAGTATTTGTTCCCTAATGAATTTATAAATTCCCTTATAAAGAATTTGTTGTCATACAGAATCCCAGTTAGGAGTATGATAGGTAAAAAAGGCCTTTTCTCCATTATTACTCCAAGAAACTAATGTTGTAGACATTTGTTAGAATCACCTCGGAGAGGCGATTCTAACAAATATCTGTAACATTTGGAAACAAATGTAGACATTTGTTAGAATCACCTCGGAGAGGGGATTCTAACAAATATCTATAACATTTGTTTCTTGAAGTATTAGATTACATGAATCTTTCATGACTATGGACTCGATTTGTGCATTTCCAACCCGAGAGAAGCCCACGCAGCTCGAAACCGAGGCTAAGATTTTAGCTTAGAATCATTCCACTGAAATTGCCGTTATAACGAGTTTTGCCGTTATAACAAGTGTCGGTATAAAGAAGGGTGACTGTATTAGCAGAAGTGGAATCACTCTTTACCTGTTTATTAAAGCCGTGTTTCTCCTCGAGAACAAAGGTACTGTATACAGTAAAAGGCATACTAGTGACGGTGTTGAATATCATTCCTCCAATCAAGAACAACATAGACTGTAATATCTGGAAATAAACAATACAGCATTGACTTACATAGGGAAAATCTTTAAATACCTTCAGGAGATGATTAAAAAAAGCATGAATGCTTGTTTTCAAATCCTGTATGCATGTACTATTGTATTCTGTCTATGTATGAACTTGTAAATGACAAATCAAAATAAATAATGTTTAAACCAAATACCTTCTCATCTGAAACCAGAAGGTCCAAGTCTTTGATATTTGGAATGAAGCTTCCTCTAGTTGCCTTCTACCAAGATTGTCCAAATTATAACCCCATGGGGTCACAAATGGACCTGCCCGGAGCCCACTGGTTTTATATAGGGTTAAGGCTGAGCCGGTTCACCTCTCGTCTGGTGCACTAGGACCTGACCCTTAATGTCCACAAGATGCCTAGACAGTAACATACATGTACAAGTTAGCTCTGTATTGTTAAAGGGAACCACTGACCCATAACCCACCCTCCCCATGTGACATTATTAGTAAGACTGAGCCGCTTCATAAGCATATGCATTTGTCTCTGTTTCATTTTAAATAGACATTAACCACTGACCTCCTTTCATTATGGTTTATGTTAACCCTTATCTTGCTGAATATTCATTTAAGCCACACCCATTTCTGTCTATCAACCAATCAAATTACTTGATGTAATTTATTGCTACAAATTCATAAACTAAATGCCAAACAGTGAAGATCCTGATCAGATGGCTTCTTCAGAAGCCATCTGATCTGGATCTACACTGTTTGCAATGATAGGGGTTGTCGTGAACAGCAAGATAAGGGTTAATGGAGCATAAATGAGCTATAACATGTAAAAATCTGTCTTCGGACAAACAGAATGTAAAATCAATCTCGGATGAATACTGAGAAATCCCAACCCTCAGACTAGCAGGTGAAGTCATAAACGAGGTAAAACTCTAATGTTTGATTAGAGTTTTATCAACTGACAAAGATCCAAAAAGGTGCTTTTTTCATCCTAAAAGTACTGATATTTTACTGGATTCTGCACAAAAACGTATGTTGTGGGTACTCATAAGAAGCATGTTTTCGTGCAGAATAAGAACAAGAGGCCCATGGGCCACTATGCTCACCAGAGCTCAGGGGGCACTGCCGACTGGCAGCAAAGTATTTTAATTAACCATGGAAGCCCTGCGCCCAAGGATGCTACAGATAAAATTTGGACCCAATCAGCCTAGTGGCTTCAGAGGTCTGATGTCGCTTGAATGTGTTGTTGCAGGACAACAGATGACAACTGACAATTTCCTATCTGTGGCAACCAATAGGCCTAAAAGAACATTATTAAAGGAACATTTCTAAGTTTGACAAAATATCTTGAAAGGCATAAATGTCATTTGCAATTTTCCCCATTATAAGTCAATGGCAAATTTCATAAACCGGAGCTCAGATGGGCATTGCCTAATGGCAGACATGTATTTTAACATGGTATGATTTTAATCTACCAATTATAAAGACTCCCAATTCCCAAATG
Organism: Lucinisca nassula; assembly: GCA_963580285.1. Taxonomy (NCBI): domain Eukaryota; kingdom Metazoa; phylum Mollusca; class Bivalvia; order Lucinida; family Lucinidae; genus Lucinisca; species Lucinisca nassula. The sequence goes on from OY757013.1 coordinate 74,497,255, forward strand.
AGCACTCATGTGGACTGTATCTGAAATATTAGGTGTTTTATATAGTAGAAAGGGTGGGGCATGAACCCGATGGAGCCCTGGTTGGTGTCACTAAATGTGTCTTATAAAAAAGAACAGAGACATATATGGTTTAGCGGTGGGATATGTATGGCTCCTGAGATGTAAAGCCTTTTAAGCAGTGGAGGGATTCGGGCATGGTGGATTCCAGAAAAGCCCAAGATTGTTGCAACCTAATGCTGAACAGTTTCTGAGATATGAGGCCCTTTTATGAAGTGGATGGGAGAGAAATGGCCCCTGCAGACCCCACAAGATGGGTTGACTGAGTGTGTCTAATAACAATGAACAAGAATATATGTGATTATGTGGTGGGGATTTGAATAGTTTCTAAGATATATGGCCTATTATGAAGTGGAGTCTTATCATAAGGAACAAGAATATATATGGTTAAGGGGTGGGGATCTGACCAGTTTCTGAGATATATGGCTTTAAAAGAAGTAAAGGAGTGGAGCATGGCCCGTGGCACCACAAGGGGGGGGGGGGACCCCATGCTGGTGTCACTGATTGCATCTTATCATAAGGAACAAGAATATATATGGCTTAGGGGAAGGGCTCTGAACAGTTTCTCAGATATATGGTCTTTTGTGCCAGGGCGAGCCCTGGGGGAACCCTATGTTGGTGTCACTGAATGTGTCTTATCACAAGGAACAAGAATATATATGGTTTAGGGGTGGGGATCGGTAAGGTTTCTGGAATATTTGGCCTTTTATGAAGTGGAGGGGGTGGGGCATGACCCCGGCACATCCCGGGGGACCCTCAGCTTAGTGTCGCTGAGTGTGTCTTATCATAAGGATCAAGAATATATATGGTTTAGGGGTGGAGATCTGAATGGTTTCTGAGATAAATGGCATTTTATGAAGTAAAGGGGGTGGGGCATGTCCCCGGTACATCTGGGGGGACCCCCAGGTTGGTGTCACTTAATGCTTCTTATCATAAGGAACAAGAATATATATGATTTAGGGGTGGGGATTTGTAACGTTTTGGAATATTTGGCCTTTTATGAGGTTTTGTTTATTTGTTTGATTTGAGGTTTAACGTCCCTGTCAACACTGTAAAGGTCATTTCAGGGATGTTGCTTCCAATTTTGTGAGACTTTTACCCGACATTGAGATGAAATTACATCTCAAGCCCTGCCGCCAATGAAACCAATAGGGTTTATTAGCATGGACGGTCCGCCTCGCACCGCGGTTCCTGGACAGGCTTAGGTCCTCTAAGCGGTTTACCAGTGCTAGTGTGCGGGCCGGATTCAGCTCTGCGTGGAAGCATCATGCAGCCCATATATTTCTTCAAGCCCCTATGGGCGGGGGCCAACCTTTTATGAAGTGGAGGGGTTGGGCATGTCCCTGGCACATCCCGGGTGTCCCCCAGGTTGGTGTCACTGAATGCAACTTATCATAAGGAACAAAAATATATTTCATTTTGGGGTTTGGATCTGTTAGGTTTCTGGAATATTGGGCCTGTTGTGAAATGGAGGGGTGGGGTATGGCCCAGGCACATCCTGGGGGACCCCCAGGTTGGTGTCACTGAGTTAGTCTTATCATAAGAGACAAGAATATATATGCTTTACAGGTGGGGATCTGAATGGTTTCTGAGATAAATGGCATTTTATGAAGTGGAGGGGGTGCGGCATGTCCCCGGCACATCCGGGGGCATCCCCAGGTTGGTGTCACTTAATGCACCTTATCATAAGGAACAAGAATATATATGGTTTAGGGGTGGGGATCTGTAAGGTTTCTGAGATATAAGGCATTTTATGAAGTACTGGGGGCGGGGAATGGCCCTGGCACAACCTACTGGACCCCCAGGTTGACATAAAAGCATATTGCTGAGAGAAGTTTAATAAAGGAACATTTCTATGAAAGTTTTGTCAAAATATCTGCAAAGGCTTTGTAGTTAATGCCATTTTTCAATTTTCCCCATTGTAAGTCTATGGAAAATCTAAGTTGCCATAGCATCCAAAATAAATAGCCAAATTTCATAAAAAAACACAAAACCTGTAAAGGCAAACATTGTGAATATTTTCATAAACTCTCAGCCTCATAGAGCATACGGTTTCTGAGGAGATGATTTTTTAAGTATTTTTTTTTTTCTATTTTTTTTTTTTCAATTTGGTTTCCATGGCAACCAATACAAATGAGCAGTAGGCCTAAAATCACATGGCAGATAGTAGATTGCCTAAGGAATATTTCTATGAAAGTTTTGTCAAAATATCTGCAGAGGCTTGGCAGTAAATGCCATTTTTCAATTTTTCCCCATTATAAGTCTATGGAAACTCTAAGTTGCCATAGCAACCAAACTAATAAACCAAATTTCATAAAAAACATAAACTTTCAATCCCCCAATCCAAGGATGCTACAGATGAAATTTGGGCCCAATCGGCTTAGCGGCTTCCGAGGAGATGTCGTTTAAAAGTGTTGATGTCACCAGATGCAGATGCAGACGCAGACCACGGACAACTGCCTATCCTATAAGCTCCCTCGGAGCCTTTGGCTCTGGTGAGCTAAAAACTAGAGAAAGCGACCACAGTGGGTCACGTATACCCCCGGCCAGAGCCACCCTCTGATATATCTTTCAAGCTTGTATGTAATATGAATGAAGACGTGAAGAAGCTATAAGAATCTATAAATGTGCTTGTAAAAGCTAAACTAAACATAAAATTTCTAAATGGACCAAGGGAGTGAGGGCATCAAAGTTACTGAAGGAGTGGGGGTATCACTGTTACTGAAGCAGCAGGGTGGTTATACATCAATGAAATCTTTAACTGGTATGCAACATCGATGCAAGTATGAAATGAATTTGTCTTAGAGTTTAGAACATACAGGCATCTATAAACTTTGTCATAAAACTTACCAAATGTAAAATTTCTAAGTCCATGACCTTGAGGTCAAGGTCGCCATGGGTGGGGGAAGGGACATACATCACAAAAATGTTGGGACTGGTACATTGATGCAAGTATCAACTGAATATGTCTTAAGAGTTTAGAACATATAGGCATCTATAAACTTTGTCATAAAACTTTAACCAAATGTAAACTTTCAAAGTCTGTGTCCTTGACCTCAAGGTCACTGTGGGGGTGGGACATGCATTAATGAAATCTTAAGACCAGTATGTAACTTCAGTGTTAGTATCAACTAAATCTATCAAAGGGTTCAGAAGATACAATCTCTCAGAAAGTTTGATGCAAAACGTTAACCAAATGTAAAATTTCTAAGTCTGTGACCTTGACATCAAGGTCACTGTGGGGGGTGGGACATGCATCAGTGAAATCTTTAGACCAGTATGTAACTTCTGTGTAAGTATCAACTAAATCTATCAAAGGGTTCAGAAGATACAATCTCCTAGAAACTTTCACGCAAAAGTTTAACCAAAATGTTAACGGGCGGACGGACGGACGTCTCTACGAATGGATACTTAAGTGGTTAGGCGTCGGCATTCCCTAAATGTCGTTTCGTTGGTGCGGACAGACGGAAAGATGGACACATGGAAGGACGGACGGATGAACGGCAGGACGAAAACTATATACCCCCATAGCATACTTCGTATGCCGGGGTATAATAATATGTGGATAGCCTCTCTTATCTTGGCGATGCAACAGCATGGGTATGTATTTGATCATTATTTGTTTATTTTGTTTTCTTTGTTGTTTCTTATGCATTGAAGGAACCTTCGCCAAACATTATTTAGCATTTCAGGTAGAGGTGTGTAAGTGACATCAGTTATGAAAGTAGTTGTTCTGAACCAACTTTTAACCCCAAAAAATGCCTATCACGACAATTGCCGTCTGCTTAGTTATCTGCCGGTTACTTTAGAAGTCATTGTTGCAAACATTGTGGACTCAGATCAGACTGTTCCTCTTTGGGTACACACAGTTTGCCTGTATGCAAAAGTATTTTAAAATGTTTGCAAGTAGATTCAGCAGACGACGTAAGCAGACGACATTTTCATATCTAGTTTTTCTGCCCATAGGCGAGACAGAACTTACCTGCACTGCTAAAAATAGAGCAAACACGGGAAAGAAAAGTGTGCACACTCAGACCAGGCTGTGCCTTTCTGCAGTTTATTCAGAGACTTTCCAGTGCACTACCAGAAAATAGATGCCCACAGACCAAAGTGTCTTCTTGAAAATAACCGCTCTGTCCTAGGTCTGAGGTTATGAAATCTATCTATCTATCTATCTATCTATCGATCGATCGATACTGCGTCGGTCACATTTGGCCATTACCGCAGGTGTACATTGCTTACACTCCAGGTTTTTTATAGCCTTTGGGCCTGAGTGAATGGGTATGCAAGCTCATTTGGTTAAACCACATCTTTTACTCCTGAAGTTTTACAATAAATACGAGGACTGTTCAAATATGAATGCAAGTAGAACATTTTCTCATGCACTAATGCGAAAATCACCTGGAAATAAATATCACAGCGTAGAAAAACATTTAACTTATACATTGATACCAAACCTGTTAAAATCCGTCCACTTTAGCCATGTATATCGTTCGATAAACATTGTCTACTCTTGTATACTAATACAAAACATGGTTGGAAGAAGGTCAGAGTACGCCATTGAATCGTTGTATTCTTGGTATACGGTGCAAAGACATTTTTGATGAAATATGTTCGGTTTATGGGCATAATGATATGTCTTTTCCGACAGTTTTTCGTTGGTGTAAGAAATTCAGCTGTGGGCTAGGCTCAACAGAAGATGCACTACATGATCGTCGGCTGAAAAGAGCAACATCTGCCAAGACGGTTGCCAGAGTGAAAGAAATAGTTGCTACCGATGCAAGATACACCACTAGGCAAATAGCTAGTCTGGTTGGCATCTCATTAGGAGCAGCTCATACAATTCTGAAACGGGATTTGAAAATGAGAAAGATCTGTGCTAGATGGATTCCCCATCTGTTGACAGAAGAGCAGAAAAAGACACGCATTCAGTGCGCCAAGAAGTTGCTTAAAAAGTTTCCAAATTACAATGCACGGTCTTTAGCTAATGTCGTCACAGGTGACGAGACAAGGGTTCACTTTTTTGAGCCAAAACGAAAGATTCAGAACAAAATATGGGCAACAAAGTATTGCAAAAGACCATGCATTGCAAAGCGGACCATCAGCATCAAGAAGGTAATGTATGCCATATTCTTTTCAAATCAGGGCCCTGCTATTCAGGTTCCTGTGCCTAAAGGCAAATCTGTAAATGCGAAGTTTTACAAGAATAAAGTTCTTCAAAAATTGAAGAAATATTTCAAAGAACGAAGACCCACCACTGGTTTTGCCAATGTCAGATTGCTACATGACAATGCGTCATCGCACAAGGCGTTCATTGTGCAAGACTATCTGAAGCAGGAACGGTTGTTGAACTCCCTCACCCCCTGTATTCCCCTGACCTTGCCCCGTGTGACTTTTTTTGTTCCCGCGGCTGAAAAAATACCTTTCTGGTCGAAAATTTGTACAGCGCAAACACCTTGGTTCTGCAATATTCCGGTCCCATCTCCGTATGACCTTAGCTGTTGGTGGGACGTAAAACTAAAACTCACTCACTCACTCTGCAATATTCCAGTGCCTTCATAGTATACCTCGAAAAGACTACCAAAATGCATTCAATGATTGGATCAGAAGACTGAAAGTTTGTATATCTGTTAAAGGGGAATACTTTGAGGGGACAAAATAAATTTTTCATTGAAATCTATCACGGAATCATTTTTATGTGCTTAGTTGCATTCATATTTGAACAGTCCTCATAAAACACTGGATACAAATACCCAGTGAAGGATTTATAGATAGCTTATTTAATTTTCTCTTATCCGGGCTGATATGACTACGCGCATATCCAAAGATGCATTATACATGTATAAGCTTCTAGCTTACTGTCATTGTATGTACATTCTCTGCATTCTGTAATTATTCATTGCGAGAAATAAAATATTGTTTAATACTTATCCTGCTGAACATGACAAAGCCTATATTTGCAAACAGTGTAGATCCACATCAGATGGCTTCTGAAGAAGCCATCTGATCAGGATCTAGACAATTTGTCATTCAGTCTGAAAATTTGAATGAATATATAAGATCAAGTAATTTGATTGGTTGATAGTCAGACAAGGGTGTGGCTAAAAATTTATTCAGCAGGATAAGGATTCACTCTTATCTTGCTGTTCACGACAACCTCTATCTTTGGAAACAGTGTAGAAGAAGCCATCTGATCAGGATCTACACTGTTTGACATTAAGTTTATGGCTTTGTAAGAATAAATTACATCAAGTAATCTGATTGGTTCAAAGTCAGAAATGGGTGTGGCTAAACAGAATATTCAGCAGGAGAAGGGTTAAACAAAGGATACGACTTTCATTTGTTGCCTACCTCATAATCAGTGGAATAACCCAACTTCTCTAGAAATAGTCCAGAATACCGCCACAAAAATGGGATACCTCCAAGCAGAAGAATAAGCTGAAACAGAAACAAGTTACAGTGAAACTTTGATGGCTTGAACACCAATGGCTCATTTACCACGGCTCTTTCGAACTCGGTTCTTGAGTCCCCTGGAAAAAATCCATCAGATCTTGAGTCCCCTGGAAAAAATCCATATCTATAGATATAAATACCCGGTATATTTGGGATAATTGTCTTATTTGGACATGAAAATGTATGTTGTGTGTACTCATTAGAATCGCCTCAATGAGGCGATTCTCATGAGTACACACAACATACATTAATTTTGAGGAAACTTGAAAAGATGTCCATATTATGTCTCCTAACCTGGCTGTAAGAGCAACCCTCGGTGGCTCGAACTACCCTGTCTCGAACAAAGTTTCGTGGTCCCAAAGGTGTTCGAGCCATTGAAGTTTGACTGTTTTGTGTTAAGATCAATCCATGAAATGAACATCCTTGAAGATTCGATTGTATGTACTGTAAAAATTTGGCTATGAGATGGGTATTATTTTTACCTCCGGAATGAGCCCAATTTGTCAGACCTGTCTTATAAAAGAGGTCAAGGACACCATTTGAGTTTTCTGTTCATGCAATATAGTGAAGTAGATGAGTACTTCTGCTCTAAAAACATACAGTTGAACTTCAATGGCTCGCTTACTATGGCACAGTCAAACTCGTTCTTAAGTCCCTAGGGACTTTCTCTAAATAAGAAATGTTGAGGGAAAATTTAGGATATTTTCGTCTTTTATCTTGCAAATGTATGCGGTGTGTACTCATCAGAATCGCCTCAATGAGGCGATTCTAATTGAGGCGATTCTAATGAGTACAAATAACATACATCTATATTATAGAACACCAAAAAGAGGTCCAAATATTATCCCCTATATGCCTCCTGGAAGTAGCCGTCAGTGATTCAAGTGATTCAATCTAAGTAACCCTGTCTCGAACAGATTTTCATGGCCCCAAAGGTGTTCGAGCCATTGAAGTTCCAGTGTAAATTGTTTGAACTGCCTATGTTTAGAGCAAAAGTAAGAAAAGTAGGTTTTCAACAGAAATGGAAGCACGGACAGCACTGATGGGTTGACTCTCGCCGAGTGTAGGCTGGGAAAATGTTCATGAACTGAGATTTAGACTGTTTCTTTCAACCCTTAACCCATTTTGTACCAAATGGAATCTTCCTCCTTATATATAGCAGGAGTTCATTTAAAAATTTAGGGATGCCAGTTTGTGTTTTCATCAAAATTTATTTGGAAAATGACTTTACTTTTAGCAAACACTGGTAGGACTGGCTAATCGGAGCTGAAAAGATAATCGATTATCAGTCATGTTATTGCGATCGATAATCGATTAGTAATCGCTGATGTTTTTGTTATATTTTTACATGTCTGGCTTTCTGTCTGAGCATGACTCTTACCATATGTTGCACTATACCATATGTATATTTGAACAGACAGGCATGAGCAAACAGTGTAGATCCTGATGAGACGCCGCAGGATGTGGCGTCTCATCAGGGTCTACACTGTTTGCCACGCATCCAGGTATTTTAGACATATGTTTGGGTAGTAAATTGTACCTATCAAGTAATCGATTAAAGGCAAATCAGAAATGATAATCATTTTTGTTGCATTTATCGATCGATTAATCGATGATACGATTAATCGTGTCAGCCTCAAACACTGGAGGCCCTGATCAAACGCCGCGTTCTGCGGCATCTGATCTGGGCCTGCACTGATTGCAAGGGCACCCATTTTGGGGTTTCTGGTACTAAATGGGTTAAATTCCAATATTTTAAGCAAACAGTGTAGACCATGATCAGATGCCGCATTCTGCAGCATTTAATTTACACTATTTGTTAATGCCCCAGTCCAGATAACCAACATTTTTAAACAGAACTCTGTCACTAGGACAAGAACAGCAAGGCCATCTCATCTGGATCAACAGTTTGCCATCTTGCTATTTTTTACTAATTGTTCTATAAAAGGGTTATCCGTTGGAAGCAAGGAATACACCACAGAAGTGAACTAGAGCCAGTGTTTATGAAACACAATGCCCCCAACTGCTTGACCCTAACACTGCTTGTCCCTAACAGTAATTGAGATATCTTGTAAAGTTGCAGGGCAATCGCTCAAACAATTATTGAGATATCTTGCTTACAAGCTGAAAACACGAAAAAAATCTAAGGGCCATAACTCAAGAAAAAAAATCGGATTTTTTTCAAAAGTTGATCAGTTCATCTACTCATCATCCCCGACAAGTCTGTGAAGTTTCGGGGAAAAACCTCAAATAGTTTTTTAGATATCTTGCTTACAAACTTAAAACGCGAAAAATTTCAAAGGGCCATAACGCAAGAAAAAAATTTCGGATTTTTTTCAAAAGTTAATCAGTTCATCTACTCATCATCCCCAACCAGCATGTAAAGTTTCAGGGCAATAGCTCAAACAGTTTTTGAGATATCTTGCTTACAAGATTTCATAGTATTTTTTGCAAAGGGGCATAACTCAAAAAAGGGGCATAATCCTGACGAGAAAAAAAACACGGGTCAATTATTTTTTCATGAGGAATCCATATATGAAATTTCAAAAACCTAGCACCCATGGTTCTAAAGTTATGCTATGCAGTAAAAAGTGGGACGGACGTAAGGACGGAAGGACGGACGGACGAACAGGGCAAAACCAATATGCCAAAACGCGAAAAATTTCAAAGGGCCATAACTCAAGAAAAAAATTTCGGATTTTTTTCAAAAGTTAATCAGTTCATCTACTCATCATCCCCAACCAGCCTGTAAAGTTTCAGGGCAATAGCTCAAACAATTTTTGAGATATCTTGCTTACAAGCTGAAAACACGAAAAAAATCAAAGGGCCATAACTCAAGAAAAAAAAATTGGATTTTTTTCAAAAGTTAATCAGTTCATCTACTCATCATACCCAACCAGTCTGTGAAGTTTTGGGGAAAAACCTCATATAGTTTTTGAGATATCTTGCTTACAAACTTAAAACGCGAAAAATTTCAAAGGGCCATAACTCAAGAAAAAAATATAGGATTTTTTTTCAACAGTTAATCAGTTCATCTACACATCATCCCAAACCAGCTTGTAAAGTTGCAGGGCAATCGCTCAAACAATTATTGAGATATCTTGCTTACAAGCTGAAAACACGAAAAAAATCTAAGGGCCATAACTCAAGAAAAACAAGAGGGCCATGATGGCCCTGGATCGCTCACCTGATCCATAGTGTAACAAGTGGGCCCCAGAGAGGGCCATTATTGGCCCCAGGGCTTTAATGTACATAATGTTGAGGGAGGTCTTAAAGGTGAAGCTTCATACCAAACATCAACAAAGGCTAAAATTTGAACAATCTTGTCAAAGGTCCACTAGATGAAGCTACACATCAAATATCAAACACCTGGGCCTAGCGGTTTCAGAGAAGAAGATTTTTAAAGATTTTGCCTATATAAGCCTATGTAAAATCAAAGGGCCCCGGGACAGGTGCATTTTTTGCCCCAGCACTATAGTTTGAACAATCTTGGTAGGGGTCCACTAGATGAAGCTTCATACCAAATATCAAAGTTCTGGGCCTTGTGGTTTCAGAGAAGAAGATTTTTAAAGATTTTCCCTATATAAGCCTATGTAAAACCAAAGGGCCCCGTGGCAGGGGGGGATTTTTTGTCCCAGCACTATAATTTGAACAATCTTGGTAGGGGTCCACTAGACGAAGCTTCATACCAAATATCAAAGTCCTGGGCCTTGTGGTTTCAGAGAAGAAGATTTTTAAAGATTTTCCCTATATAAGCCTATGTAAAACCAAAGGGCCCCGGGGCAGGGGCATTTTTGGCCCCAGCACTAAAATTGGAACAATCTTGGTAGGGGTCCACTAGATGAAGCTTCATACCAAATATCAAAGTCCTGGGCCTTGTGGTTTTAGAGAAGAAAATTTTTAAAGATTTTCCCTATATAAGCCTATGTAAAACCAAAGGGCCCCGTGGCGGGGGCATTTTTGGCCCCAGCACTATAATTTGAACAATCTTGGTAGGGGTCCACTAGATGAAGCTTCATACCAAATATATAAGACCTGGGCCTTGTGGTTTCAGAGAAGAAGATTTTTAAAAATTTTCCCTATATAAGCCAATGTAAAAGCAAAGGGCCCCGTGGCGGGGGCATTTTTGTCCCAGCACTAAAATTTGAACAATCTTGGTAGGGGTCCACTAGATGAAGCTTCATACCAAATATCAAAGTCCTGGGCCTTGTGGTTTCAGAAAAGAAAATTTTTAAAGATTTTCCCTATATAAGCCCATGTAAAACCAAAGGGCCCCGTGGCGGGGGCATTTTTTGTCCCAGCACTAAAATTTGAACAATCTTGGTAGGGGTCCACTAGATGAAGCTTCATACCAAATATCAAAGACCTGGGCCTTGTGGTTTCAGAGAAGAAGATTTTTTAAGATTTTCCCTATATAAGCCTATGTAAAACCAAAGGGCCCCGGGGCGGGGGCATTTTTGGCCCCAGCACTGTAATTTGAACAATCTTGGTAGGGGTCAACTAGATGAAGCTTCATACCAAATATCAAAGACCTGGGCCTTGTGGTTTCAGAGAAGAAGATTTTTAAAGATTTTCCCTATATAAGCCAATGTAAAACCAAAGGGCCCCGTGGCGGGGGCATTTTTTGTCCCAGCACTATAATTTGAACAATCTTGGTAGGGGTCCACTAGATGAAGCTTCATACCAAATATCAAAGTCCTGGGCCTTGTGGTTTCAGAGTAGAAGATTTTTGAAGATTTTCCCTATATAAGCCTATGTAAAACCAAAGGGCCCTGGGGCGGGGGCATTTTTGGCCCCAGCACTATAATTTGAACAATCTTGGTAGGGGTCCACTAGATGAAGCTTCATACCAAATATCAAAGACCTGGGCCTTGTGGTTTCAGAGAAGAAGATTTTTAAAGATTTTCCCTATATAAGCCAATGTAAAACCAAAGGGCCCCGTGGCGGGGGCATTTTTCGTCCCAGCACTCAAATTTGAACAATCTTGGTAGGGGTCCACTAGATGAAGCTTCATACCAAATATCAAAGTCCTGGGCCTTGTGGTTTCAGAGAAGAAGATTTTTAAAGATTTTCCCTATATAAGCCTATGTAAAACCAAAGGGCCCCCGTGCGGGGGCATTTTTGGCCCCAGCACTATAATTTGAACAATCTTGGTAGGGGTCCACTAGATGAAGCTTCATACCAAATAACAAAGACCTGGGCCTTGTGGTTTCAGAGAAGAAGATTTTTTAAGTTTTTGGTGAAAAAAATCTGTTTTTGGCTCCTGTGACCTAGATGTGCAACGGACCGGAACCATTTGACCCATATTCAAACTTGACCGAGATATTGTCATGATGATCATTCTGAGCAAGTTTGATTAAGATTGGACCAAAATTGTGGCCCCTAGGGTGTTCACAAGGTTTTTATATGATTTGACCCGCTGACCTACTTTTTAACCCGATATGACCCATATTCGAACTGGACTGAAATATTGTCACAATGGTCATTCTGAGCAAGTTTCATGATAATTGGACCAAAACAGTGGCCTTCAGAGTGTTCACAAGGTTTTTCTATGATTTGACCTACTGACCTACTTTTTGACCGGACATGACCCATATTCGAACTTGACCAAGATATTGTCACGATGATCATTCTGAGCAAGTTTGATGATAATTGGACCATAACTGTGCCCTCTAGAGTGTTCACAAGGACTATCTATGGTTTGACCTACTGACCTACTTTTTGACCCTACATGATCCATATTCGAACCTGACCGAGATATTGTCATGATAATTATTCTGAGCAAGTTTGATGATGATTGGACCAAAACTGTGCCCTCTAGAGTGTTCACAAGGTTTTTCTATGATTTGACCTACTGACCTACTTTTTCACCCGACATGACCCATATTCGAACTTGACCGAGATATTGTCATGATGATCATTCTGAGCAAGTTTAATGATGATTGGACCAAAACTGTGGCCTCTAGTTTGTTCACAAGAAAAAGTTTACGCACGACGGACGACGGACGACGGACGACGCACGACGACGCCGGACATCTTACGGTCACAAAAGCTCACCATGACCTTCGGTCAGGTGAGCTAAAAAATCGGATTTTTTTCAAAAGTTGATCAGTTCATCTACTCATCATCCCCGACAAGTCTGTGAAGTTTCGGGGAAAAACCTCAAATAGTTTTTTTAGATATCTTGCTTACAAACTTAAAACGCGAAAAATTTCAAAGGGCCATAACTCAAGAAAAAAATTTCGGATTTTTTTCAAAAGTTAATCAGTTCATCTACTCATCATCCCCAACCAGCATGTAAAGTTTCAGGGCAATAGCTCAAACAGTTTTTGAGATATCTTGCTTACAAGATTTCATAGTATTTTTTGCAAAGGGGCATAACTCAAAAAAGGGGCATAATCCTGACGAGAAAAAAAACACGGGTCAATTATTTTTTCATGAGGAATCCATATATGAAATTTCAAAAACCTAGCACCCATGGTTCTAAAGTTATGCTATGCAGTAAAAAGTGGGACGGACGTAAGGACGGAAGGACGGAAGGACGCCAAAACGCGAAAAATTTCAAAGGGCCATAACTCAAGAAAAAAATTTCGGATTTTTTTCAAAAGTTAATCAGTTCATCTACTCATCATCCCCAACCAGCCTGTAAAGTTTCAGGGCAATAGCTCAAACAATTTTTGAGATATCTTGCTTACAAGCTGAAAACACGAAAAAAATCAAAGGGCCATAACTCAAGAAAAAAAAATTGGATTTTTTTCAAAAGTTAATCAGTTCATCTACTCATCATACCCAACCAGTCTGTGAAGTTTTGGGGAAAAACCTCATATAGTTTTTGAGATATCTTGCTTACAAACTTAAAACGCGAAAAATTTCAAAGGGCCATAACTCAAGAAAAAAATATAGGATTTTTTTTCAACAGTTAATCAGTTCATCTACACATCATCCCAAACCAGCTTGTAAAGTTGCAGGGCAATCGCTCAAACAATTATTGAGATATCTTGCTTACAAGCTGAAAACACGAAAAAAATCTAAGGGCCATAACTCAAGAAAAAAAAATCGGATTTTTTTCAACAGTTGATCAGTTCATCTACTCATCATCCCCGACAAGTCTGTGAAGTTTCGGGGAAAAACCTCAAATAGTTTTTTTAGATATCTTGCTTACAAACTTAAAACGCGAAAAATTTCAAAGGGCCATAACTCAAGAAAAAAATTTCGGATTTTTTTCAAAAGTTAATCAGTTCATCTACTCATCATCCCCAACCAGCATGTAAAGTTTCAGGGCAATAGCTCAAACAGTTTTTGAGATATCTTGCTTACAAGATTTCATAGTATTTTTTGCAAAGGGGCATAACTCAAAAAAGGGGCATAATCCTGACGAGAAAAAAAACACGGGTCAATTATTTTTTCATGAGGAATCCATATATGAAATTTCAAAAACCTAGCACCCATGGTTCTAAAGTTATGCTATGCAGTAAAAAGTGGGACGGACGTAAGGACGGAAGGACGGACGGACGAACAGGGCAAAACCAATATGCTCCCACAACTTCTTCGAAGTTGGGGGGCATAAAAATATGGAGTGTACATGTTTTCTGGGCCAGACTAGCTAGGTTCGGCCAATTGGGCCTCATCAGTGACCCTCAGATATTTTCAAAATTCCACAATGGAATCAATGATCCCAAAGGACAAGAAAATATAATCTACACTATGATGTAGTGCAGGGAGACGTTTTACCGCCGCCACACATTCCCACACATCAGCTGTAGTGAAGTTAAATGTTCTATAAAAGGGTTATCCTTTGGAAGCAAGGAATACACCACAGAAGTGAAAAATATGGAGTGTACATGTTTTCTGGGCCATACTAGCTAGTTTCGGCCAATTAGGCCTCATCAGTGACACTCAGATATTTTCAAAATTCCACAATGGAATCAATGATCCCAAAGGACAAGAAAATATAATCTACACTATAATTCATTTACAAGAATAAACAGATTGTTTATTTGTTTTGGAGTTTATCTGCCCAGTTAACACTATTAAGATGGACAGGCTTACCTGTGGACACAAAACTGGTGCAAACCTTGATGGGCTTAATTTCATTTTGATATGACATATTTTCTATTATAGCCTAACATCCTGTCAGACAACTGGTAGCCAGGTAAAAATGCAAAGCATAAGATGTACATTTCACTGCAAACCCATGCATCAGCCAATCAAAACACATCTCAAACATCAAGAGCATACATAAGACCATAGGGGCTTGAATCATGAAAAAATTGAAAAAAAAAAAAAAAAATTTTTTTTTTTTTTTTTTGGTACTATAAAAGAGACAAGGGGGGAAACTTCGGCTCAATTTTTTCGGGGGTTACCTCATTTTACCCAGTGTATCTTTTTCGCAAATGCAGTTTTTTACCTGCTTATTATGAATTATACAAGTTAAATAAGTCCACTTTGCAAAAATAATCAGCCTCTGTCTGCCACTTGTAGGAAACATGTTTTTCTCGCATGTATTAACTCAGCAAAGCAAAATTCGGCATAAACGTGTGACAAAAATTTTCAGGTTTTCATCAATCACAACCGAACTAGTGATACGGGGGGAACTTTTTTCACTTTCACCCGTTGTCTTTCATTTAACTTTAGCTCGCTTTGCCAATTTGAATCCAAAAAGATGTACTCGCAGCTCTAAATATAGATTTTGCAACTTTTGCTTCACTTTCCGCAGTGTTCTGTCAATGATCGGTATGGAAACCCGGGCGCTTGCCATAATCGTGTTTAAAAAGCCGGACGTGCAGGACAGATATAATCCAGAACTTCGGAAACTACGTCCGGCAGTGGAGTTGTTACTGTTAAAATGTGTGTGATAACCTTGATTTCTTCTTTGATTTATTTTTTCAATGTTACATATTCTGCTAGGACTACGTATACACGTATTACGCAGATAAGATAACTGGATGGTGTTTCTACGTATAATGGGCTGTGCTCTGGGAATTTTGCATTGTATCGCTTTGCGGTCAACTTCCAATCAGCCGCTGTAACTTTTTTGACACATGCGCAGAAAAGGAAATAAAATGTTTACTAAAAAGCAGAAGACGGCCTTTGAGCTGATAAAAAAAAACAAACAAAAAAACAAGGCCTAACTGCCTTGTTTATGTCCAGGCTGGCACGGGCACAACCCACGTTATCGACGAGATTGCTAGAGAGCTCCATATTGGAGGGAAATGTTTGTCAGTTTCTTGCACAATGGGTATCGTATAAAATATATGTGTTTTTGGCAGAGTGCTAAAGAACGTGTGTACATGACGTTGTTTGTTTGTTTGATTTGAGGTTTAACATCCCCGTCAACACTGTAAAGGTCATTTTGGAGACGTTGCTTCCAATTTTGTGGGACTTTTACCCGACGTTGAGATGAAATGACATCTCAAGCCCTGTCGTCAAATGAAACCAATAGGGTTTATTAGCATGGACGGTCCGCCTCGCACTGCGATTCCTGGACAGGCTTAGATCCTCTAAGCGGTTTATCAGTACTAGTGGGGGGGGGGGGGGGGGGGGCAGATTCAGCTCTGCATGGAAGCATCATGCAGCCCATATATTTCTTCAAACCCCTATGGGCGGGGGCCCCTGACTACATGACGTTGTCACCTTATGTTTAAACGCTCGTTCCCGGTACACGGCGACGGTTAGCTAAGCAAAAAAAAAAAAAAAATAAATAAAAATGCAGCAGTGTTAAGCCAAACGGTTCAGAATTTTAGTTAAAAGAGATATGGCTATATAGAAATAACTTGAAATTGTTTTACAAATTTGAATTCATAGTGGTCGGAATGACTGACGACTTTAAGCGTGTGTTCTAATTTTGTTACCTAAATAACAATGCCTGTTTTGGTGCCAATAGGCCGGTAGGAATTTTCCTTCTTTTTCTTTTCTTTGTGATAAGTGGAAACCAAGGAAAAAGCATTTCAACATGTTTTTGTCTAATGTTTGCTGTTCTCTCTCTCTCTCTCTCTCTCTCTCTCTCTCTCTCTCTCTCTCTCTCTCTCTCTCTCTCTCTCAGATATTTGGATTAAATTTGTGGGGGTCTTAAGATTAAGTAGAGGGGTATGGAAATATTGTGTACTGTTCATTCCAGAGGTAGAAAGAACGGTGTACAGACCTAAACTGCACCAACCTGGCCCAAGGATTATAAAACTTTTTCATGCTCAACTGATAGGGTATGAAATTTATCCGGCTCATAAATAAAAAAAATGTAATGTGAAACACATAGAAAACAGTGTAGTTCATACTTCCGTGAACACATCCAGTCACATGATTTTCAGTGACATCAAGTGTATAACATAGTCATGTTATGCAGTCGGTATTATGCATAGGCATGTTTTCTATATGACTGAAATAGTATTGAAGGTACGTAAGACCGATATGCTTGAATGAGTGTTGAGTAGGCAGTAAGCTTC
This sequence comes from Lucinisca nassula, assembly GCA_963580285.1. Lineage (NCBI taxonomy): Eukaryota > Metazoa > Mollusca > Bivalvia > Lucinida > Lucinidae > Lucinisca > Lucinisca nassula. The sequence goes on from OY757013.1 coordinate 74,514,204, forward strand.
TGCTTCTGTAGCATTACGGTTTAGGAAAGTAATAAGCATCAATTATAATTATGAAATAGCTTCATCTAATATCCTAAAATACCATTTCTATAACTTTGTATAAAATGCAGACATGAACCCATGTTGCACTTACATGTAACTTGGAAGCTGTTCAAATCAGTATTTCGAAATATCATATGACGATGATATTTACTTAAAGGTTATTTTCACATGCAGGTGGGACATAATTGCTTAAGTCAACATTTATTGAATATTTTAGGTGCAGTGATATTTAGATAGACCTTTCCAGAAGCTAATACCAGCATGTCAATTGAGTGTATGTTTATATGTCATTATCTAATTTGGACATATTATTTACATAGCATTTAGAATTTATTTACGTAATTGTTTCGAGGTGCATGAAAGAATGTGAGAAAGCGTATATATACCGCCTCTGATCACGGCTTCAGTGCGTTGTATTTTGTGTCACTCTAAGGTGCTAGACCATGCCAGTTAGAGTATTGGTCTAGCGGTATTTTAATGGAGCAGAAAGCTCTTGCATTTAATTAAACTTGAAAATGTTATAAAATGACTTTAGTTTTATTTGTTAGTAAAAATCTATACGATCACAGCCTTTAGGTGTGTGGCTACGTTACACGTCTAAATTTATTGGTGCCGTGCTGCGGATAAAAGAAAAAAGGAACCTGACGACAAGAAGAATGGACACCAAGGTAGGTGCCATTTACTTTTACTTTTTCTGGTTTTGTGTGTTGCTTGTTATGACACCAATTATCATTCAGTAGGACGTAAAATTATACAAGAAAAATAAAATGTAGGGCTAAGAAAAATAAAATTATGATTAATTAGTTTATTTATTTATTTATTTATTTATTCATTTATTATTTTATTTAAACATGGCTCAGCAAGGTCAAGCTCAAGCACAAGCCCAAGCTCAAGCACAGGCTCAAGCTCAGGCTCAGCAACAACTTGATCCGGCTGCGCAGGCTTTTGTTAACATACAATTAGAACTTACAAATGTTTCAAATGCCTTAACTGCGCAGGGAATATCTAACGCAGTCATTAAATTTGACGGGAACCCAAAAACGTATAGGGAATGGATAAGGTCAATAGAAAAATACACGACCTTAGTAAATGTACCTGACGCACGGAAGAAGCTCATTGCTTACCAGTCGTCAAGTGGAGCGGTGAGTGGCTTCATTCACCGTTACATGCAAGCTAATCCTAATAATAATTGGGATCAGCTTAAACAGCAGCTTGCTGTACGATTTTCTGATGTGACAGACTCTCAAACTGCTCTGTCAATGTTGAGGTCCGTGAGGCAGAAGCCTGGTGAAAATATACAGGTGTATGCTGAGCGTATTCTTTCTCTAGCCGAGATTGCCTATGATAACCAGGGAGGCAATGCTATTGAGAGACAAATCATAGATATTTTTGTTGATGGTCTTACTAATGACCAATTAAAAATGAAAATATTAAGGGATGAGCCCGATACTTTGCAAGGGGCAGTGGCTATTGCCACAAATGAACAAAACTTGAGGACTAGAGTGTCAATGTCTCATCATAATTGGCAGGGGTCCAATACAAGAACAACACCTATGGAGGTTGACCTTTCACGAGGTCGACGTTATCCTCAGAATAGAAGGGTAAATAGTGCTAACAACAGACCACCAATAAAATGTTGGTCTTGTGGCGAAGAAGGCCACATAAGTAGGGATTGCAAGAAAAAAGATAAAAATAGAAGACCTATGGGGCATGGAAGAAGTAGGTTTCAAGCTTGTAAAACCCCAGGTCAGCAGGAAAACTGGGACGCTCATTGCATGCAGGGGTCGATGTAATGAGTAGTAAAGACAAAAGTAGACATTTACCTCATCAAAAATTTAGGATCAATGTTTCAGGCAGTCCAAATTCTTGTTTAGTTAAAATAGGTAAACAAAGATATAGAACTCTTGTAGACACTGGAGCTGAATGTTCATTAATGCACCGAAGAATATATGATCAACTTAAGAATAAACCAAGGCTTACTCATAAGAAAGTTTGTTTAAAATCTGCAAATGGGAGTGAACTTAAGTGTGACGGTTGCATTACTGTACAGTTTTGTATCGGTGGTACCGAAATGTCTCAAGATTTCTATGTGATAAGAGATTTAAATAGAAATTTGATACTTGGTTTGGACTGGCTCAAACAGAACAATGTAAGGATTTATTTTGATTTAAAATGTTTAAGAATAAATGGTAAACACTATGTAAATTTAGAGGAAGATATTCATATTGCTTCTACAGTTAGGATGAAACGAACATGTTTAATTAAACCAAATACAGCCATGATATGTTACGGAAAAGTAAGAGAAAATCCAGACTTACCAGTAGGTTCATCATATGAGGTTTCGCAAATAGATAAAGGGTTTTTAACAGATCAACCAGGCTTACAAATTATTAATACTGTTTCTACATTAGCAAAAGATAGATCTTTACCAGTGTTAATTGTTAACAGCACAAACAAATATATTAAAATTTATAGACATGGTTTGTTGGCTAAAATCTCAGAGATTCAAAATAATGCTACTCATATAGATTCAGTAATCCAAAATAACAGCTGTGAGAATAAATTAGACTTAAAAGACCTTGATGTACCTGACAAATATAGGTCAAAAATTGAAAACCTTATCTTGAAAAATAAAGACTTATTTGCAAGCAAAGATTCTGAACTAGGAAAAACAGACACAGTAAAAATGGAAATAGATGTAGGAGATCATGAACCAATTAAGATGAAACCTTATAGGACACCAATTAAAAGCAGAGAGGTAATTGACAAAGCAATTAACGAAATGTTAGATGCTAATGTAATTAAAAGGTCAAGATCACCATGGTCATTTCCTGTGGTGATTGTTGATAAGAAAGATGGCAGTAAAAGGTTCTGTGTTGATTTTAGAAAATTAAATCTAATTACAAAGAAAAATTCCTTTCCTTTGCCTTTAATAGATGATATCTTAGCATTACTTGGTAGAGCAAAATACTTTACATCTTTAGATTTAAAAAGTGGTTATTGGCAGGTTGCCATGGATGAAAAAGATAAAGAAAAGACAGCTTTCGCATGTCATAAAGGGTTATTTGAGTTCAATGTGATGCCCTTTGGTCTTTCTAACGCTCCTGCTGTATTTCAAGAACTTATGTCTGTTGTGTTGCAAGGTTGCAATGATTTTGCTACAGCATATCTGGATGATATATTAATCTTTAGCTCATCTTTGGAAGAACATCTAAGACACATTAGTCTGATCTTTGATAGGTTGAGACAGCATAATTTGAAACTTAAGCTTAAGAAGTGTGGTTTTCTTAAATTAGAAACTAATTATCTTGGCTTCGTTATCAGTGAGCAAGGAATCAAACCTGATGAAAAGAAGGTTGATGCTATTAGATCTTTACCTGTTCCAACTTGTGTAAAAGAAGTAAGGTCATTTATAGGTATGTGCTCATACTATAGAAGATTTATTCCAAACTTCTCTCAGATAGCTGAACCAATTATCGCTTTGACAAGAAAGTACGCACATTTTAAGTGGTCAGACGTACACCAAACTGCATTTGAATTCTTGAAGGATAGTTTAACTGCTGTTCCACTGTTGGTTTATCCAGATCCAAATAAACCATACGTTCTCTATACAGATGCTAGTAACTCGTGTATTGGTGCATGCCTTACACAAGAGTGTGTTGGTGATGAAAAGCCTATCTATTATTTGTCCCATAAACTTAGTAAGTCTCAATGTAAATGGTCTGTGGTAGAAAAAGAAGCATTTGCAATCCATTTCGCTCTTCAAAAGTTAGATTATTATCTTCACAATGCTCAGTTTGTCATTAAAACTGATCATAAGCCTCTGAAATACTTGCTTGAATCTCCTATGCAAAATAAAAAGATTCAACTCTGGGCTTTGAGTATGTCAGGCTATAATTGTACTATAGAATACATTGCTGGTACAACAAATACATGCGCTGACCTACTTTCTAGGCATCCAGATAATGTAAATAAACTTGAGGAAAGTACAGTTAGTGAAGACGTTGAAGTAGAAAAGGTACTTGATGTCAATGACAATTTGTTTCAAGTAAATGTGTTAGACTCTAATCAGTTTGATCCAAAAACGTTTGCTGGTTGTAGTTTGCCCAATGTAGATACATTTGAAAAGTGTGATTGTTCTGACTTTACTAAAAGCGGCTTTGACATGAAAATTGAACAAACTAGGGATGATGATATTTCAGAAATCAGGTCGATGATTTTAAATGGGGAAGAGAGTAAAGATGTTCAAAAACATTATCTCTTGGTAGACGGATTGATATACTATTTATCAAATGCCAATGATGACCCAAATTTAAGATTGTTTATTCCAAAACATCTTAGATCTTTAGTTGTAACTCAGTATCATGACAATAATGGTCATATGGGGGTACAGAAAACTTTTAACTCCATTCGTCAGAAATACTTTTGGCCAAATCTGTTTAAAGAAATTCATAAGTATGTTTCTGATTGTATGACTTGTAGAACTAGGTCAATGCAGAAAACGAAACATCCATTACAAGAAACTGATATTCCTCCATACCCTATGGCAAAACTTAGTCTTGATCTATCTGGTCCCTACCCAACAACTTTGTCAGGCAATAAATAAATCATCGCATTTGTTGATTGGTATAGTGGTTGGCCTGAAGCTTTTGCAGTACCAGATAAGACTGCTGAAACAGTAGCTGAACTGATCATTGGACACATTTTCCCACGTTTTGGTTGTCCTTTACAAATTGTGACGGACAATGGAACTGAGAATGTAAATAAGATGGTTAAAGAAACTTTGGAAAGACTTAATGTTGACCATATTTTGACAAGTGTGTATCATCCTCAGAGCAATGCCAAAGTTGAAAGGTTCCATAGAACTTTGCATGATATTTTAGCTAAAATGGTAGCTGATAATCAACAGAGCTGGGATTTGTATCTTTGTCAAAGTTTAGCAGCAATCAGGTTTAATGTAAGTGAATCTTCTAAGTTCTCGCCTTATTATTTGCTGTACAATAGAGATGTAGTATTGCCAGTTGACAATATATTACAACCTAGGAGAAAGTATTTAGGTGAAGATTTTCACGAAGTTGCTTTACAAGAACAGCACAGAGCTTTTGTACATGTAAGAAATTACTTACAGCAAGCAAAGAAACGTCAGGCTAAATATGCCGACAAAAATACCAAAGAGGTAGAATTAAAAGTAGGAGATCCAGTTTATTATCAGAATAAACAAAGAAAGGGTAAATTAGGACAGAAATGGAAACCTTATTATAGAATAATTGAGAAAACAGGGCCCGTATCTTTTATAATTATCATAATATCATATCATTATCTTTAATAAGAATCAATTAGATGGCACAACAAGTAGAGTATATGCGGGTGATTTAATAAAAGCAAATGTATATGATTGGAATCTTTCCAAAAATGATAAATGTAGAAAACTAAGGGACGCAGCATATGTAATTCCACCTCAAGCCTCTGAGTCAGAGACAGAATCTGAGTCTGACCCAGAAGAACAAATTCCCTTGGCTAAGTTAGTTAAGAGGTATAGGCAAGAAAGAGAACATTCTTCTGATGAAGATGATATTCCTTTGATGGAATTGCAGAAAAGAATTAAACACAGAGAAGCTAGGCAAAATCAAAGTGAAGAAACCGAGGTCAAGGACAGGGAGTGTAATGACGAGTTATTCTCCGATAATTCCTGTCCTATGCCTTTAATAGAAAATAATGATTTAGCTAGCGATATGGAAGTGAACGAAGTTTGTTCACAGCAGCCATTGTATAATAGTGTAGTCAGTGAAACAGTTAGGTCACAGAAAAAGAGACAAAAGAAGTCTCAAGATAAAGCAGAGAATATGAAACAATTTTTGAGGTTAATGTCTACTATGTTATAAAATGACCTCGTAATACAGTGTTCTTTAATGAGGTAAAGGCCTCATGTATGTTAATAGAGGTGAATTGTAAATAAGTACCTCGCATTTAACAGTATAGTTATGTCCAGTATAGTTATGCCCGTTTTTATTTAATTTCAGATTAACATATTGATGATCACATTAATCTTGGGATCATGCTATGTTAGCCTTGCATTCGGACTCTTTACATCCGAAAATGTTGTATTTCAAAAGACTAATGAAGTCTTTATTAACGATGCACACTGGTCTGTAACATTTATTCATGATTTGAGACCGTTTAAAAATCTAATTTTAAAGATTCAAAACGATCTTGTTCGCACTGATGAAATTGTGAAATATATGACAAGATTTTATCAGAAGTCAAATTTAACGGGATATGTAGAAACATTTCAAAGCTTACATGTAGAAGTTGACCTATTAACAGATACATATACTTCTGTTTATGAAAACTTTGATGAGTACCAGACACTTTCAGAAAACAAACATAAGCACAAAAGGTCATTGCTTCCTATAGTAGGACAGTTAATGAGTACTTTGTTCGGTACTGTATCAGAAAGTGACCTTGAGAACATAGATAGAAATGTTAAAGCCTTGGCACTTAATCAAGAACAAATTATACATGATCTTGATGTAAGTTTATCGGTATTAAACTTAACGAGAATGCAAGTAGCGGAAAACAGGAGATCTATAATGGATCTCATCATTGTTATTCAGAAACTAGATCGTAAAATAAGTTTGCTTGGAAGAACATTTGAACAACAGTTTGTTAGACTCGAACAATTTATTCATACATACTTACAATTTAAAATGATACTTGATGAAATTAGGCTTACAACTCAAGATGCCATATTTTATCTTGAAAGCTTAAAGTCTGAACTAAATATGTTATCAATGCATCACTTATCTACCAATACAATCTCTCCAAAAGATCTTAAGGAACTATTGATTGAAGTAGAAACAAAACTTCCCAATAACTTTGAGTTACCTAAAAATCCTCGTAAAGACATTTGGTATTTCTTCAAAACATTGACATGTATAACATACCTTGAAGATAATGAGATTAGGATTATTCTTAAGATCCCACTAATTAACACAAAAGAAGAATATGAAGTGTATAAAATATATAACCTACCACTACCTCTATCCACCAATAACGACACAGACGTATTATTAAAGTATAGCTTAGAAAACGAAATGTTACTGGTCTCAAAGGATAAAACAAAGTTTTCGCTTCTATCTGAAAGTACATTTCAGATGTGTAATAATTATCATTTCCAGTTTTGCAATCCTGAAACAGCATTCTATCAGACAAATGTAAACAAATTCTGCGTTGTTGCTCTCTTTATGCAAAACCTGCATGACATTAAAAAGTACTGTAATCAAGTAGTTGTGTTGAATGAAAGGTTGCCAACTACGAAGTACTTGACATTTGGTATTTGGATTGTGGTTACAAATAAACCTCTGACATTTACATTAAATTGTCAGTCACATGAATCTGAAAATGTTGATATTAAAATCACACCACCATTTGGTATTATTCGGTTAAATAACACATGTAAAGCATCAAACAAATATTTACAGTTACCTGAATATTTCGGCGGACATAGTAACTTTGAAAGGTCAGATCCGTTGCAAGCACTTTTAAAACTACATAATGTTTCGAACTTTTCATTTTTGATTGAAATTAAAACTAAACTAGGATCCAAACCAATACAGTTGCCACCACATTTGTCGAGTGTAAAAGAGATCCCTTTACAAAATCTACTTCATGAAACAAGACACTATAAGCCTGTCATGTTAGGTGAGAGTAAAGCCAGTACTAATTGGATACATGTTATGTTAATCAGCATTGCATCGACGGTTATAATTATTGTAATTATCTTAATGATCTTTCGTAAAAGAAATTTTGTGTATAAGATAATTGGTGTAGGACAGGCTAACTCACATGATCTTGAGGAGGTAAATGTGAAACGGTCACCGATCAAAGGTGATATAAAGATGTCCACTCTGATCGAAGAACAACACGTCAATGACGTAGAGGAAGGACAGAAGCCCTTCAGGTGGACTGATGCAAAGGCGGCATGGGCAAAGTAAAACGAGAAAAATCTGTGCACAGTGATGTAGTAAAACAGATTTATTTATGAACAGTTTTAACAGAGAGTATTACATGTTATGTAATTGCTATATGATGCAATTGAACTTTATCGTACGATGTGTTTTCATTATGTATATAGTTCATGACTGTGAATCGTATTAGTACTTATAGTTATAGTACATTGACATTTAAGTGACATTTATATGAGACATTTATATGTGCCTTGTATAGTCCTGAAGACTATGCATGGACGAAGACCTAGTAAATAGAACTTTATTTAGTGACTTTATTAAAGTCCTGAGTATGCCCCTAAAGGTCATGCTTAGGTGAAGATTTACATGTTACATTAAACTTTGTTTATTACAGCCAAATGATGTTAGTGTTATGCAAGAACACTATACAAACTGCAAAGAACATCCGACTCACCCTACTTACTTGATGACAAATTCAAACCACCAAGAAGCAAGCACCAGCGACAACAACGATGGAAAACTAATACCAAACAAAATTTATCGTGTTCCAGTTATATCTATTCCACAACCACCGACAGTGTTAAATCTACGAGAAGAACAATGTGACTGTGCATTTTCACCACCAACAAAGAAACAAAAACTTAATTAAAACAGTGTGTTTTAATAAGCCCTTTATTGGTCTAATACTTGTGTAGAAGTCCTCGTTACAAGTATATTGATTATCCTGGTAATTAGGAAGTCTACTAGATTAGAAGGGTTGATTAAAGGAAATGTTTAAGAAAACATTCTTTAACATTTAACGAACTTAATAACGTTTATCCTGATCACATTAGTTTAAAATCCTGATCGTATAACATCCTAGTCAGTCATAAGATTATTTATCCTGGTCGCAAAAGTAGATTAAAATAAATATGGCAGTAATCCTGGTCATATGAAAAGATAATTGATTAATTAATGATCTTGGTCACTTGTACATGCTGATGATGTATTGGTCATCCTGATCATTATATTGAGTACTTGTACATCCTGGTCACATCCTGGTCACTTGTATAGGTATATTATCCTGGTCACTAATGTATATACCCTTAAATCTTAGATACTTGTATGCATGAGTGCATATGCTCATATATGATATTCTGGTCACTTATATATACGATCAATTGTGGTTTATCCTGGTCACTTATATATACGATCACTTGCGGTTATTATGTTGATGAAACTTTATTCATTGATGCATGATGTTGTGTTATTGTGCATGAATATCATTGATACTATAACGATATATGTTTAACCATATATGTTTAAAAAGTTGTGATCAGAGAGAGTTATTAGGTAAATTAATTAAGGGGTTAATTAATTTACTTAAGAATGGGAGGTATATAACATAGTCATGTTATGCAGTCGGTATTATGCATAGGCATGTTTTCTATATGACTGAAATAGTATTGAAGGTACGTAAGACCGATATGCTTGAATGAGTGTTGAGTAGGCAGTAAGCTTCTGCTTCTGTAGCATTACGGTTTAGGAAAGTAATAAGCATCAATTATAATTATGAAATAGCTTCATCTAATATCCTAAAATACCATTTCTATAACTTTGTATAAAATGCAGACATGAACCCATGTTGCACTTACATGTAACTTGGAAGCTGTTCAAATCAGTATTTCGAAATATCATATGACGATGATATTTACTTAAAGGTTATTTTCACATGCAGGTGGGACATAATTGCTTAAGTCAACATTTATTGAATATTTTAGGTGCAGTGATATTTAGATAGACCTTTCCAGAAGCTAATACCAGCATGTCAATTGAGTGTATGTTTATATGTCATTATCTAATTTGGACATATTATTTACATAGCATTTAGAATTTATTTACGTAATTGTTCTGCAGGTGCATGAAAGAATGTGAGAAAGCGTATATATACCGCCTCTGATCACGGCTTCAGTGCGTTGTATTTTGTGTCACTCTAAGGTGCTAGACCATGCCAGTTAGAGTATTGGTCTAGCGGTATTTTAATGGAGCAGAAAGCTCTTGCATTTAATTAAACTTGAAAATGTTATAAAATGACTTTAGTTTTATTTGTTAGTAAAAATCTATACGATCACAGCCTTTAGGTGTGTGGCTACGTTACAAGTGACGTCATTCTAAACCATGGTTCTCTACGGGCGTTGGTGAGGTCAACGCTGTTCCTCTCTTTGTAGTAATACGGCGTGTAAATGTTTTTCAGTTTAAAAAGTTTGCCCTATAAGCATTATTTTTCGTACAGTGATGAGGGGCAAAGAATGTAATTATAAAACAATAAACTTAATTTTTCTGCTTTTCATGAAAGTATGAACGACAGTGAGTCGCTAACAAAGTTTATATGAACCCCTTCGGGGTTCACTTACTTTGCACACAACCCACTGCGTTCGTACTATCACGAACAGCAGAAAAACAAATTTCATTTCTTAAGTGTTTGTTTTCTTTGCTCACTCTAGGGTTTATTAGCTATCTCATTATGTCAGTCATTGCAAAACACCCCGTTGAGCCTGAGGTAATTTTGTTTTCAAAACCGTCTTCTGTAGCATGTTTTTATCCATGCAATTAGGGGAGCAGCTTCTCAGTTTCCCCTTAAATGTACATTTTTAACAGTCAGAATGACATGTCCTTATCAACTCTTAATGAAATGGACATTCAATTTGTCATCAAACTGCTGTCAAGTGTCAAAGAAAGCAGGTCATGAAATGTACATGCACTGGTTTTTATTTCATGCGTAGCACTTTACATGTAAACGGATGCTTTAGACACAAACTTTAGCGGCTCACTGGAAAAATTATGACGATATTCTCCAGGAGGTATGAATATTAAAATACTGACATTTTGTTGTGTTACATTGGTGTGAATGTGATTTATCGCTTATTAATTTCTGTATATTTGTGCAGTTCACAACGCATTCTTTAAAGTTTTCGGACCTGCCCATCGGGGCTTAAAGAAATATGTGGGCTGCGTGACGCTTCCAGGCAGAGCTAAACCCGGCCGCACGCGAGTACTGCTAAACCGCTCAGAGAATCTATGCCTGCCCGGGCAAAGCGGTGCGAGTCAGACCGTTCATGCTTATAAACCCTATTGGTTTAATTGGGCGACAGGGCCTGAGATGTCATTTCATCTCAATGTCGAGTAAAAGTCCCAGAAAATGGATTCAACGTCTCCAAAATGACCTGTTGATGAGCACCTTAAACATCTAATCAAACAAATAAATTGCACGACCCGCAGAAAAAGCGACCGACTGAAGTCGGTTGATTTTCTAAGTGTGCCCTAAAATCACTGTGTCATTCTGTCAGTCTGTCCGTCCGTAACCCGTTTGTGAAAATTGGTGATAGTGACTTTTCCGCTAGGAATATTTAAACAATTTTTGGCACACTGATAGATACCAATGAGATCTAACCAATTAACTTGCGTAATATTACATTCCATTTAGTATAGCCTCGCCGAGGCGAAAAATGTGAAAATTTTCGAACTGCTTCTCCTCGGAAACCGTTGGGCCGATTGAAGTCAAATTTCATATGGAGCCTCTATGGGATGGGGGAAACCAAAATTTGCTCATGGGGTCCAGGTCACATGACCAAAATGGCCGCCAAGCCATATATGGTAAAAACCCTTCAAAAATAGTCTTCTCCAGAACCACTGGGCAGATTTCCACGAAACTTGATAAATAGCATCTGGGATGTAGGCCCATCATAAATTGCTAAAATGGTGAACCTGGGTTGACCTTGACCTTCTTTGTGCTAGGTCAAACTTTGACACATATGCTTTTGTATTGGAAAAGTGAGAATGCATTTTATCCTGCAAACGATTCAGAATACAGTACTTAAGTATAAGATATATTTTTGCTCCTTACGATAAGGCGCATTTATTGGGGGTTAAGCACTGGTTCCTTAAAGTGTTTGGGTGAGAAAAATAATAAATATTTCGGTCGTGGTTTCGGGCTCGTTTTCAGTAACTTAAAGTCTCATGCTTGACAAAACCCTCATGATACTTAACTTAACTGAAAACTTGCTTGAAAGTTCCTTGTTTCGGCCTCAATCCCATTATACATTCTATTATTCAGTTCTTATCTAAGCAGGAAACGGCCCCGCCCATCGGGGCATGAGGCAAAGAGAAACACTTTTAAACTGTATAAGAATACACCAAACACCCTCCTTAGATATCATCTTGCATGGTGATGATTCATTATCTGTAGAGATAAACCAAAGAATATTTGCCAATGTTCACATGTATATTATAGATTCAAGACGTTTCGAATAATCTTCAATACAGTCCATTATATTTCACAACATGCGATGAAAATTAACTTTCGGTCAATCAGAGGCCCCACATCGATACCTCCTCCTCCCCATCCGCTTGATTTTTTTCCATCTATACATTGTATCGTCACTAATCCTAATTGTTATTTGTTTATTTTCAAAATTATTATTATCATCTATCTCCTTCTGCTTGTAGGATTTTTTTTTCTTTGATTCAATGTCATTATTCTGTATACTTAATTCAGGTTTAAATACTCCGATGCTCAAATAGTAAAATCAATTTACATTCACGGCTGTATACCGCAGTTAACAATACATTGTCACTAGTCTTATAAGGAAAGGAACTATATAAGCCTCGCTTTCGTTCTGATCCTTTGTATGTGTTTAACTTTGCTTGTATGTTGTATTATTTTGTGAACTTATTGAATAAAATATGTTTAAACCAAGAAATGATGCTTCCACGCAGAGCTGAAACCGACCCGCACACGAGTCGTGACTGGTAATCCGCTTAGAGCATCTAAGCCTGCCCAGGCAAAGCGGTGCGAGTCGGCCCGTCCATGTTACGTGTAATTAACCCTATTGGTTCATTGGGCGGCAGGGCTTGAGATGTAATTTCATCTTAAGGTCGGGTAAAAGTCCCACAAAATTGGAAGCAGCGTCTCCAAAATGACCTTTGCAGTGTTGACGGGGACGTTAAACCTCAAATCAAACAAACAAATCTAAGCAGGAAAATTTATGAACTGTTAGTATTTAAAAATAGCGAGCATTACAAATTTAACGATCGACTGAATTGAGCATGAAAAACGTTTTATAACCTTTTAATAGTCTGGTCGAGAAACACTAAGATTGGAATGCCGCTTTACTCAACAGCACCAAAATTAAATGTCCTATATATTGAAAAGGTTCCATTTCTCACTTACTTTCCAATACACTCTAGGCTAATACAAGTACTTTTTTAACAGATCTAAGCACTTCACAATCAAACCTTTCATAAAAGTCATCTAATTTAAGGCATTCAAGAGTTCTGCAGCAACGGAAGGTCTGGTGTTTTTTTTTATGCCCCCGCCATTCGAAGAATGGTGGAAAGGGCATATAGCGTTGCCCCTGTCCGTCCGTGCGTTCGTCCGTCCGTGCATCCGAAACTTAAACGCAGTCAATAACTTCCTTATTTCTTGATGGGTTTTAAAATTACTCGGCAGAAATGTTAACCATCATGAGACGACGTGTCACGTGCAAAACCCAGGTCCGTACCTCCAAGGTCAAGGTCATACTTAGAGGTAAAAAAAAGGGTCCATAACTTTAACGCAGTCAATAACTTTCTTATTTCTGGATGGATTTTGAAATTACTTTTGAGAAATGTTAACCATCATGAGTCGATGTGTCACGTGCAAAACCAAGGTCCGTACTTCCAAGGTCAAGGTCATACTTGGAGGTCAAAGGTCAAAAAAAGGGTCCGAAACTTTAAACGCAGTCAATAACTTTCTTATTTCTGGATGGATTTTGAAATTACTTTGTAGAATTGTCAACAATCATCAGTCGATGTGTCACATGCAAAATCCAGGTCTGTACCTCCAAGGTCAAGCTCATACTTGGAGGTCAAAGGTCAAAAAAAGGGTCCAAAACTTAAACGCAGGCAATAACTTACTTATTTTTGGATGGATTTTGAAATAATTTTGAAGAAATGTTAACCATCATGAGACAATGTGTCACGTGCAAACCCAGATCCGTACCTCCAAGGTCATACTTGGAGGTCAAATGGCATAAAAAGGGTCCAAAACTTAAACACTGTCAATAACTTTCTATGGACGAATACGAACATAAGACATATTTTCGGGCGGGGGCATCCGTGTCCTATGGACGCATTTCTAGTTGTTTTTTTTTTACCGGATACTACGGTCTTCGACCACATGTGATTAATAATCGGCTCGATATGAGTGAAATAAACTCGAAAGGACCTAGAATGATCCCCGTTCCACGCCCCCCCCCCCCGCCCAAAAAAAAAATCAAGGTTGATATGCTCGAGTTTATTCTGACCTTTTTTGTTTGCTATGTTGTGGTGAGTTGTGGTGCCTATTCAGATTAATACAAACTTGCTGAGCAGAAGAATTGAGCAGTGTTTTTTTTTATCCAAGTCCCTACATCAATTGATTTGGCCGAATTCATAAATAGAAGCGTCCACTTCAGTAACTCGCGGATGAGAGAGCATGTGTGTGCTGCACTGTAGGGGTTCTGTCCCCTTAAATCCCTGTTGGAAAAGGACCCAATGGGCCCAACCTAAGTAGTGCTTATTGTCATTTACTGGCCATTAGCGACCCAGGATCAAAATTTCAAAACATAAAAAGGAATATGTTGCAATAGGGAACAAATTGTTTCCATGCTGCATCATTTTGAACATTTACGTATTGGTGGCATTTTTAACAAGCTGGCTGTTTTTATTTTTTTTATTTCTGTCTACACAAGCATGAGTGAAACTGTTTTGAAAATAACACAAAGCGTCCACGATTTCAACAAAAAATACATTTCACTTTTTCTGAGTCCGGTAAGGAGATAACTACGGCTAATCCCTGCCTTCCTAAATTTAGCCACCCACCTAGCTCAGTGCCTCAGATGCTAAAGGTCCCAGGTTCGATCCCCAGCAGCGGTGACAAAATTTCGGCGTCAGAACACGTTCCATTGGCATCATAAATTTTGCAGGTATGAATATCATAAAGTGCATCGTCCATCGAATCTGGACGTTAACTGGAGACCCCTGTGCAGGGAGAACCATCCCCTGTGCAGGTTAAAGAACCCTACCGTAATTACATGGTGACTGTGTACTCTTTCAGCCTTCAAAACTGGAGTATATGCAGTATACATCGTCTGTGTCCCCTCTTGGGGTTTAGTTGAAAATGGAAGAAAAATAGCGATAATGCTCATTTGTCACTACTTCGAACGGTATAAAAAATAAACAGCACCGGTCGTTCCGGTCGTTAGTTCATCGATAGAGTAGCCTGGAATCCGCAGAAAAACCGAGCTTCGCGACGATTGTTTTCTTGATCTGTTACATAAAGCGATGTTAAAGTAATAAAATCTAAATTTGAAAGCTGCAAATACATAATTTTGGATTCAAATTGGTCAAGAGAGGTTCATTTTAATGAAAGACATCAGTT
This sequence comes from Lucinisca nassula, assembly GCA_963580285.1. NCBI lineage: Eukaryota > Metazoa > Mollusca > Bivalvia > Lucinida > Lucinidae > Lucinisca > Lucinisca nassula. Next base: position 74,529,651 of record OY757013.1, read on the forward strand.
GAAAGCGAAAAAAAGTTTCCTTTGTAACACTAGTTCGCTTGTGATTGATGAAAACCTGAAAATTTTTGTCACACGTTTATGCCGAATTTTGCTTTGCTGAGTTAATCCATGCGAGAAAAACATGTTTCCTGCAAGTGACAGACAGAGCTGGATTATTGTTGCAAAGTGGACATATTTAACTTGTATATTTCGTAATAAGCAGTTGAAAAACTGCATTTGCGAAAAAGATACACTGGGTAAAATCAGGTAACCCCCCAAAAAATGGAGCCGAAGTTTCCCCCCTTGTCTCTAATATAGTACCAAAAAAAAAAAAAAAAAAATTTCATTTTTTTTTTTTCATTTTTTTTTTCATGATTCAAGCCCCTATGCATAAGACCTAGCAATGGAATAAGTGCTTGTCTAAATGATTGAGATCAATAAATGTATATTGCTTGATCCACTTTCAGAATTCTTTGATGAATGACATTTGATTGTCAAACTAACTTGACACAAAGAAATACATTGAAAGGTATTTCATCAGAGTGTAAACACAGGTGCATGTATATGTGAGTGCTTAACAAGTACAATGCACATTCTTTTGCAAGAAACTGACAACTTCCCTTTTTGAATCAGCGAAAAAGAGAGAATGACCATAGAAAAATTTTCATGATCTGTCACCACAAAAGAATGTTGCTGATCCCAGCAGGTATCCAACCTTCGACCTGATCATCAGTCAGATGCCCATCCGACAGGTCTAGCGAGGCTGACATATTCAAAGACTGTAACTTCCACTTCAAAACCTCAACCCTTATTCTGCTTAATATTTGAACTTAGCCAAACCCAATTTCTGACTTTTGACCAATTAGATTACATGATGATATTATGTTTTTATTCAAATTCACGAACTGAATGAAAAACAGTGTAGGTCCTGATCAGATGGCTTCTGAAGAAGCCATCTGATCAGGATCTACACTGTTTGCAATTGTAAGGGTTATCGTGAACAGCACAATAAGGGTTAAGAGGTTTTTACGTTCCTTCATCATGAACAGGTGACACTGGACTTACTGAGGATTCTATTTCTCCCCACAGACCAACCCAGAAGCCAAAGTTACTCTTGTCCAGGTTGTACAATCTTGCTTTTGTGAATGTTTCCTGGTCCATTACTTCTGTTAAATTTTCAGGGATTTCTGTCACAGTCTTGTAAAGTTTCCTCTGAAAAAGAATATCAAAGCACATGCAGCACAGATGAGTTAACCCATTTAAGACGAAATGGAATCTTACTCTTTATAAACAACAGGAGTCCATTTCAAAATTTAGGGGTGTCATGTTATGTTTTCTTCAAAATTTATTTGGAAAATGTCTGAAATTTTTGCAAACAGTGTAGGCCCTGATCAAACGCCGTGTTTTGCGGCGTCTGATCTGGGCCTGCACTGTTTGCCACGGTACCCCTTTAGGGGTTTCCAGTCTGAAATGGGTTAATCGTCTCTGGTTGCAGGCAGGGAGTATGGTCCTGAATGGGGACTTCACCCTTATCCTGCTGAATAATTTAATCAGAAACTCCCCTTTCAGACGCCAATCATCATCATCATCATCATCCTCATCTTCGGAGTTTTGATTAACATGCAGGGGCAACATCCATATAAATGGGCCCACTTCCAGATAGCTAGCTTGCTGTACGCATGGTAGATCCCAAACGAGATCTCCAGGTTTGACTATCATAAGGGTCGATAGAAGAGAGCTTCCATTCTCTGGGATCTCTCTCTGTCAGCTGCTTCCAGGTCATCTTGGGCCTCCCAGGCCCACACCTTCCACCTATCTGTATGTCACAGGCAGTCTTGACTGCACCGTTGGAGCATTCCACATGTCCATACCAGCGGAGCTTTCAGATTACATTATATTTTTTTTTTGTTCACATTCACAAACTGAATGACAAAACAGAGTAGATCCTGATCAGATGGCTTCTGCATCTCATCAGGATCTACACTGTTATCAAAGATAGGGGTTGTCAGCAGGATAAGAGCTAAACTCTCCAGTACAGGTGACTCCCTCCACAGGTTGCATTATATATTTTTTGTTCAAATTCACAAACTGAACGACAAAACAGTGTAGATCCTGATCAGTCTGATCAGGACCTACACTGTTTTAAAAGATAGGGGTTGTCATGAACAGCAGGATAAGAGTTAAACACTCCAGTACAGGTGACTCCCTCCACAGATTACATTATATATTTTTTGTTCAAATTCACAAACTGAATGACAAAACAGTGTAGATCCTGATCAAGAAGCCATCTGATCAGGACCTACACTGTTTTAAAAGATAGGGTTGTCATGAACAGGAGGGTAAGGATTAAACACTCCAGTACAGGTGACTCCCTCTATCTGGACTTCTGCTGTCTCAATAGTATCACATATGTGTTAGTCATTTTTCATTCCTGACTTTTCCACAACATTTTAATGCATTTCATCTTTTTTTCAACTACACTGTTTGAGCAATGCATTTACATTTTTAATGCGGGGACACTGGATATATCTACATAAACTTTCAAAAATTATATAGACAGTAGAATTTGAATGGCTCGAACCCCGATGGCTCATTTACCATGGATGGGTCGAAGCCGTTCTTAAGTCCGAAGGGAATGCCTCCAAATACGAAACAGACAAAATTTAGAGAGACTTTCTTCTTTTATCTTGCAGGTGTATGCTGGGTGTACTCATTAGAATCGCCTCGATGAGGCGATTCTAATGAGTACACACATCATACATTTCAAATATAGGACACCAAAAAGATGTCCCGCAATTATCTCCATTATGCCTCCTGGTATGGCACTAATACTAACCCTTCGTGGCTCGAACTACCGCTGTCTCGAACTAATTTCCATGGTCCCGATGAGGTTTGAGCCATCGAAGTTCGACTGTATATTATTTTATTAATCTGAAAACACTAAATGAGATCCAGACAAAATAATTGCTTGAAATGCAAAATGTGTTCACCCCAATTTATCGATTCGCTCAAATCCTGAATGACATCATAGTTTGGCTTTCTCTAAATACTGATAACTCAACGTAACTTTTTCAGGTCCTCGGACTTTGAGACAATGAGTAATCTGTATTGTTAGCAAAAAGTGCAGACCCTGATCAGTTGTCACTCCCATATGAGTCAAGTCCATATTTGACCCATTTAGTACCGGAAACCCTGACAAAAAGTGCAGGCCCAGATCAGACACTGCACTGATTAATCGTGTCAGTCTTACATGTTTACAAATTTACCGCTGAACAATTGTACGCAGACTGATATTAGATAAGATCAAACTTACCTGTCGGGATGACATGTAGGCTTCCCAGGCATACACGATCCACATAAACACAAATACTGAATAAAAGATCGTTAATGGGTCCATGTCTGGTAGCGACGTAAGTCCTGAAAAGACATACCAGTACATTAATTTGTTTGATTTGAGGTTTAACGTCCCCGTCAACACTGTAAAGGTCATTTGGAGACGTTGCTTCCAATTTTGTTTGACTTTTACCTGACATTGAGATGAAATGGCATCTCAAGTCCTGTCGCCCAATGAAACCAATAGGGTTAATTAGCATGGGCGGTCCGCCTCGCACCGCAGTTCCTGGACAGGCTTAGATCCTCTAAGCGGTTTACCAGTACTAGTGTGCCGGCCAGATTCAGCTCTGCGTGGAAGCATCATGCAGCCCATATATTTCTTCAAGCCCCTATGGGCAGGGGCCACCTGGTACATTAACCCATTCAGTACCTGAAACCCCTAAAGGGCTACCTTGGCAAACAGTGCAGGCCCAGATCAGATGCTGCACAACGCGGCAGCGGCATCTGATCAGGACCTACACTGTTTGCAAAAAGTTAAGCCTTTCCCAAATCCATCCCTCGGGATCACTGTCCGGCATCATTCGGCAAGCCTCGTGATGCCGGACAGTGACCCTTGGGACGGATTTTTCTATCCACCCCTCACACCCATATAAGATTCTTATAAGCTCACTGTCAATAAGTGCTTAACTTTTTTGTATCTGGCATAGCCTTGAAAGGTGCAACAAGTATACTCAAATCATCAAAAGTCTACTTCTTATAGTGTTGTATTCACCATATTTGCATTATTTGCTGGCTCCCAGCTTGCACATTGTCAATATTGGAAAAACAGGTAACCAGATCCCCTTTGCTCCCAGCTTGAACATTGTCAATATTGGAAAAACAGGTAACCAGACCCACCTGACCTTTCAAGGTCAGAGGGGTCTGGTTACCTGTTTTTCCAACTCTGATAACCTTCAGACCAGGAACGAGCAGATAATGCAAATAAGGTGAATATCGAGCAATTCATTATCAACTTTTGAGGCTCATTGATTATTTGCAGAAGCTTTTTTTAGGTGGAGACCTTGTTCAATTACAAGCTGATGATTAGAAATCCTCAGTTTTGCGAATTTAAAGTCTATTTGTTTGTCAATACTAAAGCTTAGGCAATTTTCTAATCTGTAAGATTCTTTAACCTATAAAATGCCAATGACGACAATTGTTGTCTGCTTTGCCATCTGTTGGTTACCTTAAAAGTACATGTATTTTTTTGAAAACCTACATGTAGGTTTTGATCCGACACGATCTATATTCAAACTGATCTAGATATCATCAAGTCAAACATACAGGTGACGTTTCATGAAGACTAAAGCAAAACTGCAGTTTCTATGGTTTTGTTTGTTTGATTTGAGGTTTAACGTCCCCGTCAACACTGTAAAGGTCATTTTGGAGACGTTGCTTCCGATTTTGTGTGACTTTTACCCGACATTGAGATGTAATGACATCTCAAGCCCTCATCTCAAGCCCTGTCGCCCATTGAAACCAATAGGGTTTATTAGCATGGACGGTCCGCCTCGCACCGCGGTTCCTGGACAGGCTTAGATCCTCTAAGCGGTTTACCAGTACTAGTGTGTGGGCCGGATTCAGCTCTGCGTGGAAGCATCATGCAGCCCATATATTTCTGCAAGCCCCTATGGGTGGGGGCCAAGTCTCTATGGTACACGCAAGATTTTAACAAAACTTGACCCAGTGACTTGGTTTCGATTTGACAAGACCCATATTCACCAAGTGATCAAGTCAAACATTCTGGTGAAGTTTCATGAAGTTTGAAGCAAAACTGTGGTCTCTAGTGTGCACACATGGTTTGAACAAAATTCGACATTGTGACCCAGGTTTTGATCTGACATGACCCATGTTCGATCTTGACCGTGATATCATCAAGACAAACACTCTGGTAAAGTTTCATAAAGGTTAGATTAAAACTGTGGGCTCTAGTTGCACAAGGTAAATAATGCATGAAGGATGTAGGGTGGACAGAGGGCAATCACAATAGCTCACCATGAGCACTTTGTGCTCAGTTGAGCTAAAAATATCAGAACTTTTCAGATGAAAAAAGTGCCTTATCTGAAGGTAATACATGTTGTCTGCCAGACAGAAGTTGGTGTACATCCAAGTGAGCCATAATATTTGAGCAAAGAATATGCTCAAGCAATTTACATGGCACACAAATGTTTGCAAGAAGCCATTCTTTTCGGATTTCACCAGTATCCAGAGATTGCCGAAACAGGTGTGGAAACACTGGACCCAATTCTTTAAGGACTCTAGGATGTAGCTCATCAGGCCCTAAAGCTTTAGAGGGATTTAATAGGTTGAGTAACTTTATAGCTCCCTACGATGAAACTACAATCTTATCCATGTATCCATGAAAGGAGCCAGTCTCTAAGTTTATGAACCCCTTCATGTACTCAGTTTTATTGAATGAATCACTGAACTGACAAATCAATACTTCTGCCCATTCAGGATCTAACTCAACAACACCACTGCCATCCCCATTTTTACGGCCTGTGCAGGTTAAAGACCCTACAGTAATTACAGGATTTCTGTGTAGGCTTTCATCCTGCAAACCTGGTGTGTACGTAATGTACACCTGCAGGTAATGGTCAGATGTGACCGATCGCAGTATAAGTAGATAGATAGACAAAAAGTGCTTTACATTTAAAATTGTGAAGCACAATTTCATGCCGTATACCCCAATTGTGTAGCTAAGTTTACCACTTTGATGAGGGCGAGGGACTAACTCCCAATATCACAGGTCCTGGTGTATGAATGTCATTTGACTTATCAATGAGTAGCTTGCCATGGGCACTGTACCAAATGACTGGCGACAAGCAAATGTTACCTCGGTCAATCAGAAAAGTTACAAGAAAGCAGTCTGACAGCCAAATCCCCTGCTGCACTTTGTAGCAAGACTCAACCTTGTGACCTTCACCTGTGACCTTGAGTTGGCATGGTTTATTAATGGGTACTGCACATCAGCTCACTGAGGGGGTATATTTCACAAAAGTTTAAAGAAAATACTTCCAGGGGTAAAAAAAGATATGGAACGGACACAAAATTCAAAGTTTCAAACTCGTGACCTTCACCTGTGACCTTGACCTTGACTTGGCATGGTTTATTTATGGGTTCTGCACATCAGCTCAATGAGGGGGATATTTGATGAAAGTTTAATGAGAATCCTTCTAGGGGTAAGTGAACAGACACAAAATACGATGTTTCAAACTCATGACCTTCAACTGTGACCTTGACCTTTAGTAGGCATGGTTTATTTATGTGTTCTGCACATCAGCTTACTGAGGGGGACATTTGACCAAGGTTTAATGAAAATTCTTTGAAGGGTAAAGGAAATATGGAACGGACACAAAATTCAAAGTTTTCAAACTCGTGACCTTCCAATGTGACATTGACCTGATGTCGGCATGATTCATTTATGAACTCTGCACATGAGCTCACTGATGGTGATGACTGACCAAAGTTTAATAAAAATCCTTTGAGGGGTAAAGGAGATATGGAACGGACATAAAATTCAAAGTTTTAAACTTGTGACCTTCAAAACTGACCTTGACCTTGAGTCGGCATGGTTCATTTACAGGTTCTGCACATTAGCTCACAGAGGGGGATAACTGACCAAAGTTTAATGAGAATCTTGATTCCTTGCAGGGGTAAAGGAGATACCGGTATGCAACAGACACAAATTTCGAAGTTTCAAACTCTTGACCTTCAGATGTGACATTGACCTTGTGTCGGCATGGTTCATTTATGGGTTCTGCACATCAGCTCACTGAAAAGTATATTTTAGCAAAGTTTAATGACTTCCAAGGGTAAAGGAGATATGGAACGGACACAAAATTCCAAGTTTCAAACTCGTGACCTTCAACTGTGACCTTGACCTAGGTTCTGCACATCAGCTCACTGAGAGGAATGACTGACCAAAGTTTGATGAAAATCTATCAAAGGGTTCAGGAGATATGGAGCGGACAAGGAAGTGTTACAGACAGACGGACGGACAGACGAAGGCCATTCCTATAATCCCTGCTCCACTTTGCCAGTGTCGATAATATGCATCTGTTGCGAAACCCTGGAGCATATAATAGTTAGCAACATTAACAAGCACTTTAGTAGCCTTTGAGAGCATTTTTGCTGATTGTCAACATGGTTTCCAAAGTCAAAAGTCTTGCGAAACTCAATTAATTCAATTTTACCATGACATTGGGAGCAATCTGGATGGGACCATATCCGTGGCCACAAACAGACTGACTTGATCATCATGGACTTTGCCAAGGCCTTTGACAAGGTACCTCACAGAAGGCTATTGTATAAATTGGACTACTATGGGATAAGAGGATCCACACATAGGTGGATTAGCTCATGAATCTCTGGGCGGTCAAAACAAGTTGTACTTGATGGCCAAGTGTCTGATCCACTCCTTGTTTTATCTGGTGTTCCCCAAGATTCGGTCCTTGGAGTGGTCTTTTTCTTTGTATTTATTAATGATCTCCCTGATAATATTAGGTCACCTGTCTGTTTGTTTGCTGATGATTGTGTTCTTTATAGGAACATATATTCCCCTTCTGACTGTCTTATTTCACAAGATGACCTGGATCGACTAGCACAGTGGGATGCCACTTGGCAGATGAAGTTCAATGTGGCCAAATGTCATTCAATGAGGTAACCCGAGATCTCTGGCTGTAGTGACTACAGCTAGAGAAATTCCACACTAACTCCAATATTGCCAATCCTTTCAAGGATCGGTGGGGTGGTGGACTCCTCCAAACGTCAGTAAACTTGTTTCGGCGATTCAGGGATGATCATTAATGTTTCATCAATCAATCACTTATCATAGGCTTTCATGTTATGGCAAAATCAGTTCAGAAATCACTGGAAACTCTGCCTTGCTGCTTAGAAATCCAGTATTGGAGTTTTCACTATAGGTGTTCCTCTGACGTTAAAGCCGCCAAATCAGAGAACAAGAGGACCATGATGGTCCTATATTGCTCAACAGAGCTAAGAGCTAAGAGTTTTGTACATGCCTCAGTGTCCTGTTTGAGACAAGACTTTAAAGGTTTTTCCCTAACATGTCTATGCAAAGCAATGCGCCCCGGCGCAGGGCCATTTTTGGTCCCAGGGCTATAATTTGAACAATCTTGGTAGAGGTCAACTAGATGAAGCTTTATACTAAATATCAAAGACCTGTGCCTTCTGGTTTCAGACAAGAAGATTTTTAAAAATTTCCGTATCATAAGCCTGCATAAAACCAGTGGGCCCCGGCATGGGGGCATTTTTGGCCTCAGGGCTATAATTTGAACAATCTTTGTAGAGGTCAACTAGATGAAGCTTCATATCAAATATCAAAGACCTGTGCCTTCTGGTTTCAGACGAAGATTTTTAAAGGTTTTCGAACCCTATATACCGTATTCGCCCTAATTACCGCACCGTGCGCTTAGTTTTTTCAAAATCGTGTCATAAAATCATGGTGAAAAATCTACCTAATTAGCGCACACTTGATACGAAAACAACAGCTTCCAAGATGATGCTTACTTATATTTGATGGGACGGAAAAAGATACTTAAGCATTGCCTTCACTGTTGGAAGAAATAATGGTAAGTTTTTATAGATTTACTATGAGAGCTTCAAGGGGAGATACTGTAAAGTGTGGGCTTATGCATTTCCTTTTCAAAAATAGCTTTGGTGTGCGCTTATAGGAGCATGTGCGGTAATTAGGGCGAATACGGTAAGCCTATGTAAAACCGTTGGGCCCCTGTGTGAGGCCATTTTTGGCCCCACGGCTATAATTTGAACAATCTTCATAGTGGTTCACTAGATGAAGCTTCATACCAAATATCAAAGACCTGAGCCTTCTGGTTTCAGACAAGAAGATTTTCAAAGGATTTCCCTATATAAGCCTATGTAAAACCAGTGGGCCCCAGTGCGGGGGCATTTTTGGCCCCAGGGCTATAACTTGAACAATCTTGGTAGAGATCAACTAGATGAAGCTTCATACTAAATATCAAAGACATGGGCCTTCTGGTTTCAGACAAGAAGATTTTTTAAAGGTTTTCCCTATCATAAGCCTGCATAAAACCAGCGAGCACCGGAGCAGGGCATTTTTGGCCCCAGGGCTATAATTTGAACAATCTTGGTAGAGGTCCTTGAGATGAAGCTTCATACCAAATATCAAAGACCTGGGCCTTCTGGTTTCAGATAAGAAGATTTTTTAAAGGTTTTCCATATATAAGCCTATGTAAAACCAGTGGGCCCCTGTGTGGCCCCAGGGCTATAATTTGAACAATCCTCATAGCGGTCCACTAGATGAAGCTTCATACCAAATATCAAGGACCTGGGCCTCCTGGTTTCAGACAAGAAGATTTTCAAAGGATTTCCCTATATAAGCCTATGTAAAACCAGTGGGCCCCATTCTATAGCATTCTCTGTTCAGCTCTCGAACAGTCAACAACGCTCTATCATGTCTGTCTGTATGAAAGAGTATCGTCTTCCAGAGCCACTTGTGGCTTTTTTGAAGTCCTGTCGACTTCATGGGGTGCCTGAGGTAAAAACAGGCCTCCACCATCAGTTTGTAACAGTAAGCCTTCGCTGGGATCTCAGCACTCCAGCCCCAAAGAGACCCAGGAAGACAGCCAAGCCACAGCCGCCAGCCAAGGAGGGACCGCTACAAGAGACAGCACCACCAGCAACAGTGACCATAGAGGTCTCTCCAGCAGCAACCATTTCAAGACCGACGACAGCCAGCGCCGAAACCAGCGCCCGCGCCGACACTGCAGCGACCAACACCTTCGCCAGCACCAGCGCCTTCCTCGCCAGGGCCGTCCCAGCCAACACCACCTGAGCCACCGAAGAAGCAGCACCGCAAGACCTCGCCGCCCAAGCCAGCCTACCAGCCACTCGCGCCGGACATGGATTTCGTGACGATCGACCAGCATTTCCGGGTACAAGGCCACTACGACTGCCAAGCCGTCCGCCGCTATGATGATCATGACATCTACCTGCTTAGCAGGAAGCCTACGGGTCGAACCTACCCGTACACGACAGAGTGCTATGCCTTCCAACATCGGGAGAATGTCATTCTGTACGTGTCAAGGTCATCGGACGCGGGGGAAGACGAGTTCGTCCCCGGAGCTTGGCGGTTCTACAAGCAGCACTTCTGCATGGCTAAGCCGGTAGGAGATGCTGAGGGCTTGTACCAATGCCTGGATCGTTACGCACTCATTCTGCCTGCTGGTTGGGAATAAGACTTGCGACCAGTCTTCTTCCTGTACCGTTAGCCGTGCGTTTTCCTGAATGGAAACCTGCATAGGCATGCCTCATTGGCAGCCTAAGTCCGATGGCCAAAATCGCGCGGCCCCAAGAGAGAGCACCGTTGACCTACTTTCCGCTCTCGAGCACAGTAGAGAAATCGCGATTTACATCCGAATTGGCACTGATTTCTCTACATTTTTGGCTCAATTTAGACCGGCCTTCAAAATTTCTAAAACTGGCAGTGCTTCACCTCTACTTGGCAGGGCACAGGCAGACCAACGCGATTGACTCTTGTTGGACAAACTGTCGCGATTCGCAGCCCAGAAGCACAAAACTTACGTCTCGCTGTGGAGCTATGGAGTTCAGTCCGCTCGACCTTGGCAGACGTAAAATGCCTTAACTTGAACGAACGAACGTGGGCCCCAGCGCGGGGGCATTTTTGGCCCCTTGGCTATAATTTAAAAATCTAGGTAGAGGTACACTAGATGAAACTTCATACCAAATATCAAAGACCTGGGCCTTGCGGTTTCAGAGAAGAAGATTTTCAAAGATTTTCCCTATATATATGCCTATGTGAAACCAGTGGGCCCTGTCGCAGGGGCATTTTTGGCCCCAGGGCTATAATTTGAACAATCTTGGTAGAGGTCCACTAGACGAAGCTTCATACCAAATATCAAAGAGCTGGGCCTTCTGGTTTCAGACAAGAAAATTTTTAAAGGTTTTCCCTATATAAGCCTACGTTAATCCAGTGGGCTCTGGGGTGGGGCCATTTTTGGCCTCAGGGCAATAATATGAACAATCTTGGTAGAGGTCCACTAGATGGAGCTTCATACCAAATATCAAAGACCTGGGCCTGCTTGTTTCAGACAAGAAGATTTTCAAAGGATTTCCCTATATAAGCCTATGTAAAAACCAGTGGGCCCTGGCACGGGGACATTTTTGGCCCCAGGGCTATAATTTGAACAATCTTGGTAGAGGTCCACTAGATGAAGCTTGATACGAAATATCAAATACCTGGGCTTTGCGGTTTCAGACAAGAAGATTTTTAAAGATTTTCCCTATATAAGCCTATGTAAAACCAAAGGGCCCCGGGGTGGGGGTATTTTCGGCCCCAGGGCTATAATTTGAACAATCTTGGCCATTACTTCTTAACCCCCAGGAAAGTAAGTCCCTAGCTCTAACCAAAGAGGTAAATTTAGCTACACAATCATCAGCTGTCGAAATAATCAAATCAGGAAGGGCATTCCAATCTCTAATGGTTCTGGGGAAGAACGACTCTTTAAAAATGTCAGTTCTTGCAGTAAGGGTCTGAAATGCCAACGAATGGTGATTTCTACAGTGTCTAGCTGGGGGAACAAGGTCATCTGTTGGAATGCTGGCAGTACCCTTTAGACCTTTGTATAAAAGGATTAGCCTACTGTCTTTTCTCCTTTTCTTGAAAGACTCCCATTTAATTTTCCAAGTATTCCAGTCATGCTCCCAGTTTCAAAGCAGTAATCGCCTGTTACAAATCTAGCAGCTCTATTCTGAACTTTCTCAACTTCATCGTTAAGGACCACTCCACTGGGGTCCCAGATACAACTACCATATTCCAAGATTGGGCAAACAAGACCTTTATATGCTGCCTCTTTTACATCCTGAGGGCACTGATGAAGATTTTGCCTCAGGAAACCAAGCGTTCTATTTGCCTTAGTACACATGTTGCTAATATGAGTATTCCATCTCAAGTTGTGTGAGATTGCCACTCCAAGGTATTTAATGGAGTCCACATTCATGAGGAACGGTCCCTCTAAGGTGTAAGAAGCCTCAACTTTATTAGATCTCTTCCTAGTTATCTGCATAATATTGCATTTAACTGGCTGAAATCTCATGCCCCATTTTCGGGCCAAACATCCTAATCTATCTATGTCAGCCTGAAGTTTCAATGAGTCATCTGTATCTCTAATTTCCCGGTAACAAACACAATCATCTGCGAACAGTCTTATTTCTGAGTCAATGTCAGTGGAAATATCATTGATGTACAGGGAGAACAAAAGTGGACCAAGAACGGTCCCTTGCGGGACTCCAGACAAAACTGAGCCCACTCTGAAGATTCACCATTAACAACAACCCGCTGTTTTCTGTAGCAAAGAAAGGAATCTATCCATTTGAGGGTCTTTCCCCCAATTCCATAACCAAATAACTTAGATTCAAGTAGTTCATGAGGAGGGGTGTCAAAAGCCTTCTCGAAGTCCAGAAAAAAAATGTGTCCACCTGTCCCCCTTTGTCCAAGACTTTTGCCCAGTCATTAATAATTGTGCTTAGCTGAGTTTCACAACTGTGTCTTTTCCTAAATGCATGTTGTCTGTCTGACAAAAGTTTATGTTCGTCCAAGTGGGCCATGATGTTTGAGCAGACTATATGTTCCAGCAATTTACGCAGAACACAAGTCAGATACACAGGGTGATAATTACAGGCAAGAGCCCTATCTCCTTTTTTAAAGAGTGGACAGATGTTTGCTAAGAGCCATTCTTTGGGGATTTCACCTGTATCAAGAGACTGTTGAAACAAGTGTGCAAAAATGGGACCCAACTCATTTGCTAGTTCCTTCAGGACTCTTGGATGAAGCTCATCAGGTCCTAAGGCCTTACTGGGGTTTAAGCCTTGAAGTAACTTGAACACTCCTGCAGCTGTCACAATATTATTCATGAATGGGACCGATCTTCCAGTCAATGGAACCTCCGTGAACTCTGTTTTATTAAACGCATCATTGAATTGACCAACTAGTTCCTCTGCCCTTTCAGAGTCTGATTCAGCAACCTCGTTCCCTCCTCTTTTATTAAAGGCATTTATTCTTGATTATTGAGGACTATCATTTCATTACATAATATTATGTAGCCCTCAGTGCTGTCTTAAGAGAAGTCCTCTGTCTTCAACAGATAAGGGGCCTTCTTGGGGAAAATCAATAATTGACTACAGTGAACCTTATTGATTTTCCTCTTTAGTGCCTCAGTCTGGGGACTCAACAGGAGTTACTAATCACCCTATTAAAGGCCGCCTTTGATCTGCTATAGACAGTATATCACAGGGGGCAATAAAACAATTATGAACACACGGTGTATCCTACTGTCTAAGAATAAATGCCTTTAAGGGGCGGGATACCTTGCCTGTCTTACTTCTGGCTATTGATATATCTGTAGAAGTCTCTGGGATTTGCCTTTACATCACCTACCAAGTTATTCACATACAAATCATGCTGATTTTTTATTTCACGTCTCAAGTTTTCAAATTTTGCCCGGAGTTTACCACTTCCAGTCTTTTTTGCCTTTGCATGAATCTTATTCCTTCTGCGAATTTTTCTTCTTATCTCTGAAGTGATCCAGGAAATAGAAGATACAGACCTATTAGTTTATGAGGGGATATGATTTTCGGCCAAGGTATGAATGAAAGAAGTTATCAAATCAAAATTCTCCTGTACAGACTGAGCATCTGAATGGCCATTAAAGTATTTCTCCTTTGCAAATCTGAGTGCATCCTTCCTCATAGTTTCATAGTCACCTTTCTGATATGAGTACACTTTCCTCCTAGGTTTTTTTTACTGTTGGGATGTGAATTTTTAAATATCCGGAGACAATATCATGGTTACTTACTTTATCTTGGGAATGAATGTCTTCAAATTGTCCTGGCAATGTTGTAAGGATCAGATCTAATGTGTTCTTATCACGAGTGGGGAAGTTAACAATTTGTTCAAGGCCATGATCGTTCATAATGCCAATTACTATTTGTCCTTCAGACTGACTCAGCATTGTGCCTTGTTTGCTGAGCCTGCAATGTCTCTGAAGTTGAGATAACCTAGAACATGTACAGCCGGGAGTTTTTTACCCTTATGCTGCGATTTAATGCAATCCAGTTGGTCTTTAAACAACTGGAAGTTTTCGACCGTACCATTTGGTGGTCGATACCAACTTGCTACGAAGTGGGAAGTTTTATTTGCAACTAGATCTGCAGTCGATGGTATACCATCGCAAATACCCGCTTTTTCTATTAATAACACTATTGACTATGTATTAGCTAGCCAAAACTAAATGTAAGTTAAAAAAAGTTGCAAAGAGCATTCTAACTGATAAGCAAAGTTTCAGAAGTGTAACTCTTATAGTTTAGAAGATATGGCAAAGTCATACTTTTGACCTTTGACCTTGGGGTTATGTTGGGGTCCACCTAAAGTATCCCAATTTATTCTATATTCCAACAGCCATCCAATAACCAAGTTTTAGAAGTGTAACTCCAATAGTTTAGAAGATATGGCAAAGTCATAATTTTTGACCTTTGACCTTGGGGTCGAGGTCACACCAAAAGTAGCCCAACATATTCTATATTCCAAGGACCATCCAATAAGCAAAGTTTCAGAAGTGTAACTCCAATAGTTTAGGAGATATGGCAAATCATAATTTTTGACCTTTGACCTTGGGGTCATGTTGAGGTCAAGGTCTCACCAAATGTATCCAAATTTATTCTATATTCCAAGGGCCATCCAATAACCAAAGTTTCAGAAGTGTAACTCCAATAGTTTAGAAGATATGGCAAAATCATACTTTTTGACCTTTGACCTTGGGGTCAAGGTCACACCAAAAGTAGCCTGACATATTCTATATTCCAAGGACCATCCAATAAGCAAAGTTTCAGAAGTGTAACTCCAATAGTTTAGGAGATATGGCAAATCACAATTTTTGACCTTTGACCTTGGGGTCATGTTGAGGTCAAGGTCACAAAAAAGTTGCCCACTGCCATCTACATTCCATGTACTATCCACATGCAAAGTTTCAAAAGTGTAACTTCAGTGGTTGCAGAGGAGATCCATTTACAAGAAACGTGACGGACGGACAGACAGACAGACAGACGGACAGACGGACGGACAGACGGACTGACGCCGGATCGAACTGTGGTACGAAAACAATATACCCGATTTTTCTTCGAAAAAGCGGGTATAAAAACCTTAACACAGACCGATTCGGTGTCATTTTCCAGTTCCATGAAAGGCATGTGAGGGATGTCTCTATGAATGAGCAACATCACCCCACCGCCATGAAAGTTCCTATCTTTTCTGTAGACACAGTACTGACAAGTTTCAGTGAAAAGCTCAGATGTGGTAACTGAACTGGATTTACACTGTTTGATGATTTATAACGGTTCAATTATGACACTATTGTTAATCCCTGTCATATAATTGCCACCCTGCGGTGCATGTCGATAAGGTGTGAAAATATGGTCAAGCTATGTCTCTAATTTGCGTTTATTCCCCGATCATAAAATTTAATCCGCAATCAATGTGAAAATTATTTAATTGCTCCTAAGACGAGTTGCTTCGACTATTCTACTATCTCGTGAATGATTATGTTTTGGCGCAAAATAGCAGACGCTTGGCAAGAAAAGTTGAACGCTTTAATTTGTGCTAACACATCTGTATGCTGTTGTTGGTTTTTGATACAGAGCTTACAGAAAGCTCTGTTTTCCATAACCGTTTTGCTATCGAGATTTTTTTTACCCTTTCCAAACATTTTTTTATGAAAGAGATACACCCCATTAAGATAAAACAATAGACACATGTGGGGTTGCTGGGGTCCGATGACGTCATTTACCGATCGCGTGCAGAAAAAAGTGTAGCGGTGGTTTCATCTCATTGATTCGGGCTCGTCAATTTCGGACGCTCGCAAAAAATCGGTCGATTCGCCCCAGTCAATTTCGGATGCGCCGAAGTTCTATGCGCCGGATTCAAGTCTGCGGGTTGTCAAAGATCTATTTCAGCACTTGCCAATTCGCCCCCGTCAATTTCGGACGCTAGAAAAAAATCGGCAGGTTCGCCCCAGTAAATTTCGTATGCGCGGAAGCTCTACTATGCGACGGATTCGAGTCTGCGGCTTGTCCCAAATATTTTCAGCAAATCGGCTGATTTGCCCTGTCAATTTCGGACACTCGAAAATCAGCCGGTTCGCCCCATTCAATTTCGGACGCACGGAATCTCGCCCGACGGAATAAATCGTACGTGATTTTTATTTTCTTTGCGTGATTTTGCGTGATGCCAGACAACATCAACTCTACAATCCGCCTTTTCGCTGACGATTGTGTACTGTATAGAAATATAAGAGGGTCTGATGACCTACAGATACTTCAAGATGACTTGGAAAAGTTGGCTACCTGGGAAGAGGCATGGCTCATGAAATTTAATGTCGCCAAATGTCACTCTATGAGAGTGACAAGGCACCCTCCACATAAACAGATGGTCCATGGTTATACATTACATAACCAGGTTTTAGAGAACGTTTCTTCTGCTAAATACTTAGGAGTTCAAATCACTGATGACCTCGAGTGGGGTCAACACATTAATGAGATAACTAGTAAGGCTACTAAGACACTCGGTTTCCTTCGTAGAAATTTGGCCTTCGCACCGAGGGAAACCAAGGATGCTGCATACAAAACCTTAGTCCGCCCCAAGCTTGAATATGCAGCTCCAGTTTGGATGCCCTATCATCAAAAGGAGACTGATAGAATAGAAAAAGTTCAGAGGACTGCTGATCGCTGGACCTGCAGACGTTGGCGCAACCAAAGCCACGTTGGAGAGATGCTTGGAGAACTCCAGTGGCCGACTCTGCAGGAAAGGCGAGAGCAGGCTTCGCTGACTCTATTCTATAAAATCCACAATAATTTAGCCATTATAGATAAGAGTAGGTACCTATCTGAAGCTGGTGGAGGATGTAGGAGAACCAGGTCCCATCCCTTTCAGTATCACCGTCCTAATGCTTATACGGATGGTTTTAAGAGTTCTTTTTTCCCCAGGACAATTGCAACTTGGAATGGCCTTACAATCGAAGCTGTCTCTTCTGAGACAGTTGATGGGTTTAAGGCCAAAATATAATATCCTAGGGTTGGGCAGGGGATAGGCATGGATTCCTTCCCCTGATGGCTTCTTGTAAATAGTTTTAATCTGCTGGTGGCTGTGTCACAAAGCTCTTTTTGGGGGTGGGGATTGAAAACATTTGTGCCACACCCCAAACCTGTTATCATGGTCAGAATTGACCGAAAACAGTATCGGGAGAAAGAAAGAAAGAAAGTGATTCACGTAAGATTTTGCGCGAGTGGGAACTATGGATTTATGATGGATGTCAAGCAACAATCCCGATTCAGAGTTTGTCACAGCCAGCACACTGACAACTACAAGGGCTAATCAGTATACTGGTCCAATTCTATACAGCTCAGCACACTAAAATATCTGACATGCCCGTTGGAAGAAAGAAAGAAGTTGAAAATTGTTTCCTTATGGGGTTGCCTTTCAACAGCAAAGCAACTTCCCACTGCTTCAGTTTATCTAGGCCAATTTGAAAAATTTCATGGTCTTCGGATTCTCACATACTTTTAGTAGTTTTATGGCAAAAACAACGTTGATATCGTTTTTCGGTGTTGAAAACTGAAAAAGTGAAAGTAGAATAAACCGAAAATGAGCAGTAATGCCAACAAAACGAACCGTCAGAGA
>OY757013.1:74547776-74589853 GCA_963580285.1 Lucinisca nassula
ATAGTTTTACATATCATGATCAGCCTCATCCAGGTGAATGATTTCTGCCCCAGTTGGCCTCAAGTCTTTACAGTAAAATATGTCATTCCTTGCTCCTAAAATATTTCCCAAATCTTTAAGGAACATTTACCATAGCAAACATTCCTGAAATAATTCTGTATCAGTTGTAAAATTCCTATATTAAGACCAGCTTTGGGTCTGTTCAAAAGTGGTCTAAAAGACCACTTTTAAACAGTCCCAAAGGTGGTCATTGGCCAGAGGACATGGTATGCAGAAAACACAAAGAAAGGATAACTGCAATCTACTAAATAAGCTTTTTAAAGCAGAATCAGTCTTAACCCTTCTGTTGCAGAATATTCATTTTAGCCACACCCATCTCTGACTTTGAACCAATCAGATTACTTGATGCAATTTATTCCTAGAAATTCATAAACTGAATGTCAAACAGTGTAGATCCTGATCTGATGGCTTCTTCAGAAGCCATCTGATCTGGATTTACACTGTTTCCAAAGATATGGGTTGTTGTGAACAGCATGATAAGAGTTAATTTTAAGTGGTCTTAATAGCAGAATTTTACTGTATTTTTCCAAGACAGTTGTTGAGAAAGCTCTTTCTTACATGCTTTTCAATGAACTATAGAGATTTCTCAGTGAAATTGGAAACGATATTGTCTCTGTTTCAAACAGTGACTGATATCAATTTTATTTTTCACTGTTTGGGACTATTTTTTTTCTTGAAATCTAATTCTGAGGTCCGTTATTCCATTGTCAGATGATTGAAAATTAATGAACTGTATTAGAATTGACACAAAGCCCGTTCACACGTCATGAGGACGTTAACGACGACATTTTCGATTCTGATGTCACATATTTTGTCGCGCGACTTTAGGTCTGTCAGCACCCTCTTTGGGAAACTAATCTCTCAATTATTTCAGTGACCATTCATAGAAATGCCATCCCAGGTTATTACTCAGGTGCAAACTTTCAGTTTACTTTCAGTTTACACCCAATATTATACCCAGTAAATACGTTGGACACCACTAAATTGACGCAAAACGACCAGGAACGAAGTTAGGTTTCTCTGAGGGTGAGTGACGCGATAATTGAAGCTAAATATTGACGTTTTGAAGCATGTAAGAAACAGAAAATGTGATTTTTTTTTAGTGTAAGATCAAATTTTATTTCACTCATGAACACCAAAACTGGTATTTTCACTCGTGGCTACACCACTCATGAAAATACTGGTTTTGGTGTTCATTCGGTGAAATAAAATTCGATCTTACACTGAAAAAATCAAATATTCTCTATGTGTCCAGTTTATTTCTTCCTTAGGTTGAAGTGCCATAGTCCAGCATTCCACTCTGATGCTAAAAGCCTGGGACCAGTTGTCCAAAACTAATTACAGTGAAACTTCAATAACTCGAATACGGATAATTCGTTTACTATGGCTAATTCGAACTCTCCCTTGGGTCCCCAGAGAATTGTTCCTATAGCTCCAGAAATCCGTGTGTTTAGGTCAATTTATGGAGGTTTGTTTCAAGTATGTTGTTTGTACTCATTAGAATCGCCTCATTGAGGCGATTCTAATGAGTACACACAGCATACATTTATTTTATAAAAAGTCGAAAATATATCCTTAGGTCATCCCTATTATGTCTCAGCTAGCAGTATCAGTAACCCTCAATAACATGAACTACTCCTATTTTGAACAAAATATCATGGTCCCGAGGTGTTCGAGTTATAGAGTTTGACTGTATATTGTTAGTTAACGTATTATTAGAACTTGGATCATTTGATATGGCAAATATGCAAATATTTTTGCTGAAAATATGTTCTCATTTTCAGAAAAATAACTGTATAGTAAATATTGTACTTGCTAGACTGCAATTATCAATTTGACCAATTTACCATGAACAAGCTTGTTATCCCCTCGCCCAACATAGTTGTGAGGGGGGATATAGCATTTGTCCCCTACGTACAAAATAACTTCACACAAATGTTCCTTATGACAATATCTCGAGCGAGTTCGACTTTCAAGGTCATGACCTCAAGGTCAAGGTCACTGTGGCTATTTTTTTGAAAAACTTTGTCATCGCTCTAGCGCCTACATTTCTTCACCAATTTCAATATAACATCACACAAATGTTCCTTATAAAAATATCTCAAGCGAGTTCGACTTTCAGGGTCATGACCTCAAGGTCAAGGTCACTGTGGCTATTTTTAGAAAAACTTTGTCATCGCTCTAGCGCCTATATTTCTTCACTGATTTCAATATAACTTCACACAAATGTTCCTTATGACACTATCTCGAGTGAGTTTGACTTTCAAGGTCATGACCTCAAGGTCACTGTGGCTATTTTTAGAAAAACTTTGTCATCGCCTTAGCGCCTACATTTCATCACCAATTTCAATATAACTTCACACAAATGTTCGTTATAAAAATATCTCGAGCGTGTTCGACTTTCAAGGTCAAGGCCTCAAGGTCAAGGTCACTGTGGTTTTTTTAGAAAAACTTTGTCATCGCTCTAGCGCCTACATTTCTTCACTGATTTCAATATAAGTTCACACAAATGTTCCTTATGACAATACCTCGAACGAGTTCGACTTTCAAGGTCAAGGTCACGGTGGCTATTTTTAGAAAAACTTTGTCATTGCTCTAGCTCTTACTTTTTTTCACCAATTTCAATATTACTTCACACAAATGTTCCTTATAGCAATTTCTCTAGGGAGTTCCACTTTCAAGGTCAAGGTCACTGTGGCTATTTTTAGAAAAACTTTGTAATGGCTCTAGCGCTTACATTTCTTCACTGATTTCAATATAACTTCACACAAATGTTCCTTTTGACAATATCTCCAGCGATTTCGACTTTCAGGGTCAAGGTCACTGTGGCTATTTTTAGAAAAACTTTGTCAACGCTCTAGCGACTATATTTCTTCACTGATTTCAATATAACTTCACACAAATGTTCCTCAGCGAGTTTGAGTTTCAAGGTCAAGGTCACTGTGGCTATTATTAGAAAAACTTTGTCATTGCCTTAACGCTTACATTTTTTTACTAATCTCAATATAACTGTACACAAATGTTCCTCATGACAATATCTCGAGCTATTTCGACTCAAGGTCACTGTGGCTATTTTTAGAAAAACTTTGTCAACGCTCTAGCGCCTACATTTATTGAGGGATTTTAATAGAACTTCACACAAATGTTTCTTATGATAATATCTCGAGTAGCTTTTACTTTCAAGGTCATGACCTCAAGGTCAAGGTCACTGTGGCTATTTTTAGAAAAACTTTGTCATCACTCTACCGCCTACATTTATTAGCAGATTTTAATATAACTTCACACAAAAGATGCTTATGATAATATCTTGAGCAAGATCTACTTTCATGGTCATGGCCTCAAGTCAAGGTCACTATGGCTATTTTTAGAGAAACATTGTCATCACTCTAGAATGTACATTTATTGATGGATTTTTAAACAAACTTTACACAAATGTTGCATATGATAATATCTCAAGCAAGTTGGACTTTTGCTATTTCATTGTTTTCCACACACGAAGTTGTCTAGTGCGAGGGGATTTGAATCGCATGCGATGTCTTGTTAAGCTAGGGATGCTTTGAACAACTCTCTCCCAAATGTTCCAAGTTTTGCTCAAGTGAAGGAACTTTTCCCTTCTCCTAGCAGAAAAAAGGCCATTGCCACTTAGATTGTTTGTTTGTATTAGAGTTTAATGGCCCAGTCAACACTATTTTAGGTCATTTTTGAGCCGGTCAGTTTACCTACCCACACTTCTCCTGGGCAGGGTTAACCAGTGCAGTGCACATTCTTTTGCCAGAAACTCACAACTGCCCTTCTTGAATCAGCTGAAGGGAGGGACTGACCGTAGAAAAGATTTCATGATCAGTCTCCACAAAAGAATGTTGCCTACCTCAGCAGGTATCGAACCTGCGTCTTCCTGATCACCAGTCACATTCGCATCTGTCTGAGCTACTGAGGCCGGCACCTCTTAGAATGTAACTATTGAAATCTATGGAATTTGAGCTCTTGAAGGTTGACTATATCATAGCAACAGATAAAGTGCATATTTTAGGATAATTAAGTGATAGTTATGTCCCCCCACCAGAGGGGAAGGGGACATATTGTTTTTGGTGCGGATACAATTTGTGTTGGCGTCGGTATAGCCTGTTTGAAGCACTATACCTGCTGAACCTATGGATGGATTCTGACCAAACTTACATGGTTACATCATTAGGACGGGGGAGGACTTTCATTAGGTTAGGATGACCTTGACCTCATTTTCAAGATCACAGGCCCCCCCAAAAGGGTCAATTTTGTGCAAAAAATGGCTTGTCTGCACTCTATCACATCATTGAATTGAGTAATTTTAGTCAAACTTGGTACAATATATCATTACAATATGCCACAGATTTGATTAGACCTTGGCCTATTTTCAAGGTCATAGGCCCTCCAAAACAGTCAACTTTGGGCTTATCTGCACTCTATTTCATCAACAAATTGATTAATTTTAGTAAAACTTGGTACAATATATCATTACAATATACCACACATTTGATTAGATTTTGGTGACCTTGACCTTTTTTCAAGGTCACAGGCCTCCAAAAACATTCAATTTTGGGCTTGTCTGCACTCTATCTCATTAACAAATTGATTAATTTTAGTCAATATTGGTACAATATATCACTACAACATACTGCAGACTTGAGTAGAGTTTAATGACCTCGACATTTTTTTAGGGTCACAGGCCCCCCAAAACTGTCAATTTTGGGCCAAAAATGGCTTGTCTGCACTCATTAACGAATTGATTTATTTTAGTCAAACTTGGTACAAGATATATTTATGGTGGGGGGGACATTGTTTTCCTTTGAAAACATTTCTAGTAATCCTAATTTCTGCATATAAACTTCTGTTTTGGGTATTCATTAGAACTGCCTCAACGAGGCAGTTCTAATGAATACCCACAGCTTAGGTTTTTACGGAGAATTGACACAAACTATTCTTCAGTTATCACATTTATTTCTATGCTAGGAAACAGAAGAGAATGGAAATAGAAAAATAGCCGTACTTCAAAAATGGAATCAGTGCGTCACCTGACATTTTTTTTGGCCCCCGTCCATAGGCGCTTGAAAATATATGGGCTGTATGATGCTTCCACGCAGAGCTGTATCCGGCCCGCACACTAGTATTGGTAAACCGCTTAGAGGATTTAAGCCTGTCCAGGAACCGTGTTGCAAGGCGGACCGTCCATGCTAATAAACCCTATTGGTATCATTGGGCGACAGGGCTTGAGATGTCATTTCATCTCAATGTCGGGTTAAAGTCCCACAAAATTGGAAGCAATGTCTCCAAAATGACCTTTACAGTGTTGATGGAGACGTTAAACCTCAAATCAATCAAAAATAAAAAAAAACACCTGACATTTGGGAAATTGTATATATATACATGTATGTAGCCAGTTTCATTTTGATCTTGTTAATTATTTAACCTTTACACCACTCCCTGGGCTAATTCAGCAGACAACAAATTCTTCATATTTTTCTTATTTTTTACAGAGAAAACATTACTTTAAATCTCATACAAATTTGCATGAAATGTCAAATCCTGTTTTCTGGGAAAATAAGAAAAATATTTCAAAATGGAGTCTGCTGAAAAAAAAAAAATACCCAGCATGCAGTACGTTAATGCTTCTGTTATCATGTTTTGCTGATGTAGTAAATAATGGTTGTATTAGATGAGAAGTGGACATGTTAGTTACGATTTTAATAAATTTTTCATATATCACAGCCACATACCTCTGATTCATATTTTGCTCATATCAAGAATATGCATTATGATAACTCACCCGTGCGGCATAGTGCATTTTTTCATATCTCCAAAATGGCTACTTTGCTGATGAAAATCAATGATATTTTTCTTATTTATACTCCAAACATAGGTTATGGGTGCTCGTTAGAACCCCCTCATTGAGGCAGTTCTCACGAGTACCCACAACCTATGTCTTGGAGCAGAAATAAGAAAAAAAATGTATACCCCGGTAAACCCCAGTTTTCTCTATATAAAGTGGGGTTTAGGGGGTCTTCATTTCCCAGATTTGTTTATGATGACTGTAAATACTCGTGTTAAAAGAAGTCTGTATGATGAATACCCATGTAAACTCCACTTTACATAAAGTGTTGTTTACAAGGTATACATACCCTATTATGTATAAAAAATGTCAGCAGCTTTTGCAATGCTAAAGACTCTCACATTTTTTATCAGCAAAAAAAAAAAAAAAAAATGACTTTGCCATATTTTGTGATTTTAATAAAAACATTAATAACTTTGTAAGTTTTGAACAACCGGACTGCGATAGCATTCATTTCTAGCTCTGAAAGGTCAGTTCGACTTCAGCCTAGGATATTGTTATACACCACAATCTCTTTATAACACTATTAATTGGGTGCAAAGCAGAAACCATGTTTTTTAAACAACCGTGTTATATCCAAACAAAAATGTATAGATTATATAGAAAAATGACCATTTATGGTCATTTTTCTATATAATCTATACATTTTTGGGATCCATCTTGAAACTGTGTTATATCCATAACCATGTTATAACCAACCATGTTATAAAGAGGTTGCAATGTATTTCCATGTTTCCATAATGCTGCAGGTAAAATCGTTAAATTTAACCAGATCAAAGACTTTATTTTTCATAGTGCTTTTTATATTGCTTGCTTATAAATATATGTATAATTTAATTTTCATTTCTTTAAATTATTAAATTTAACTCTACAGGTCTTTGCTTTTTGATATTTTTCTTGCCTGGAGAAAATGTATTATGCCTGTCTGTGTTGGTCAGTCATCTGGATATAATTAACAACTTTGTCGAAAGTTTAAACTTTATTCCATTGAATGAATTATTTTAGCCACACCCATTTCTGATTATCCACCAATCAAATTACAGTGAAATTCTGCCATTAAGATCACCTAAAATTAAGACTAATTCTGCTTTTAAAAGCTTATTTAGTAGAATGCAGTTATTCTTTCTTTTTTATTTCTGTATGAAGTGTCCTCTGGTCAGAAACCACCTTTGGGACTGTTCAAAAGTGGTCTTAAAGACCACTTTTGATCAGTCCCAAAGGTGTTCTCAATATAGGAATGTTACTGTACTTGATAAAATGTATTCATTCATTTCAAAACCTGCAAGACAAACAGTGTAGATTCTGATATCATCTGCCATTCTGGATCTACACTGTTTGCAAAGGTAGGAGTTGTTGTCTTCAGGGGTACAGGGGGAACAACCTACGTCATAGCAGAGATGTCGTACCCATTTCAGAAGCGGCCATATTGGTGTAAATATGGTAAATAAAATGCTTCAAACCAGATATGTACATTAGAAGTCTTCAGAAAACATACTTCAGCTGGTAACCAACAATATTTACATCCCATCAGTAAGCTAATTCCACCTAGAAACATTGAAAAGGCTTCGATAGCTTCGCCACAAGATTTGATTCGGCACGGTAAACAATGGTAGTTCCGACATCATTGCCAAATCAGCCTGTGTCGAATTATTTAAAGAAATGGCCACATTTCTGAGAAAGATTTCAGTATGTTTGATTCTTTCATGACCTAGTGCACCGACTGCGCCTACTTGTTGTGACAAATGCCTTTTGTGTAGTAAATGCCGGCAAAACTACGAATGGTTATGACGTCACTGCTCTGACGTAGGTTGTTCCCCCTGGGGGTATAAGGTTAGAATTTTATCAAAAATATACTTAAATTCGTTACCATGCTGTCACTGATCAGGCCTAATTATCCAGTACTAGCTAGTCTGGCCTGGAAAAATCCTGTACACTTCTGTCTTGTAGACTTTGCTTCCAAAGGAGTACCAAAGGAGTACCTTTCTCTAGAACATACTTAAGGTCACCACAGCTGGTGTTAAAGGAATGTATTGTAGCCGTAAAAGGTCTTCCTGCCCTTCATCATAGTGTGGGTTTATTATGCTCCCAACTTTTAAAAAGTTGGTGGGGCATGTTAATCCATCCATCCATTCATCATGCTTTTTGATGCATAGCATAACTTAGGAACCATGCATACTAGGGTTTTGAAATTTCATATATGGATTATTCATGAGAACGTAGGTGACACATATTTTTTTTCTCATCAAGATTATGCCCTTTTCCTGAGTTATGGCCCTTTGCAAAAATAAGGATTAAATCCTAAAAATGTGTCTGATCAGACCAAAAGTAGCAGAGTTATGTCCCCTTGATTCTCAAAATGGCCATTCAGCACAAATTCTTCTTTTTTGTTGGACCTTCATGAAACATGCAGATAACAACGCCATATGATCTCGGACGAGTTCAAAAATGGGTCAGTTGGCCCAATAGTAGCAGAGTTCCATCCCCTTGATTGATCATCCTTGTGAACAGAGTAGCTTCTTCATTTTTAGCTCACCTGAGCTGAAGGCTCCAGGGGAGCTTATAGTATAGTGGGTCCTCCGTCGTCCGTCCGTCCACACTTTTGAGCAGCTATATCTCTGCAGCCTGCAGGCTGATCTCAATCATTTCTCATCTGTAGCATGCCTCTGGTGGGGCATTGCTAACAAACTTTTTTTCGAAATCGCTCTAAAACTTTGGTTGTTATGGCAACCACAATGTCCCATAGACTTACTATGGGAAAATGCTTATCATCACTGTAGGGCCTTCAGTTTTGATTGGATCTTTCTGAAACTTATATGTAAGGTGGCTGGGGATAAAAACTCGGATGAGTTCGAAAACCGGCCATGTTGGCCCATTTATCGTAGGGTAACATCCCTTTGATTGCTGAAAATGTCATTTTTAGCTCACCAGAGCCGAAGGCTCCGGGGGAGCTTATAGGATAGGCAGTTGTCCGTCGTCTGCGTCTGGTGACGTCAACACTTTTAAACGACATCTCCTCTGAAGCCGCTAGGCCGATTGGGCCCAAATTTCATCTGTAGCATCCTTGGGCTGGGGGATTGAAAGTTTATGTTTTTTATGAAATTTGGCTTATTAGTTTGGTTGCTATGGCAACTTAGAGTTTCCATAGACTTATAATGGGTACAATTGAAAAATGGCATTTACTGCCAAGCGTCTGCAGATATTTTGACAAAACTTTCATAGAATTATTCCTTAGGCAATCTACTATCTGCCATTCGATTTTAGGCCTACTGCTCGTTTGTATTGGTTGCCATGGAAACCAAATTGAAAAAAAATAGAAAAAAAAAATACTTAAAAAATCATCTCCTCAGAAACTGTATGCTCTATGAGGCTGAGAGTTTTTGAAAATATACACCATATTTGCCTTTACAGGTTTTGTGTTTTTTTATGAAATTCGGCTCTTTTGTTTGGTTGCTATGGCAACTTAGATTTTCCATAGACTTATAATGGGGAAAATTGAAAAATGGCATTTGCTGCCAAGCCGCTGCAGATATTTTGACAAAACTTTCATAGAAATATTCCTTAGGCAATCTACTATCTGCCATATGATTTTAGGCCTACTGCTCATTTGTATTGGTTGCCATGGAAACCAAATTGAAAAAAAAATAGAAAAAAAAATACTTAAAAAATCATCTCCTCAGAAACCATATGCTCTATGAGGCTAAGAGTTTATGAAAATATTCACCATATTTGCC
This sequence comes from Lucinisca nassula, assembly GCA_963580285.1. Lineage (NCBI taxonomy): Eukaryota > Metazoa > Mollusca > Bivalvia > Lucinida > Lucinidae > Lucinisca > Lucinisca nassula. Next base: position 74,557,431 of record OY757013.1, read on the forward strand.
TTTACAGGTTTTGTGTTTTTTTATGAAATTCGGCTCTTTAGTTTGGTTGCTATGGCAACTTAGATTTTCCATAGACTTATAATGGGGAAAATTGAAAAATGGCATTAACTACAAAGCCTTTGCAGATATTTTGACAAAACTTTCATAGAAATATTCCTTAGGCAATCTACTATCTGCCATATGATTTTAGGCCTACTGCTCATTTGTATTGGTTGCCATGGAAACCAAATTGAAAAAAAAATAGAAAAAAAAAATACTTAAAAAATCATCTCCTCAGAAACCATATGCTCTATGAGGCTAAGAGTTTATGAAAATATTCACCATATTTGCCTTTACAGGTTTTGTGTTTTTTATGAAATTCGGCTCTTTAGTTTGGTTGCTATGGCAACTTAGATTTTCCATAGACTTATAATGGGGAAAATTGAAAAATGGCATTAACTACAAAGCCTTTGCAGATATTTTGACAAAACTTTCATAGAAATGTTCCTTTAGTAAACTTCTCACAGCAATATGCTTTTATGTCAACCTGGGGGTCCTGTAGGTTGTGCCGGGGCCATTCCCCGCCCCAGTACTTCATAAAATTCCTTATATCTCAGAAACCTTACAGATCCCCACCCCTAAACCATATATATTCTTGTTCCTTATGATAAGATGCATTAAGTGACATCAACCTGGGGATCCCCCCCCCCCCGGATGTGCCGGGGACATGCCCCACCCCCTCCACTTCATAAAATGCCATTTATCTCAGAAACCATTCAGATCCCCACCCGTAAAGCGTATATATTCTTGTCTCTTATGATAAGATGCGCTCAGTGACACCAACCTGGGGGGCCCCCAGGATGTGCCTGGGCCATGCCCCACCCCTCCATTTCACAACAAGCCCAATATTCCAGAGACCTAACAGATCCAAACCCCTAAATGAAATATATTTTTGTTCCTTATGATAAGTTGCATTCAGTGACACCAACCTGGGGGACACCCGGGATGTGCCGGGGACATTCCCAACCCCCTCCACTTCATAAAAGGTTGGCCCCCGCCCATAGGGACTTGAAGAAATATATGGGCTGCATGATGCTTCCACGCAGAGCTGAATCCGGCCCGCACACTAGTACTGGTAAACGGCTTAGAGGATCTAAGCCTGTCCAGGAACCGCGGTGCGAGGCGGACCGTCCATGCTCATAAACCCTATTGGTTTCATTGGGCGGCAGGGCTTGAGATATCATTTCATCTCAATGTCGGGTAAAAGTCCCACAAAATTGGAAGCAACATCCCCGAAATGACCTTTACAGTGTTGACGGGACCGTTAAACCTCAAATCAAACAAACAAACAAAACTTCATAAAAGGCCAAATATTCCAAAACCTTACAAATCCCCACCCCTAAACCATATATATTCTTGTTCCTTATGATTAGAAGCATTAAGTGACACCAACCTGGGGGTCCCCCCAGATGTGCCGGGGACATGCCCCACCCCCTCCACTTCATAAAATATCATTTTTCTCAGAAACCATTCAGATCTCCACCCCAAAACCATATATATTCTTTTTCCTTATGATAAGACGCACTCAGCGACACCAAGCTGAGGGTCCCCCGGGATGTGACGGGGTCACGCCCCACGCCCTCCACTTCATAAAAGGCCAAATATTCCAGAAACCTTACCGATCCCCGCCCCTAAACCATATATATTCTTGTTCCTTGTGATAAAACAAATTCAGTGACACCAACATAGGGTTCCCCCAGGGCTCGCCCGGGCCATGCTCCATTCTTCAACTTCACAAAAGACCATATATCTGAGAAACTGTTCAGAGCCCTACCCCTAAGCCATATATATTCTTGTTCCTTATGATAAGATGCAATCAGTGACACCAGCATGGGCCCCCCTCCCCCTTCATTAAAAGCCATATATCTCAGAAACCGGTCAGATCCCCACCCCTTAACCATATATATTCTTGTTCCTTATGATAAGACCCCACTTCATAATAGGCCATATATTAAGGCGTAACTATATCTAGTTTAGTGACACAGAGGCCTTTCTGATATTTAATCTTCATCAGTGTGTCTCAACCCCAATATATCTCAGAAACTATTCAAATCCCCACCACATAATCACATATATTCTTGTTCATTGTTATTACACACATTCAGTCAACCCATCTTGTGGGGTCTGCAGGGGCCATTTCTCTCCCATCCACTTCATAAAAGGGCCTCATATCTCAGAAACTGTTCAGCTTTAGGTTGCAACAATCCTTGGCTTTTCTGAAATCCACCATGCCCGAATCCCAGGACCCTCCACTGCTTAAAAGGCCTTACATCTCAGGAGCCATACATATCCCACCGCTAAACCATATATGTCTCTGTTCTTTTTTATAAGACACATTTAGTGGCACCAACCAGGGCTCCATTGGGTTCGTGCCCCACCCTCTCTACTATATAAAACACCTAATATTTCAGATACAGTCCACATGAGTGCTCATTTGGGAATTGGGAGACTTTATAATTGGTAGATTAAAATCATACCATGTTAAAATACATGTCTGCCTTTGGGCAATGCCCATCTGAGCTCCGGTTTAGAAATATGGCTCTTTGGTTTGTTTGCCATGGCAAGTTAAGAGTTTCCATTGACTTACGTATAATGGGGAAAATTGAAAAATGACATTTATGCCTTTCAAGATATTTTGTCAAACTTACATAGAAATGTTCCTTTAATAATGTTCTTTTAGGCCTATTGGTTGCCACAGATGGGAAATTGTCAGTTGTCATCTGTTGTCCTGCAACAACACATTCAAGCTACATCAGACCTCTGAAGCCACTAGGCTGATTGGGTCCAAATTTTATCTGTAGCATCCTTGGGCGCAGGGCTTCCATGGTTAATTAAAATACTTTGCTGCCAGTCGGCAGTGCCCCCTGAGCTCTGGTGAGCATAGTGGCCCTTGGGCCTCTTGTTTTACCTTGTCATCACCGTAGCCCCTTCAGTTGTGATCAAATCTTTCTGAAACTTATATGTAAGATGGCTGGGGGTAAAACCTCGGATGAGTTCGAAAACCAGCCAAGTCGGCCCATTTATCGTAGAGTAACGTCCCTTTGATTGCTGAAACTGTTGATTTTTGACCTTGTCATCACCGTAGCCCCTTCAGTTTTGATCGGATTTTTCTGAAACTTATAAATATGGTGTCTGGGGATAAAAATTCGGATGAGTTCGAAAACTGGCCAAGTCGGCCCATTGATCATAGAGTTACCCTTTGATTGCTGAAAATGTCAATTTTACCTTGTCATCACGGTAGCCCCTTCAGTTTTGATTGGATCTTTCTGAAACTTATATGTCAGGTGGCTCGGGATAAAACCTCGGATGAGTTCGAATACCAGCCAAGTCAGCCTATTTATCATAGAGTAACGTCCCTTTGATTGCTGAAAATGCCTATTTTTAATGACAGATTCCATCTGTCTATTCTTGCTGTGCTGCACGTTTAAGTAATTCAGGCTTTCTTCCGGCTTTGACCGCCAAAGAAATATGAGACCGCACAAAATGTAGTCCGGTTTGGCACAGTAATCAAAATTGAACAAGCGTATTAGTTATCCTGTAAGCGTAATACAAACGTTTGAAGCAGACGACTTGACGATTTTTATCTTACGATGCAGCATTTCATATGAATCAGCTGCATCGTGCGTCGGGTTGGTCAAAGACTTTATTCCCAGATCAATGCGGCGTCTCCTCAGCAGTCTGCTCAGGTTTTACACTGTTTTCTGTCAGTGCTGTCAATTTTTAATCCTAAAAGACCAGCCTGCCGTTGGATCTGATCAGCTGCATACAAGAATATTAATGGGTTTTCTTTCTGATTGTCGAGGTCAAGTTTAGGTCAGTTACAACTTGGTTGTATATTGACTTTGCGTGGAGAAATTGGAAAGAAAGCCTGTCCCTTTCAACCCTGGAATATGGTATAGATAATTAGTGTAGGTCCTGTGATATAATTCTAGGTGCCATATATTTAGCAGAATGGACGTGTCCAACGTCAGTGATGGAAGAGTGAACTCGAGAAACTCAAGGCAGTGAATAAATCAAAGCACTGACAACACTCATGCCGACTGTCTCTAAATGCAGACTGGTCATGAAGGGGGACTTGAACTGATTCGTTTCAACTTAAGATGTTAGTAACTAATGCAAAAAAGTTTAGAACAAGATCAGCACTGTGTTCTTTGGCGTTTGATCCGAGTTTACATTGTTTGCCAGATCCAACATTTGATTCATGTGCAGATTTTACAGATAGCACTTACATGTACCCAACACTGACAAACGACGCGGCTATGTTTGGGTTGATTGTTTGGCATTCGACCCGAAGTTGCTAATAAGAAAAGCGCTTCAGTGCTAATGTCTACGTGACTATCACTGACTTGTCAGAATAACTTTCTGTCTTGTTGAAAATAGCCGCGGTGAGAACAGGGTATTCCATAAGAAGGAAGAGGGTTATCCTGGAATCATAGGGTGAGCTTGGCAAACAGTGTAGACCAAGATCAGACGCTGCAGAACGTGTCTTCTTATCGCAATCTTCACTATTTGTTTGGAATTTCAGAGTTAAATGAAACAGTTTAAATCTCAGCCCAGGACTATTACTCCAACCTACACCCCGCATTGTCAGTGCTTTGGTTCTGAAACCAAACGATTACAAATGCCCTTAAGCAAAAAGGTTAAATCAATCAACCGTGAGGTCTGGTTACCAGTCCGGCCACGTTGATCCTGTGCACCACCTTCACACCAGTACAGATAGAAACCACATGTTCAGGATAAAGCTTTTGATGTGTAATGTAAGGTGGTGCCTAGAAGAGAAGAAACTGAAATTTGTTCTCAAAAAGCATTAAGTGAGAGCGTATTGCAACATTTTTCATTAAAGGATTGTAAGCGTGCCCCTGGAAAGTTAGAAGCTGGTCGGAAAGCGGATGACGTTGACTCTGATTTTGGGTGCCACATGTGTCTGATCTATTGTCTATTGGAGCGACATCTTACTATATACAGAAGACGCTAGTGGACGTCGACGTCATAGACCGACGTCAGTACGTCAAGATCGATTCAACCGTCAGACGCATATGCGAAACAGATTTCCACCGGCAGGTGCTACACTGAACCTGTAGATAAACAAGGGGTCTCAACTACCGACTTACAAGCACTGACACTGATCGACGCCCTTATGCGACGCACGTTTGAGAGCTAGACGTCTCCTTCGTGATCAAAGTTAACGCGTCGACACAGTACGGAACACTCACGCTAGTGCATGAAATACGTATATTGGTGTCTAAGCGACTGACGTGATATGCGTTTCAGTGACAAATCGCACTTCGGAGTAAATCACGCCGATTGTCGTTTCCGGGTGTTTCGACGTATAGGTGTAAGGTATGCCGAGGAGACGCGTGTGTGATAGAGTATGACATATCGGGTGAAATAAGCGTTATTGTGTGGCGAACTATTGCATGTAGTTAGCGAACACAGCGTAGTGTCATTACGAATATTCAGAATAGAGGTGTCCACAACCGACCAGACAAAAACTGTTACTTATGGACAGTAGCATTGTTAAAGCTTAAATTTTAATGATTGGTTTTGAAAACATAAATAGTTTCTTTCAAAAATTTGAAACATCGAATGGCGTTTCATAATACCACCGGTCTATAGACATCTGCAAATATATATATTGGAATTTGCAGAACTACCTTTCTAAATTGTAAGATCTTTTTAGAAAGGTATTCTGTTAGTTTTCACAGTGTTATGATTTTCTCATAGAATCTGTCATTTCAGTGCCTTTGGCGCTTTGATTGACCTTGTCATCACAGTAGCTGCTTCAGTTTTGATCGGATCTTTCTGAAACTTATATGTAAGGTGGTTGGGGAAAAAACCTCGGACGATTTCGAACACCAGCCAAGTCGGCCCATTTATCGTAAACTTAAGCCCCTTTGATTGCTGAAAATGCCGATTTTTGACCTTGTCATCACCGTAGCCCCTTCAGTTTTGATTGAATCTTTCTGAAACTTATATGTAAGGTGGCCGTGGATAAAACCTCGGATTATTTTGGAAGCCGGCAAGTTGGCCCATTTATCATAGAGTTACGTCCCTTTGATTGCGGAAAATGTGTTGTTTTTTTTACCTTGTCAACACCATAGCCCCTTCAGTTTTGATCAAATCTATCTGAAACTTATATATAAGGTGGCTGGGGATAAAATCTCGGATGAGTTCGAAAACCGGCCAAGTCGGCCCATTGATCAAAGAGAAACATCCCTTTGATTGCTGAAAATGTCGATTTTTGACCTTGTCATCACGGTAGTCCCTCAGTTTTGATTGATCTCTCTGAAACTTATATGTAAGGTGGCTGGGGATAAAACCTCGGATGAGTTTGAATACCGGCCAAGCCGACCTATTTATCATAGAGTAAGGTCCCTTTGATTGCTGAAAATGTTGGTTTTTGACCTTGTCATCACCGTAGCTGCTTCAATTTTGATCGGATCTTTCTGAAAGTTATATGTAAGGTGGCTGGGGAAAAAACCTTGGATGATTTCGAATACCAGCTAATTTGGCCCATTTATCATAGAGTAACGTCCCTTTGATTGCTGAAAATGCCGATTTTTGACCTTGTCATCACCGTAACTCCTTCAGTTTTGATCGGATCTTTCTGAAACTTATATGTAATGTGGCTGGGGATGAAAACTCGGATGGGTTCGAAATCCAGCTAAGTCAACCCATTTTTCATAGAGTTACATGCATTTGATTGCTGAAAATGCCGATTTTTAGCTCAACTGGGCCAAAGGCTCCAGGGGTGCTTATTGTATAGTTGGTCGTACGTACGTCTGTCCGTCTGTTGTCTATCCACACTTTTGTGCAGCTATATCTCTGCAGCCTGCAGGCTGATCTCAATCATTTCTTATCTGTAGCATGGCTTTGGTGGGGCATTGATGACATAAGCTTTTTTTGAAATCTTTGGCAATCACAAGGTCCCATAGACTTACAATGGGAAAATGCGTGTCATCACTGTAGCGCCTTCAGTTTTGATCAGATCTTTTTGAAACTTATATGTAAGGTGGCTGGGGGATAAAATCTCGGATGAGTTCGAAAACCGGCCAAGTTGGCCCATTTGTCATAGAGTTACGTTCCTTTGATTGCTGAAAATGCCGATTTTTAGCTCACCTGAGCCGAAGGCTCATGTGAGGTATTAGTATACCACGAGCCGGCGTCCGTCGTCCGTCGTCCACACTTTCAACGAATTATATCTCTGGAACCAGTGGGCCGGCCTTGATCAAATTTCATATGAACCATCATCAGGTAGGGGGAAAGGCTGTATAAGGTTTTCGTGCAGATCGGATGAGAACTCTAGTTGCCACAGCAACAAAGAGCTCCCATAGGCTTAACATAGGAAAAAGCTTGTCATCACTCTAGCTCCGTCAATTTTTTTCTGATCGACTTCATTCTTGCAGATAACGAGGACAGGCATGAAATCTCGATCAAGTTCGATTTTGGGCTGAATCGGATTATTCACTCAGGAGTTACGTGCCCTTGAGCGTTGAAAAAATTGCCTATTGACTTAACATGGGGAGAATGTTGTCATCACCGTAGCTGCTTCAATTATTTTCAGATTGGCTTTATTCTTGCAGATAACCAGCACAGCCATGAAATCTCGGTCAAGTTCGATAACTGGCAGAATCGGATCATTCACTTAGGATTTACCTGCCCTTGTGTGTTTTTGCTTTAGGGTAAATGGGAATTTCAAAAATGTATATCTTAAAGACTACTTGGCCAACTTTGATCAAATTTCATGTGTCGCATTATTGGGCAAGTGGAAAGGCTTCATTAGGTTTTCAGGCAGATCTGAGTGGAACTCTGGTTGCCATGGCAACATCTAGCTCCCATAGACTTCACATAGGAAAAAGCTTGTCATCACTCTAGCTCCGTCAATTGTTTTCTGATCGACTTCATTCTTGCAGATAACCAGTACAGGCATAAAATCTCGGTCAAGTTCGATTTTGGGCCGAATCAGATAATTCACTCAAGAGTTACGTCCCCTTGAGCGCCCGAAAAATTGCCTATCGACTTAACATGGGGAAAATGTTGTCATCACTGTAGCTGCTTCAATTTTGTTCGGATTGGCTTCATTCTTACAGATAACCAGCACAGCCATGAAATCTCGGTCAAGTTCGATAATTGGCAGAATCGGATCATACACTTAGGAGTTACCTGCCCTTGTGCATTTTTGCATAAGGGTTAATGTGAATTTCAAAAATGTATATCTTGAAGACTACTTGGCCGACTTTGAGCAAATTTCATGTGTAACATTATTGGGCAAGTGGAAAGACTGCATAAGGTTTTCATGCAGATCTGAGTGTACTCTGGTTACCATGGCAACATATTGCTCCCATAGACTTAACATAGGAAAAAGCTTGTCATCACTCTAGCTTCGTCAATTTTTTTCTGATCGACTTCATTCTTGCAGATAATAAGGACAGGCATAAAATCTCGGTTAAGTTCGATTTTGGGCAGAATCGGAATATTGACCTCGGAGTTACGTGACCTTGAGCGACAAAAAATTTGCCCATAGACTTTACATAGGAAAAATGTTGTGACTACGATAGCGACTTGAATTTTTTTCAGATCACCTTCATACTTGCAGGTAACGAGGACAGACATAAATTCACGGTTAAGTTCGATTTTGGGCCGAATCGGATTATTTGCCTTGGAGTTACCTGCCCTTGAGCATGAAAAAATACGTTGTGACCACGATAGCAACTTTATTTTTATTCAGATCAGCTTCAAACTTACAGGTAACGAGGACAGGCATAAAATCCCGGTTAAGTTCGATTTTGGGCCGAATCGGAATATTGACCTCGGAGTTACGTGACCTTGAGCGACAAAAAATTTGCCCATAGACTTAACATAGGGAAAATGTTGTGACTACGATAGCGACTTGAATTTTTTTCAGATCAGCTTCAAACTTGCAGGTAACGAGGACAGACATAAAATCTCGGTTAAGTTAGATTTTGGGCCGAATCGGATTATTTGCCTTGGAGTTACCTGCCCTTGAGCATAAAAAATACGTTGTGACCACGATAGCAACTTTATTTTTATTCAGATCAGCTTCAAACTTGCAGGTAATGTGGACAGGCATAAAATCTCAGTTAAGTTCGAATCGGAATATTGACCTCGGAGTTACATGACCTTGAGCGACAAAAAATTTGCCCATAGACTTTACATAGGGAAAATGTTGTGACTACGATAGCGACTTGAATTTTTTTTCAGATCAGCTTCAAACTTGCAGGTAACGAGGACAGACATAAAATCTCGGTTAAGTTCGATTTTGGGCCGAATCGGATTATTTGCCTTGGAGTTACCTGCCCTTGAGCATAAAAAAATACGTTGTGACCACGATAGCAACTTTATTTTTATTCATATCAGCTTCAAACTTGCAGGTAACGAGGACAGGCATAAAATCTCGGTTAAGTTCAATTTTGGGCCGAATCGGAATATTGACCTCGGAGTTACGTGACCTTGAGCGACAAAAATTTGCCCATAGACTTAATTAGGGAAAATGTTGCGACTACGATAGCGACTTGAATTTTTTTCAGATCAGCTTCAAACTTGCAGGTAACGAGGACAGACAGAATCTCGGTTAAGTTCGATTTTGGGCCGAATCGGAATATTTGCCTTGGAGTTACCTGCCCTTGAGCATAAAAAAATACGTTGTGACCACGATAACAACTTTATTTTTATTCATATCAGCTTCAAACTTGCAGGTAACGAGGACAGGCATAAAATCTCGGTTAAGTTCGATCTTGGGCCGAATCGGAATATTGACCTCGGAGTTACGTGACCTTGAGAGACAAAAAAATTTGCCCATAGACTTAACGTAGGGAAAATGTTGTGACAGAAATAGCGACTTGAATTTTTAGCTCACCTGAGCCAAAGGCTCCAGTGAGCTGATAGTATACCAAGGCTCCGGAGTCTGTCGTCTGTCGTCCGTCCATCCGTCGTCCACACTTTCAATGAAGCATATCTCAGAAGGCAGTCGACCAATCTTGTTTAAATTTTATGTGTAGCACCATTGGGCAAGGGGAAAGGCTGCATTAGGTTTTGGAGCTAGTCTGGTTCATTTGTTCCTTCATTCTTCTTTCTCTCCATATAGAGATAATAGACCAATGTAAAATTTAATCAAAGATTTCTCAGGAACTATAAAAGCTAGAAGCATCAAATTTGGTATTCAATAGAATAATGATGGCTTATTTTGTGTAAGAGACATTGGGCTTTCTCAGCTTATTTGTTCATCTGTTCGTTCATTCTTCTTTCTCTCCATTTTGACCAATGTTAAATTTTCGTCAAAGATTTCTCAGGAACTATAGAAGCTAGAAGTCTCAAACTTGGAATGCAATGCAATAATAATGACTTATATCCTGTAAGGGTCAATGGGCTGGATTCTATTAGCAGATTTAGTAGTCAAGTCTGTGAATTGTTAAAACTTAAGTTCCTCAGGTGAGCGGTTTAGGCTCATTGAGCCTCTTGTTGACCTTGTCATCACCGTATCCCCTTCAGTTTTGATCGGATCTTTCTGAAACTTGTATGTAAGATGGCTGATGATAAAACCTCGGATGAGTTCAAAAACCAGCCAAGTTGGCCCATTTATCATAGAGTAACGTCTCTTTGATTGCTGAAAATGTTGATTTTTGACCTTGTCATCACCATAGCCCTTTCAGTTTTTGATCGGATCTTTCTGAAATTAATATGTAAGGTGGTTTGGGATAAAACCTCGGATGAGTTCCAATACCGGCCAAGTCTGCCCATTTGTCATAGAGCTACCTCCCTTAGATTGCTGAAAATGCTGATTCTTTACCTTGTCATCAACGTAGCCCCTTCAGTTTTGATCGGATCTTTCTGAAACTTATAAGTATGGTGGCTAGGGATAAAATCTTGGATGAGTTCAAAAACCCGCCAAGTCGGCCCATTGTTCATAGAATTATGTCCCTTTGATTGCTGAAAATGTCAATTTTTGACCTTGTCATCACCGTAGCCCCTTAAGTTTTGATCGAATCTTTCTGAAACGTATATGTAAAGTTGCCTATTTATCATAGAGTAACGTCCCTTTGATTGCTGAAAATGCCAAATTATGACCTTGTAATCACCGTAGCCCCTTCAGTTTTGATCGGATCTTTCTGAAAACTTACATGTTAGGTGGCTGGAAATAAAACCTCAGATGAGTTCGAATACCGGCCAAGTCGGCACATTTATCATAGAGTGACGTGCCTTTGATTGCTGAAAATGCCTATTTTCGACCTTGTCATCACTGCTGCCCCTTCAGTTTTGAACGGATCTTCATGAAACTTACAAACAAGGAAGTCAGGCAGAAAGCTTGGAGGAGTTTGAAAACTCTTGTTTTTGAACTTGTCATCACCATAGCCACTTCAGTTAAGATCGAATCTTCTTAGCAAGTCAGGAATAAAAGCTTGAATGAGTTTGAAAACCGGTGAGGTCAGCCTGTTTATCATAGAGTTACATTCTACTTGATTTGCAGAAAATGCTTACCCTGTCATCACCATGTCCTCCCATAAAGCCTTCAGTAAAGGTTGGCACTTCCTTAAACTTTGAATCTGTTAGCTCAGGTGAGCGATACAGGACTAAGCTAGGTCCTCTTCTTTTAATCCTAAACCACTGATCGGATTTTGACCAAACTTCATAGGAATGATCCTTAGATAGTCCCCTTTCAAAGTTGTTCAAATGGTTGCGGTCCATTGCAAATCTAGGTCACAGGAGCTAAAAATAGATTTTTTAAATGAAAACTTTAAAAATCTTCTGTGAAACCGCAAGGCCCAGGTCTTCGTTATTTGATATGAAGCTTCATCTAGTGAGCTCTACCAAGAATGTTCAAATTATAGTCCTGGGGCCAAAAATGCCCCCGCACGGGGGCCCACCAGTTTTACTTAGACTTATATAGGGAATATCTTCTTGCTGAAACCAGATGGCCCAAGTGTTTGATATTTGATGTGAAGCTTCATCTAGTAGACCTCTATCAAGATTGTTCAAATTATAGCCCCGGGCCCTTTGGTTTTACATATGCTTATAGTGAAAATGTTTAAAAATCTTCTTCTATGAAACCGTAAGGCTCAGGTCTTTGATATTGGGTATGAAGCTTCATCTAGTGGACCCATAGGGAAAATCTTAAAAATCTTCTTCTCTTAAACTTCAAGGCCTAGGTCTTTGATATTTGATGTGTAGCTAGTAGAAGAGGGTTTGGGCGAGTTTAGCTCACCCCCCTTTTAAAAAAAAATTGTTAGCTTCTTCAGACCACCCACTGAAAAAAATTTTTTTGCTTCTTCAGACCACCCTAAAAAATAGCTGCTCCAGACCACCCCTAAAATTCTTTTTTACCTCCTCCCCAAAAACACCCACTATAGGGACCCCTCGAAAAATACTTAAAACTCAATAATCTGTAATTCTTGTTCGTAGAAACTACCTTTGATTTCTTCGCCTTTTAAATCATTTATTTTATAAGTAAAAAGATTTGTTGATGCTTACGCCGTAATCCCCTATAAACTCAATGTATATTTGTTGATGCTTACGCCGTAATCCCCAATAAACTCTATGTATATTTGTTGATGCTTACGCCGTAATTCCCAATGTGTATTTGTTGATGCTTACGCCGTAATCCCCGATAAACTCTAGCAAGGGAGATCTCTATCAATCAAGCCAGCCAGAGTATGATTACGCCGTAATCCGCAGCGAAAATTATATTGTAATCGTCAATTTTTTTCCTACTAGAGTGACGAAAAACTGCATTAGTTTACGCTACTATAAATAGGTGGTGGGTCATTATTTACTATTATAACTTTATTAAATAAAATCAAGCATCTCCTATTTTTTTTTACCTCGGCTAAAGCCTGGGCCTTGCCTTCCTCAATAAGTTTTTTTCTTTCCGTTTCACTTAATCCTGTTTGTTTTGAATGTATGCAATCTTTCAGTTTATTATATTTATCTAATTCATCTAAAATCAACTTAAATTCATTTTCAGATATCTGCCCATCTGTCAAAGCCTTAGAAATCAAATCTTTTATACTATTCAACTTACTATCAGCAATAGTTTTAATCTCATAATGTTTTTTTTTGTTTTTGCATGTAATTTACGTCTCACTAACTTAACACAAACACCCAGAGACCCACACACAACAGCAGCAATTTCCAACGGTAACATAATTGGAACAGCTAAACCAACACCGGCCATAATAACACTTGAAGAAATTAACGCAGTATCAACACAACCAGTAAAATTAATTCCACGTTTATACTTTTTGTATAATGCCTTTCTTACATCCCTCTCTTTCATTAATTGTTTTTCTATCTCTGATATCTTCTGTAATCTATAATTTTGTCCATCTTCAATAGGCAAGTCTGGATATAAATTCGGGGCTGTAGGTTGTTTCATTTATATATATATTTTTTGAATTCAATTAATAACGAGGCAACACTATTAACTACAGTTCCATTAGCCCCCAGACTTATAAAATTAATAACACTTCCAGCTTCAACTAAAAATGGTTTATCAAAATTATCATGTTTTCTTGATGTTGTATGCAAAGTAATCTCACACCCTCTCAAAACCACCCCATCCACCAACACACCAACTCGCACTTCACCACTTGACTTTTCACTCGACAGGCTAATACCTGTAATATGACCACGCCTCATCATAACATAACCGGCAGTTCGCTCTCTACCTCCATTTCCAAATGAAAATATTTTACCCACAGTTAGTGGGCCTTTTGATTCGGCAGTTATTGTAATGTATTCACTTGTACGAATGTTTTGTAAACTATTATCTAAATCACCAACACGTAAATCTAAATTATTACTATGATCTGTTATTTTTTTATGTAAATCTCAGACACGTGAAGTTAAATCAATATTATTATTTATTATTTTTCTATTTAAATTATCAACTTTATCTGTTATTTCTGTAAATAAATTATTATAATCTGTTATTTTTCTATGCAAATCATCAACACGTAAAGCCAGATTATTCCCATACTTTTTAGTGCCAAATATACTCATTTTTTATATTTATTTTTTGAATTCAATTAATAACGAGACAACATTATTAACTGTAGTTTTATTTGTCTCTAGACTAAAAAAAATAATAACACTTCCAGCTTTAACTAAACAAGGGGTGGCAAAATTAAAATGTGTACTTTTTGTTTCACTATCTAAAGCGAGGCCACTGCACCCTTCCAAAACTTTCCCATTCACCAACACGCCAACTTTCACCTTACCAAGCGACGATACACTCGACAGGCTAATACTTTTAATATAACCATCCTTCATCATAACATAACCAACCGCTTCCTCTCTACCTCCATTTCCAAATGAAAATATTTTACCACTAGTTAGTGGGCCATTTGATTCGGCGGTTATTGTAATGAATTCATTTGTATAAACGTTTTGTAATCTATTATTTAAATTTCCTAATTTTTTATGTAATTCATCAATACGCAAATTCGCTGTTGTTGTATATTTTTTTACACCAAATATACTCATTTTTTGTATATAATTTTTAAATTCAATTAATAATGAGGCAACAGTATTAACCGTAGTATAATTATTCAGTACACTCAAAAAATTAATAACACTTCCTGCCTTAACTAAAAATGGTTTATCAAAATCGCGATGTACACTTTGTGTGTCTTCCAAATAAACTATACACCCACTCAAAACTTCCCCATCCACCATCACAGTAACCCGCACTTCATCTTTTGACTTTTCACACGACAGGCCCATACTTATAATATAACCATCTTTCATCATAACATAAACAACCGCTCCCTCTCTACCCCAATTTCCAAATGAAAACATCTTATCTCTAGATAAAGAGCCTTTTGATTCAGCATATATTGTAATGTATTCATTTGTATGAACGTTTTGTAAAATATTATCTAAATTTGATATTCTGCTATCAACACGTAAAATATTATTATTCTTAACACCAAATATACTCATTTTTAATCATAAAATTTCTAACACACAACAAATTGGTAAACCATTGTTGTTTATTTTCTGGCCATTCTCATCACAAACGCTTATACTTAATTCTGAAATATCACCATGGGTTAATTGTTTATATTCCGGATTACTAAAACGTGTATGAACAATATCACCAAACGATTTATTCTCAACAGAAACAACCCCAAGAATATTACTAGGAGCACCATCAAAGAAATTGCAAGCACTATTTATCTGCTCAAGATGAACATATAGTTGTTTATAAGGTGCACAATTTAACGGTATTTCTCCCTCATATGTTTGATTTGCGTTAAATCGTCTTTTATTTCCGAGGCCTAACATTTCCTTTAATCCTTTGCTTATTTTTAAACCAACGGTCGACATTTTTAACAACACTATGCCATTTGTTTCATTTACAGATAATACAATATTATTACTTTGAAATATATCTGCTATTTGTTGGAAACTGTAAAATCCTGAAGGTAAACGTATTGGTCTTTCTGTTCCTTTTTGGATAGATTCATCAACCAAATTATGCCAACCTATAGTATAAGTAAAACTCTTCAATCCAATTCTCTTATTACCGCATTTATTATCTATATATTGTTGTAAATATATTGTTTTATTAATATCGGAAATTGTATGATACATTTTTTTACACATAAAAAATGATACCAAAAGAATTCAAGTACAATCCCAATGCATCATATAACCGCAATACTAAATATACCAAAAAGAATATTGAACTTGTAAAACAAACAATTTATGTTAACAAAGATGACCATTTTCCAGTAACGTTTCTTGACTTATTTCAAAAATATCAAAATCCAACATTACACACCAATGAACCGTGGAATACATGGTTTCATTCATCATTTGACTGGTGGCAATGTCAATTAAATTTTGCCGTTTGGTTTGCCACTGCAGGATGTGGAGTAAGTTATCAAGACCATTTACAAAACACTTCAGGATTAACTAAAACAGTATATACATTTCATGTTTATTATTGTATTGCTCGTATTTTGAAAGAACTTAAAACACCTTTACCGACAGATGTATCATTCTGTTATTACAAAAACCCATACGACAAAGCAACATACCAAAAGTTATGCAATGAATTCGATGTTTCACCTAGCACGGATTGGAGGCAAAAACTGGAAAGTAGTTCTAAATGTAGTGGTCTCGGGAGTTACACACAATATTTTAAACCAGATGGAAAATACAGACAAGATCATCAAAGTGATGGGCCATTCTTTAGTGTAAATGATAAAATAGAACATACAGTAAATATAAGTGAGGCATGGACAATGTTTATATTAGACAAATCAGAAGGCTTCACAAAAGCAGGTGTTGAACGAATTAACGAAAGCATTAGAACGCTTGTATGGGCACTATTAGGAGCACAATCTCAAACACGTGTAGAAATACTAAAAATAGACACAGGATTTGATGCTCAAAAACAATTCTTAGCAAATGTTCAAGATGCAATTAACAGTCCAATCGATTTGCCTACACAAATATCAAAATATCAAAATGTATTGAAATACGCAAGAAGTTAAGTTGATTACACATATGGACTTGGTCTCTATATGTCTCCCAGTGATATGATATTACAAATTGGCACTATCGCTGGATATAATAATAAAATTGTAATTGCAACATCGGAGTGCTCGCTTGGTTTCAATAATGATGTAAATGTTAAACCTGTTGCTCCTACTACACAACCTGCAACTATACAAGGCACACCAACAAAGAAATCTCTACCAGAACCTGTTGAAAAGAAACAAACAAAGAAATCTATACCGGAACCTGTTGAAAAGAAACAAGCAACACAACACGAAGACAACAAAACAGCATTAATAGTAGGAAGTATAGTAATAGGTATTATTGCACTCAGGATTTATTAATATAAGGCAATGGAACAATTAGAAGCAGCACAAGTAAAATGGAGTAGAGAAAGAACACAAAGATTAGATTTTCTAAATAAACAATTACAAAAAGAACATCATGCAGAACAAACATACGAAGATGTTGACCAAGCAATGAAACAATATTATTATATTACAGGTAAAGATTTACAGGCATTACCTTCTGAACCAAAGTTGAGTGATTATTTTACCCCATCAGAAGACCAGAAAAATAGAGAGATTGCATTTGTTGTTGGTGGTATGGCATTAACTGGATTTGTTGCATGGAAATTAAATTAAATAAAATACAAAGAATTAATACCATAAGGTTGTGTATTTATTCCATCATCACAAATATATCTTTTATCATCAAAAGGAGATAAAGAAACTTTATTTATTTCATTTATAAACATATTATGTTTGTCAGAATTTAATGTGTACATCTTATTCATTTTTGTTTCACTGTTGAATAAACATTCTTTGACAGCAAAAAATCGCCAAAATAAACAGAAATACGCAAATACGTGTGTGACAAAGTTTACGTGTGCAAAAGCATCGTGCGTATATGAAACGAATACGCATTGCGCGTATTGCGAAGTATTAATCATGCAGACGCATTGAGCGTATCGGTAAACAATTTACGCATTGCGTATGCATGCTGACGCAGATGCACTTATTCAAAAACAATACGCATTGAGCGTGTGACAAAACGCGTTTTGCGGATTTGAAATACGACAATCACAAATACGCAGTCGCTTCGATATTTAAGAACAAGTGTTTGATACATTTACCTAGGCGTAAATTCTACTATCCATCACGAAAACACGCCTATATAATTTTGACCCCCGTGAACCCCACTTTTAAATAGTAAAACTGGGGTTTTCGGGGTATACCTTATTTATCTTATTTCTGCTCTATAATATAGATTGTGGGTACTCGTTAGAACCGCCTCGATGAAGTACAGGGTCGGGCCTGTATTTTTTGTTTTTGGCGTGTACATGTTTTTTGTTAATACTTGGATTGTATATCATAATTCATTTTAAATGCTAAAAAAATTCAGCTCTTGATATTGAAAATGATAGGGTTGGTGTTTAAATTTTTATTTTGTTCTTTATTGATAAAACTAGTAGAGTCAGTGTCAGAAGCAGGGTCGTTGGGTTAGCGAAAACACGGCTATTTTGGGGGGCCTTAGTTCACTTTTGGCTTTTATTTTCTTTACCTTCGCGATCTGTATATTGTCACAAATTACGAGTACATCTATATAATTCTGACCCCTTAAACCCCATTTTGAAATAGTAAAACTGGAGTTGACTGGGATAAGCATTATTTTTCTTTTTCTGCTCAGAAACAAAGAGTGTGGATAATCGTAAAAACAGCCTCACCGAGGCGATTCTTTCGAGTATCCACAGTCTGTGGTTTGAGCGGAAACATGAAAAATATCAGGATTTTTATCTGAAAAACATAGATTATGGGCAGTCATAAAAACAGCCTCGCCGAGGCGATTCTATCGATTGCCCACGGTCTGTGTTTCGAGCAGAAACATGAAAAATATCAGGATTGTTACCTGAAAAGTTAAGTTCTATTTTTATTTATTTATTTATTTATTTATTTATTTATTTGTTTATTTATTTATTTATTTATTTATTTTGGTGCTAAAATTTTACCAATATATTTGAATAGGCGTCAAATGTCCTCTGCATTGTACGTATAAAAAAAGTATTATTCGTTTTGTTTGGAGCAGGCTATCTTGTGCATACCTCGCTGACTCATAGTCATTAGGTCTTTCACCGCCGTAGGTTCGAGCCTCGCTGGGGCCACATATAAGACGCCAAGTTCTGCAACGGAAGATCAGGTGGTATTTCTCCGGGCATTCCGGTTTTCGCCTACCTCTGTTTAACGATCGGCTCAATATGAGTGATATAATGGTGAATGGGCCGTAAAACCCAAACCAAAGTACATGTACATGCCATTGACATCAATCACATATTGCAGCATTGTGTAAGAAATCAACAAATCGCCAGACCTTACAGCTGACCAGTACAACAACATAAATTATATTAAAGTCAGATTAATGGCCATTTCACTGGAATGCCACTGATAGCTAGGGCCGGTCTTTACGAAAATAGGGGCTTAATTGCCCTTTGGGAGACATTATCACTGCATTGGGCCATTGGCTTAGAATATCTCTGAGTAACAGAAGTAATTTTGTTTGAGGTCTAACGTCCCCGTCAACACTGTAAAGGTAATTTTGGAGACGTTGCTTCCAATTTTGTGGGACTTTTACCCGACATTGAGATGAAATGACATCTCAAGCCCTGCTGCCCAATTATGAAAACAATAGGGTTTATAAGCATGGATGGGCCGACTCAGAACGCTTTGCCTGGGCAGGCTTAGATCCTATAAGGAGTTTACCAGTACTCGTGTGCAGGTCGGTTTCAGCTCTACATGGAAGCATCATGCAGCCAGCCCCGATGGGCGGGGGCCGATAACAGAAGTAAAGTTTATTTATCTATTTATTTATTTTGAGTATAAGTGCACACATCCTTTTCACCAGAAGCGCTTCTTGAATCAGAGGAAGGGAAAGAGTGACTAGGAAAAGATTTCAAGATCAGTCTCAACGACGGAATTCATAGGTTCATTTACAGTTTATTTTTATTTATTTATTTATTTTATTTATTTATTTATTATGCCCCCTTCCCCTGAAAGGGGAGGAGACACATTGTTTTGCTACGGTTCTGTGCGTCTGTCGGTCCTTAGACTGGGCGGTCGGGCGGACGGCCAGGCGTCCGCGTCCCGGTTTACCTATTTACGTTTTACCTTTTGGTTGACCTTTTTTCAAAAACCCGTCCATAATGCCATTTGGCGTTTTTCTTATATACAGTAAAACTGGGGTTTACAGGGATATACATTATTTTTCTTATTTCGGCAAAAAAGATAGATTGTGGGTACTGGTCTCAACCGCCTCGCCATGGGCCATTATACTTAAAATAAATAAGGCCCCCGCCCATCGGGGCTTGAAGAAATAGGTGGGCTGCACGATGCTCCCCCGCAGAGCTAAATCCGACCCGCACACGAATACTGGAAAACCGCTTAGAGGATCTAAGCCTGCCCAGGCAAAGCGATGCGAGTCGGAGCGTCCATGCTCATAAACCTTATTGGTTTCATTCGGCGACAGGGCTTGAGATGTCATCTCATCTCAACGTCTGGTAAAAGTCCCACAAAATTGGAAGCAACGTCTCCAAAATGGTATTTACAGGGTTGACGGGGACGTTAAACCTCAAATGAAACGAACAAACTCAAAATCAATAAACAGACAAATAAATTTTACTTCATTCTTAGCCAGTACAGTGATAATGTCTCATAAAGGGCAATTTAGCCCCTATTTTTATCTGGATTTCTCTCTCTCTCTCTTCTTCTTCTTCTTCTTCTTCTTCTTCTTCTTCTTCTTCAACCAAGCAAGATTCGCTATACATGAAGGCAGATTCTTAGCTCATTTTGATGCATCATTAAATTCTAATAAATTCTAGTGTCAGCGAGGGCTGAAGCAATTAAACAGTAGGGAGCAACCTCTTGCCCTTCTTAATTAAAGTTGCCTGATATTCTGTCAGATAAACTCCAACACACTGCAACAGAATAAACAGAATAAAAGGGTTATCTGATACAGTTTTTGTTTCAATACCCAGTTAACAGCTAAGGTCATGTTGGGCCAGTCCGTTCCCTTCACTGTTCCTGGACAGGATAAGTTACTAGCACATTGTGAGATCATGCTTTAAATATAATAGTCATGAAATGAAAGTACATGTACATGATTCCGAAACGGGCTTCCGTGGCCTAGTGGTTAAGAGCGTTAAAGTGAATGACCACCTTTAAAATATAATTACTTCATTTGTAAGAAAAAGTTACTGTAATGATTAATCTCTGATTTTTATTACCAACTGAAATCTGCTAAGGTAATTAAATCAACATTTAATGGTTTCAGTGAAGCCTTCTGGCAGCGGCCATATTTTCCCCAAGGTAATCCAAATGTATCCCAGCGTCCAACATGTTTGCTCAATTCCTGACCTCAAGGAGACCATTGAACTCTATGTCTCTCTATGTAGCTACTAAAGGAGAAGTAATTAGGCTCTCTAATCAGGTTGCATTCTCAAAAATCCTTAAATAGGCTGTCAGTTCAGATCTTACATACTGGCTTCATTATGTTTTTGGATAAAAATAAAGACTTTGAAGACAGTTTTCCTGAGTTTGGTGACATTGGGCGGCATTCATCTCAATGTCGGGTAAAAATCCCACAAAATTGGAAGCAGCATCTCCAAAATGCCCTAAATAGTGGTGATGGGAATGTTAAACATCAATTCAAACAAACAAAATCTGTTCTTTCCTGCAAAACAATTGTTTTCTGTAATCCTTGTCTGATCTACAGTTAATCACGTTGTACACCTGTACACTGTTTGCATAAAAACCAGGACTTCATCCAAAAATGAAAACATAAATTATGGGTACTCAAAGGAATCACCTCATTGAGTACCCACAATCTATACTTTAATCTGGATTAACCCATTTAGTAGCCGAAACCCCAAAAGGGGTACCCTGGCAAACATTGCAGGCCCAGATCAGACGCCGAAGCACACGGCGTCTGATCAGGGCTTACACTGTTTGCAAAATGTTCAGCCATTTTCCTAATAAATTTTGAGGAAAACAACCTGACAGTCCTTAATTCTGAAATAGACTCCTGGTATATATAAGGAGGAAGATTCCATTTTGTACAAAAAAGGTTAAGAAAAATATCACAAAAGCCCATATGAAGTGCCAAGAAATATTACCTAAAATTGTCAAGGCGTGTTCAGGAAATGATTGGTTAAATGATACTGATAGGCATTAATTAATAAAGAAAAGAAACGAAACAAGTAATCAACACACTTTCAAGTCCACTTGAAAACAGCTATCTTCAAAATGTTTAGCACAAATGTTATGCTTTGCATAAACAAATGTCTTGACGTTAAGATTCTCTGTTCCAAGATTATGAATCCATATTTTTTACATAACTCTCTATTTTTCTAAGGGTCAGGGATAGAAAAAACAGTTAATTCCTTGTCCAGTATTTGCCCTTACAAGAAGGCATTTTTATTATTTTAAAGTTCACTTTCTCCTCTAAAATCCTCAGCTGCTAAAGATAGCTGTCGGAACATGGACTGAACAGTCTCCTTGAGATCACTGCAGGAGATATAATCTGTAAAAATGTCTGACACCCTATAAACAACTTTAATGAGCCATTACAGTTAATTAGAGCAACAGTTTAGGAGGAGAATATGATTTAATCATTCCTCAATGGTGTTATTGTAAAATGGATCTGAGAAAAAAAAATGGTGGTCATTCACTTTAACTCTTGATCATGTGAGACGCCAAGTTCTGCAACGGAAGGTCAGGTGGTTTTTCTCCGGGTATTCCGGTTTTCGCCCACCTCTGATTAACGATCGGCTCGATATGAGTGAAACAATCTTGAAAGGGCCTTAAAACCAAAATAAAAAAAAAAAAAAACATGATTCAGAGCAGAAGACCAAGCTAATTTTTTTCAACTGTTATTGCATTATTTTGCTATATATTCACACACTCCTGCCAAATGAATTCTTCCTGAGTGGGCAGCGCCATTTCCAGTTTAAGGAGAATCTGACAGTTATATAATCTTTTATATTCATACATTGTAGACTCTCTCAAATACTGCATTTAGCAACTACCGACCTGGTTAAGGAAACGTAAAAAATGAGAAGCAAAATATGCTAGGAGAAGTCTGATCAAAGTCCACGCTGTTAGAGGTACAGTCTGATCAGGGTCCACACAGTTTGCCGGGATGCAAAACCTGCAAGAAGATGCAACAGAGAACATTTTCCGATAGATTTTTTCATGGCATCTTAGGGGTTCATCTCTAAACCCTCTTCGTAAATAGCTACCTGTCACGTAGTGACGACGTGAGCTTTTGGGATTACTTTTTGTCCGTCGTCCGTCGTGCGTCCGTGCGTGCGTAAACAATTTCTTTAAACCACTGATTGGATTTTGACCAAACTTCACAGGAATTATCCTTAGGTGGTCTCCTTTCAAAGTTGTTCAAACGGTTCTGGTCCGATGGACATCTAGGTAACAGGAGCAAAAAATCGATTTTTTTTTTTTTTTTACTGAAAACTTAAAAAAAAATCTTCTTTTCTGAAACTGTACGGCCCAGGTCTTTGATATTTGGTATAAAGCTTCATCTATGGGACCTCTTCCAAGTATGTTCAACTTATAGCCCTTGGGCCAAAATTGCCCCCGGTCCGGGTCTCATCGATTTTACATAGGCTTATATAGGGAAAAAAATCTTTAAAAATCTTCTTTGGAACCAGAAGGCCTAGGTGTTTGATATTTGGTATGAAGTTGTATCTGGTGGACCTCTGCCGAGATTGTTCAAATGATATCACTGGGGCCAAAAATACCCCCGCATTGGGGCCCACCAATAGACCCACCCACATAGACTTATATAGGGAAAAACCTTTAAAAATCTTCTTGTCTGAAACCAGAAGGCCCAGGTGTTTGATATTTGGTATGAAGTTGTATCTAGTTGTCCTCTGCCAAGATTGTTCACTTTATAGCCCAGGGGCAAAAAAATGCCCCGGTGCCAGGGCCCATCGGTTTTACATAGACTTAAATCGGGGAAAACCTTTAAAAGTCTTCTTGTCTGAAACCAAAAGGCCCAGGTGTTTGATATTTGGTATGAAGTTGTGTCTAATGGACCTGTACCAAGATTTTCAAATTATGGCCCTAGGGCCAAAACTGCCACCGGCCCGGGGTACACCGGTTTTACATAGACTTATATAGGGAAACCTTGTAAAAACACTTCTGGTCTGAAAACAGAATGACCAGGTGTTTGATATTTGGTATGAAGCTTCATTTACATGTAGTTGACCTCTATCAAGATTGTTGAAAATTATAGCCCTGAGGTAAAAAAGCCCCCGCCCCGGGGCCCTTTGGTTTAACTTTGACTTAGATAGGAAAAATCTTTAAAAGCCTTCTTCTCTAAAACAGCCGTATCAGGTCTTTGATATTTGATATGAAGCTTCGTCTAGTGGACCTCTATCAAGATTGTCAAATTATAGACCTGGGGCCAAAAATGCCCAATCCCCTGGACCCGCTGGTTTTACATATACTTATATTGGGAAAATCTTAATAAATTTTCTTGTCTGAAACCAGAAGGCTCAGTTCTTTGATATTTAGTATGAAGCTTTGTTAGTGGACTTCAACCATGATCGTTCAAATTATAGCCATGGGGCCAAAAATGGCTCGGCCCCGGGCCCATTCGTTTTACATAGACTTATATAGGGAAAACCGTTAAAATCTTCATGCCTGAAACCAGAAAGCTCAAATCTTTGTTATTTGGAATGAAGCTTCATCTTGTGGACCTCTAAAACAATAGTTCAAATTATAGCCATGTGGCCAAAAACTTGTTTTACATAGTGTTATACAGGGAAAACCTTTGAAAATGTTCTTGTTTGAAACCAGAAGGCCAAGGTCTTTGATATTTGGTATGAAGGTTCATCTAGTGGACCTCAACCAACCTTGTTCAGATTATAGCCCTGGGGCTAAAAATGGGCCCATCCCACGGCCCACTTGATTACATAGACTTATATTGCGAAAACTTTTGAAAATCTTGTCTGAAACCAGAAGGCAAAGGTCTTTGATATTTGGTATGAAGCTTCGTCTTGTGTAATTCTACCAAGATTGTTCAAATTATAGCCCTTGGGCAAAAATGGCGCAGTCCCGGGGACCACAGGTTTTATATAGATTCATATATGGAAAACCATTAAAAATCTGTATGTCTCAAACCAGAAGACTCCGGTCTTCGGTATTTGGTATGAAAGCATCCCCTTTTAGACCTCTACCAAGATTATGCAAATTATAGCCCTGGGGCCTGTCCCCGGGGTCCTGTTGTTACACTATGAATCAGGTGAGCGACCCAGGGCCATCATTGTCCCCTTCTTGGGAATTTGAATTGCCTTCCCAGGCCCAATGAAACCAATAGGGTTTATAAACATTGGCGGTCAGAATTGCACCACTTTGTCTGGGCAGGCTTCCATCTTCTAAGCGGTTTACCAGTACTCAGGTGCGGTTGGTGTCAGCTCTGCTTGGGCGCACCATGCAGCCGCATCTATTTCTCCAAGCCCCGATGGGCGGGGTGCAGCAAAATTTATATATACAATATTGAAGTTTTTTCTGTATACACACATCAGCTTGCACATTGGCACAGTCCGGTCAGGGTATTCATTGTCAGCATGAAGAAGTCAAGTGAAGCCTTTGATCAAAACGTGAAAGTGTGCAGGCTATTTTCAATATTCACTGTGCACACAGTCATGTAGAGGTTGCTGCCTTGACTCATTGTGCTCCCTGCAGGAGCTGCCGTGGTGGTGGGGTGGGGTAATTTCTGGCCTTGACGGCATCTGTCATCTGCATCCGCATGAAGCTTTTAGCTCACCTGAGTCGACGGCTCTGGGTGGTGGGGGGGGGGGGGGGGGAGCTTATAGTATGGCAGCCTCCGTCATTGGACTTTGGCATTTTAGCACAGGGAAAGCGTGTGAGCAAAATCTCCCGAAACTGCTCAGGTAAGGCTCTTAAGTTTTGGTGTAATTATGAAACTTTCTGCTAAAAATTGATTGTTGGTACTTTTATAATCGCCTCAATATGTGTGTTGTGGTTTGACCACCCAGTCAACAGCTGTAGGTCTAATGAACAAGAGAGCCCAGAGGGCCCTGATTCGCTCACCTGAGTATCACTGTCTCTAGTACATTCTATTTTTGGCTCTTGTGGAATGGAATGATTTTAGCAATTTTGAAAGGGAGTCACCTGGGTAACATTCCTGCAAAGTTTGAATCAAAATGGCCCAAGGGTTTAGGAGGAGTTCTGGTTTGAATCAAATTTACAATGTTTTCTATTTTTAGCTTTGGTGGCCATTTTGTTCACCGGAGCGGGATCATTTAAGCTAGTTTGGTAGAAGGTCATCTATATTCCTACGAAGTTTGCATGAAATTGGCCCAAGGGTAGAGGAGGAGTTGTCGTTTAAAGATATTTTTTTCTATTTTTAGCTCTAGCGGCCATCTTGTTTGTCATAGCATAACGAGTTTAGCTATTTTGGTTGTGAGTCAACAAGGCAGCATTCCTTGGAAGTTTTAATCCAATTAGCCCAAGGGATTAGGAGGAGTTCGCGTTATAAGCAAATTTACGATGTTTTTCTATTTTTAGCTTTGGCATTCATTTTGTTCATCCGAGTAAAATCGTTTTAGCCATTTCGGTAGATGGTCATCTAAGCATTAGTTCGAATGAAATCGATCCATGGGTAAAGGAAGAGTTGTCGTTTCAAGATTTTTCTATTTTTAGTTCTGGTGGCCATCTTGTTTGTCAGAGCAGAACGAGTTTAGCTATTTTGATAGAGAGTCACATAGGCAACGTTCATGTGAAGTTTGAATCACATTGGCCTCAGGCTTTAGGAGGAGTTCGCGTCTGAAGCAAATTTAGATGATTCTCTTTTTATACCCCCGCAATATGAGTTTGAAGGGGGAATCCTGGAATCAGCCTGTCGGTTGGTTTGTCGGGCGGTCGGGTGGTCTGTCTGCAAAATTTTGTCCGCTCAACTCCTCCTTCACTATCAGTCGGATTCAATTGATACTTGCCATAATTGTTCACCAGGAGGGGTACATGTGCAAGACGCAAATTTCAATAAAGTTTGTCCCATAATTACGGAGTTATGGCCCTTGATTTGCCAAAACATGTGCTAAAAACATTGTCCGCTCAACGCCTTCACTATCAGTCGGATTCAATTGATACTTGCCATAATTGTTCACCAGGAGGGGTAGATGTGCAAGACGCAAATTTCACTAAAGTTTGTCCAATAATTACAGAGTTACGGCCCTTGATTTGCAAAAATGTGCTAAAAACCTTGTCCGCTCACTCCTCCTTCACTATTAGTCGGATTCAATTGATACTTGCCATAATTGTTCACCAGGAGGGATATATGTGTAAGACGCAAATTTCACTAACGTTTGTCCCATATTTACGGAGTTATGGCCCCTGATTCAATTGGAAACATACTTTATTGACCCTGATTTGCTTGCAAACATCTTGTCCACTGAACTCCTCCTTCACTATCAGTTGGATACAATGGATACTTGGCATACTTATTCACTAGGATAAGTAGATGTGCAAGACGCAAATTTCAGGAGAATCTGTCCAACAATTATGGAGTTATTGCCCCTGCATCACTGAAAAGTGGTTGCTGCAAAATTTTGTCTGCTGAACTCCTCCTTCACTATCAGTCGGATTCATTGGATACTTGGCATACTTATTCACTAGGATAAGTAGATGTGCAAGACGCAAATTTCAGGAGAATCTGTCCAACAATTATGGAGTTATTGCCCCTGAATGGACTCAGTGGACACTGTTTATGTTTGCTGTCTGTGTCAAGTATTGAGGCGGGGGTATTAATCATCACCTTTAGTGATAGTTCCTCTAGTTCTTAGCTCTGGTGGCCATCTTGTTCATTGGAGCGGGATCGTTTAAGCTGTTTTGGTAGACGTTTACCTAAGCAACATTCCTATGAAGTTAGAATGAAATTGGGCAAAGGGTACAGGAGGAGTTGTCGTTTGATTTTTTTTTTCTATTTTTAGCTCTGGTGACCATCTGAACATTTTTAGCTATTTTGGTAGGGAGTCACATAGCCAACATTCCTGTGAAGTTTGAATGGAATTGGGCAAAGGGTACAGGAGGAGTTGTCATTTGGAGATGTCGTTTGAAAGTGTTGACGTCGGAAGACTATGACGTCAGACGACGACGACCGACAACATCCAACCAATAGATGAAAGTATTATTGGTCATATCTTTTGACCCTGTTGAGTTCGAAACTTTATATTGAGCATGTAGGCTCCTTGTGACAATGTCTTCCTACTCAAACAAAATATCTTGACCTGTGACCTTGATCTTGACCTGTGACCTTGATCTTGACCTGTGACCTTGATCTTGACCTGTGATCAACTTCGAAGGAAAAATGACCATGCCCCGGGACATATTCGTGTTTCACAAACACATCTTGTTCTTCTTAAGATCTTCTTTTTTTCGTCGGTAAAGTTTACAATGTATGTGTATAGGCGTGTTTTCGTAATACGGATGAGTCTTTAAACCGAGGTCCTGTCGCCGTATGACTTAGCTGTTGGTGGACGTAAAACTAACATGAGGAATGCAACAATAAAAATTACTTCCGGGTTCCCATTTTGTGCTTTAATGCTCATAAATTCTTTATTTCAATATTGTTCCGAGTGGAACCTACCCACCCACCCACCCATCGGCTCGCTGACATTATTTTCGGCTTGTTTACACTTTTTGGGGTTGTATGATGTAACCGGCCCTGTCCCATCTGGGCTTAAGGAAATGGATGGGCTGCATAATGCTTCCATGCTGTGCTGAAACCGACCGCACACGAGTACTGGTAAACTACGTAGAAGATCTAAGCCTGCCCAGGCAAAGCGGTGCGGGTCTGACTGTCCATGCTTATAAACCCTATTGGTTTCTTTGGGCGACAGAGCTTGAGATGTCATTTTATTTCAGTGTCTGGTAAATGTCCGACAAAGTTAGAAGCAACGTCTCCAAAATGACCTATACAGTGTTGACAGGGATGTTAAACCTCAAATCAGTGAGTGTTTGAGTTTTACGTCTCACCAACAGCTAAGGTCATAGGAGACGGGACCTCGGTTTCAAGACTCATCCGAAAGTCTGGAGAAGCCCGGGATCGATCCTGCGACCCCTGGTTTACAAGGCATGGGTTTTACCAGACATTGAGATAAAATGACATCACCTCAAGCCCAAATTAAACCAAAAGGGTTTATATGCATGGACAAGCCAACTCGCGCCACTTTTCCTGGGCAGGCTTAGAACCTCTAATCTGTTTCCTAGGCTTGAACAATGTCTCAGTACACAAGTCCAGTCCAGATTTTAAAGTTACATATTACTCTGCACATTCTTTCACCAGAAACTGACAACTGCCCTTCTTGAATCAGCGGAAGGGAGAGAATGACCGTAGAAAAGATTTCATGATCAATCTCCATGAAAGAATGCTGCCGACG
Organism: Lucinisca nassula; assembly: GCA_963580285.1. Lineage (NCBI taxonomy): Eukaryota > Metazoa > Mollusca > Bivalvia > Lucinida > Lucinidae > Lucinisca > Lucinisca nassula. Next base: position 74,586,466 of record OY757013.1, read on the forward strand.
CGCATCCGACTGAGCTACCGGGACCGGCACCTGCTGGGTTTGCAAGGAGAAACATTATTATTTTCTCGTATTTCTGTAATTGGGTGTGGGTACTCGTTATTATATATTTGCAGAAAAATACCATGGGTTTCATCAAAAGTGGCCATTTTGGAGATGTGGAAAATGCCGCGCAGATGTGTTACCGTAATGATCAGTTCAATGTGCAATTATGAAAATTAATCTAACAAACGTTCAGCCTTTGTTTGCTTTGTTTGATTTGATTTGAGGTTTAGCGTCCCAGTCAACATTATTTAGGTCATTTCGGAGACGTTGCTTCCATTTTTTGGGACTTTTACCGTATATTGAGATGAAATGACATCTCAATCCTTGCCGTCCAATCACACCAATAAAGTATATGTGCATGGACGGGCCGGCTCGCACCACTTTGCCTCGGCAGGCTTAGACCTTAATGGTTTACCAGTACTCATAGGTGCGTTTGGTTTCAGCTCTGTGTGGAAGCATCATGCAGCCAAATCTATTTCTTCAAGCTCCGATGGGCGGGGGCTCTCAATATTAAACCCTCTATGGCAGATAGAGTAACACACAACTGCTTTCTCGCAATATCACATTTGCAGCTCTGCCAAAATCAAAGATAAACATGTTAATGTTAATGTCTTTATAGCTCATTAAACTATGAGATTCTGTCAATCATTTGTAGTTCTCCTGGACTCGGAAGCCTCTGTGCTGTATTGGTTACGCTACTCGCGTTGTAAACCAGGGATCCCAGAATCGATCCGAGGCTTCTCCAGACAGTCTTTAAACTGATGTCCCGTCCCCGTATAAACTTAGCTGTTGATGGGACTACTTACTACATGTATATTCCCTCCAGTATGGATCAAGTGAGCGATCCAGGGTCATCATGGCCCTCTTGTTATATGATGAAAGGCGTATTCAAGCGACCTACCGTGTCCAGTGACAGGTCTTGTTTAATGTCTAACTAACTAAATAAACTGGATCAATATGTCGTTGAAGAACGACTTAAATACCCTTCCCACCTCCTTTCCCCCACCCCCCCCCCCCCCCACCCCCCCCCCCTCCCTCCCCCCCCCCCCCCCCCCCCCCCCCCCCCCGCCATAAGCAAGTGACAATAAATTGAATGTCGGTCAAGCATTTTTTTCATGAAGTGCGTAGGAAAGTAAGAAGCTTAGACATTGCGACTTTGAGCATTTTGTTTAAATAGAAGAGCAACAAAGGGCCATAACTGTCATGTAAAAGGTACAATAACAGTCATTTTCGAATCACAAGTAAGAATAAAGGGCTGTAACTACCATGAAACGTGCCGGAATTTCATGGATGCAAAGCCATGTACGAAGGTTGGTTGAAATCGGTTGGGAAACATACTTTAGAGTCCGGAAATGGCTAATTTCCGCATAACATGTATTTGAAGAACAAAGGGCCATAACTCCGATTCTGACGGTGATCGAAGTCGTCCGAGGTCTCAAGGATGCAAAGCCATGTATTAAGTTTGGTTGCAATTAGTTGGGAAACATAGACTGTATAGTCCATGAACGGGTAATTTCAGCATTATCTGAAGAAAAAAGGGCTTTAACTCCCATGATACGCGTCAGGTTTTAACGATGATCGAACTCGTATGCAAAGCCATGTATGAAGTTAAGTGGAAACGGGTAGGTAAGGACTGACTGTAGAGTCCAGAAAGTATGCGGATGGACGGCCGGACGGTATACCACCCCCCCCCCCCCCCCCACACACACACACTTCCCCACTAAACTTTGTTTGCGGGAGTCCGAAAAGTATGCAGACGGATGCACGGATGGATGCATGCGCGTACACACACACACACACACACACACACACACACACACACACACACACAAGCTGAATCCAGAATACCCAACCCCCCCCCCCCCCCCTCCAAAACCTCGTTTATGAAAAAAATTAATACATTCATGGACATGCCTGCTTTGTAAGGAGAGTAAATAAAAGTATCAAACGGCTTTATAGGCAGAATATATTCTGCATCCGCTGTTCAACACGGTTACCTGTAAAACCTGGGCGGGGCTCATGGGCTGGGCCTGGGCTCGAATTTTTGGGCTCGAATGGAAATAGGTTTATCTGAGGTGAAAAACATCATAAGGTCAATTTTAACTCTCTAATGTGGGCAATATCAGGTTAGTCTGCGCTCAGAATGTTTACCTTTGAGGTGAAGGCTATTATATCCTGGCCAGATGTCCCTTGAGATGCAGTGTCAGAATCAGTTGGCTATTTAATTGCACTGCAGTGCAGGAAAATTCTACAAAATGTGGGGTAGGGTTATTTAAAAAGATAAAGCAGATATCTGTTTGTGTTTCTTCACCTTCTAACCAGAGGCTTTACTAACAGCTATTTGGACGAGATGTGGTCTGTGCATTGTTTGTTTGATTTAAGGTTTAACGTCCCCGTCAACACTGTATAGGTATTGTGGAGACGTTGCTTCCAATTTTGTGGGACTTTTACCCGACATCGAGATGAAATGGCATCTCAAGCCCTCCCGCCCAATGAAATCAATATGCTTTATATGTATGGACTGTCAAACACGCAACACTTTTCCTGGGCAGGCTTAGAACCCCTAAGCGGTCTTCCAGTACTAATGTGCGGTAGGTTTCAGCTCTGTGTGGAAGCACCATGCAGCCCAATCTATTTATGGCCCCCGCTCATCGGGGCTTGAAGAAATATATAGGCTGCATGATGCTTCCACGCAGAGCTAAATCCGACCCACATACGAGTACTGGTAAACCGCCTAGAGGATCTAAGCCTGCCCAGGGAAAGCGGTGTGAGTGTCGGACCGTCCATGCTTATAAAGACTTGAGATGTCATTTCATTTCAATGTCGGGTAAAAGTCCCACAAAATTGGAAGCAACGTCTCCAAAATGACCTTTACAGTGTTGACGGGGACCCCAAATCAAACAAACAAAAGCCCAATCTATTTCTTCAGGCCCTGATGGGCGGGGCTTGGAGGCAGCGGGTTACATGTGAATGCTATATGCTGCAACCAGTGGTACCATTACATGATTTTATCTGTCTTGGTAAATCTTTGAGATACTATTATCAAGACACCAAAGATCTATGTGACCAACAATTTATAACTCAGCAGGCAATAGACTGGTGTCAATCCATTAAATTTTGAAATTAACTGAAACAGCCTCTTCTGTATGATTTTGTTTTATTTGAGGTTTAACGTCCCCGTCAACACTGTAAAGGTCATTTTGGTGGCATTGCTTCCAATTTTGTGGGACTTTTACCCGACATTGAGATGAAATGACATCTCAAGCCCTGTCGCCCAATGAAACCAATAGGGTTTATTAGCATGGACGGCCCGCCCTCGCACCGCGGTTCCTGGACAGGCTTAGAT